>CM024809.1:1073222-1144379 GCA_014281875.1 Nibea albiflora | reverse complement strand
AAAAGAAGAAAAAGTTAAGTAAATACTTACCTGAACCTAAAAACAGAGAAGAAAAGTTAAATAAAATACTTACCTGGGGACAGAAGATGAACCTAAAAAAGAAGAGAAGTTAAATATATACTTACCTTTAACCTAAAACAAGAATGAAACCTAAAGAAATGAAACCTAAGAGAAGGGACAGAAGTAAACAGATACTTACCGGGAGCCTAACAGAGAAGAACAAACTTAAATATGAGAAGAATATGCTCTGACCTGCCTGATGAAGAACAAATAAGTCTCGAAACGTTGCAACAAGGCAGAGCAAAGGATTAAGCCTAATTTTTGGAACAGCACAAGGGTATTTACTCTGTGTTTATTGAGCCTCAGTATGGATGAAAGCATGTGTGGAGTTTGGTGTGTTTTTACCTTTTCTTTGGATGGGGAGGCAGAATGTGTGGAGTTTGGATGTGATTGTGTTTACTTTTGGTGGCTTTGGGAGCACAGCAGCGGACTGTGTTTAGTATGGGAATGAGGAGTGGGGAGTGCTTGGGACTCTGTGGATGTGGGAGTGGCGGATGTCTGATGCCTCGGACACACATGCCAATGGCCCGTGCACCAACTGGCTTGCCAGTTTTTTTCCCCTTACCTAACCCTGTAAGTGTGGCCCTAACCCTAAAAAAAGAAAAAAATTTAAAGGGTAGGAGGAAAACACAAGGTTAAAATTCATTTTTAAAAAAATTAAAAAAATATAAAACATTTACAAAAACACAAAAACAGAAAATAATAAAAAAAACTAATACTTACCTTTGTGATTTGATATGATATAAATAAATATTTTAGGATTGGGTTAAAAATAATTTGATTTGTTTGGGGTATGTGTTTAAAAACAATTTAAAAACAATTTAAAAATAATTTGATTTGCTTGTGGTGTGTTAAAAATAATTTGATTTGCTTGTGATGTATTTATAAGTATTTGATTTATTTGGGATTTGTGTTTTAGAACATGGTATGTATACTAATTTTTAAAAAAAACAAGTTGTAAGTTAATGTATTATTTACTGTGTGATTTAAAATAATTTCAAGGTTTTATTACGTTAAGAATAAGTATAATTTATTGTAAATAGTTTAAAAATCATTGTAAATAGTTAAAAATGTATATAATTCATTGTACATAGTTAAAAATGGTTAAAAGCAGTGTATTCCGGAATTACGTAAGTATTACGGGAACTTACCGGAGGCTGGATGGAAGCCAAAAGGGGCGGAGTCCGGTCTGGTATATAAGGGAGAGGGGCGAGGGAGAGCTCAGTTCTCCCTCAAACCTCATACAGGAAATATCTGTTGAGAGAGTTTGGATTTTGTTATTCTTATTGTTTTACACTTGATGAGAGCATTTAAGCTCGAAACGTTGTGTTATTTTTCGTTTTTTAATAAAAAATAAAAATAAAAAAATATACATCTCTTTTTTGAGGAGACTCTCTTGTTTTAGTTTTTCATTCACTTTTTTGGATTTTTTACATTGCTTTTCCTTCCTTACGGAAGCGTTTTTTGTTGGCGCCCATGGACCAATGGACGGAGGTCCGTTACGGACGCCGGAGGAGACAGCGGCCCCGGGAGGAGAGACGGGACTGGGGTTACGGGAGGTCCGCGGGATGGGTGGACAGGGCACCCTCCTTCCCTTTCCGGAGGGAGAATTTCCCCTTCCCTAACCCTACCGACCTCCCGGAGAAGCTCTCAGCGCCACAGCGGGAGAGCACAGGAGGTTCGGGGCACCGGTGCTTCGGCATGTCTGGCCCCTTCCTCCCTCTCTGGGCTGGGTGATGCGGATCCAGAGTTCACCTAGCTCGGTGCAGTGCTGGTGACGATGTAGGCACATCTCCCTCTGTCGACACCCTTGGTGCACACAACCCTCTCTCTCTCTCTCGCTCTCCCTCTCCCTCTCCTTCTCCTTCTTTGGTTGGTGCGGTTATCCGACACAACCCCCCTTCCCCCTATCCGACACTGGTCATGAACAGCGAGAGTTGGTCGCCTGAGCGACATGCGCCAGCCAGTGCTTTACCCTCGACTCCCCACACCAAACCGCGTGCGTCGTCGGACCACAAGGGGGGAGTCATTGAGATAGTTTTCATTCCCCTAACCCTTCTCCTCCTCCCTCCTTCCGGTGTGTTGGGGCGGCCATCTGACATCCCCCCTTCCCCCCACCCGACACCGGTCGTGCACAGCGAGGGGTGGTCGCCCGAGTGACATGAGCCGGCCAGTGCCTTGCCCTTGACTCCCCACACCAAACCGCGTGCGTCGTCGGACCACAAGGGGGGAGTCATTGAGATAGATTCTCTACACCTAACCCTAACCCCCCTCCCTCATCAGGGCCTTATTCTAACCCTAACCAACCCCTGACTCCTTGTGTCTAACCCTAATCACTGGATTTCAAGACTGGGATCTCTGAGACTCCTTGGCAGGCTCTCCAGGGTTTTATCCTAACCCTAGCCTACTTCTGGGTCTCTGGGCCGAACCCTAGGCCATCTGGTTTCGGGCCCGCGTCTTCTGAGACCCCGTGTGATGCTCTCCAGGGTCCAATAAGCTTGGTTTTCTTCTCCTCCTCCCTCCTTCCGGTGTGTTGGGGCAGCCATCTGACATCCCCCCTTCCCCCCACCCGACACCGGTCGTGCACAGCGAGGGGTGGTCGCCCGAGTGACATGCTCCCCACACCAAACCGCGTGCGTCGTCGGACCACAAGGGGGGAGTCATTGAGATAGATTTCTTATCCCTAACCACACATAGCCCTCACCTAAACCCAGCCATCCACTCCCCAGGCTTATGTTGGCACTGTGTGGGTGAAGATGTAGCCACATCTCCCTTTTCTGCACACCTGTTCGCCTGCTCTCAGCCTCGTCTTCCCCACCTATCTTTTCTCTGGTCCCGGCCCGACTTATGGTGCTGATGTGGTCATCCGGTGTCCTCCTTCCTTCCATCCGACACCGGCAGTGCATAGTGAGGGGTGGTTGCCCAAGTGACATGCGCCAGCTAGTGCCTTGCCTTTGACTCCCTACACTAAACAGCGTGTGTCATCAGACCACAAGGGGAGTGATTGAGATAGTTTACCCACCCCATGATGGCCAAACCTGATGAAAGCTTGACATTCACTAATTCATTCATTATATTGACTCACAAATGAGTTTATTTACTAATTAAATTCAAACATTCATTAATTTATTTATTTACTAACGTATTTATTAATTCATTTGTTTATTTACTGAATCTTTCTTTAACACAGGGAGGGAGTCAGAAATCTTTCCCCACATGCACTGCACTGAAGAACATGTCACACTCTGGACTATGTATGTACAGATGTAACTCAAAAGTTCATGTGTCTGTGGCTGGTCTTTGACCGGTCCTTCACAGGTCCGTGACAGTAATGTAATCCCCCGCGATGACGTAGTCAGTGAGGCCCCGACTGGAAATGCCCCTAAGCAGCCTGGGTTAAAACCAGCTACAATGCCTCATTTGTCCACAGGGTGGAGCAGTGATTGTAATATTCTGCTCTCAGCATAACAACAACAACAAGAAGCCCATCTCCCCCTTTCAAATAAACTGGTAATTAAAAAAAAAAAAAAAACTCAGCTTGTATCAGCAGCTCTGACACTGCAGCCCTGTAATGTCTGATGGACCATGTTTTTTTTTGTGTTTTTTTTACTATGACTACTGAATGACTACTGAAATACTGAACATAACCTGATACATCTGTCAGCTGATTTCAAGTCCAATCGCCGGTCTAGCCGGTAGGCTACATTGTGTCCTCAATTTTGGACATTTTTTTCCCCCCATTTACTGTGTTTTCATTTTTGTCCAGCCCATAGGATAAATCCTGCATAAATAAATTGAACCATAAATGAAACTCCATGAAGCAAGAACCTTTTTTCATGTATACAGGTACATCATACACAGCAAAGTCAGGCAAATCAAACAAAAAAAAATTATATGAAACTGGGCTGGTGGGGGTCAGGTGTTGAAGGTGGCAGGCTGAGGAGTGGAGGGGGAGGGAGGCTGGCCATGAATCATAAAAGAAACTCCTTGCAGCAACAACTTCTTTAAAATGTATATGTAAACCAGGTTTTGTGCGTGTGTGTGTTTGCATCATTTCTTTATCTTCTTCTGTCGGTCAAGAAACTTTTGTCTTCTTTCAACTGGAATCTCATCCAGACTGATACCATGATTACTGGCCCTGAGAGAGAGACAGGTCAGAGTAAGACAGACACACAGATCAGAGGTCACAGAGAGAGAGAAAGGACAGAGAGACAGACACGTCAGAGAGATAGGCAGAGAGAGAGAGACAGGTCAGAGTTTCCAGATCTCAAATGTCCAAAGTTGTTTTTGAGCTCAAACCAAATGCTAACACTAATATTTAATCATAATTAGTAATAATTAAGAAAAAACTCAATTTATATTCATTTGTAGATGTATGTGTTCTTACCCTCCAGTGAGATCTGGGGGAACAGGAAGAGGTTTATCAAAACCATCTCGACCCATTAGCCAGTACGTGTCCACCGAGCCCTTCACCTACATTTCACCAAAGAAACAAAACAACTGTCACAGCTGTGGACCTGCACAAGTCTGGATCTCTATGTGTATCTCACACAGTTACCTTGAAAAAGTTAGGTGATTTTTCAAGTAACTAAGTTAGATTACAAGTTACTTTATTAGTTACACTCAGCAGCTGCCATCAACACCCCCCCCCCCACACACACACACACACACACTTTATTGGAAGTGTATTTTTAACAGTAATGTCAATAATGTCATAATGTATCTCCTGACATTTTAAGTTAAATTTAAAAACAACTTCCTGGAAAAAACATACTTGTTTTAATAAAAAATAAAATGTCAGTCTTTCTTGAATTCACTTAACATAAATACTTTTTTATAATATAGTCGTTTTTGACCTGACATATTCAACTGTTAACACTGTAATGGCAAAACTTGCTTTCTACATTGTTTATAAATGAAAGTATTAGATTCCTTTAAACAGATTTTATGAACAATGAACCTGTTGTTCACAGCATTAGCAAGGAGTGGTTTCTCTAAGTTTGAGTGCAATGCTGCCAACTCCAAATGATTCTTCAAATTAGACAGTGTTTTGAAGCTACATACCAGCACAGAGTGTGCAACAGACCCCAATATTGTCATCCTTTAGATGACACAAACTCATAATAGTGACTATTTCCAACCAGAAAACATGCATCTCTCTCCTCCCTCCATTCTTGTTTACATTTGTGTCACTGGCTGCTTGGTATGTAATTACACATGAGTTGTAAAAATGACTAAAATAGTAACACACAGTGAGTTGGAAAAGTAAACATTAGATCACTCGTTACTGGTCACATTAGAGTAACGCATTCCTAATTAATGCGTTACCGGCATCACTGCTCACAAGTGAGCAAATGTTGTTTTCTCATCATATTTACAGTAACGTCATCACTGTGTAAAAATAAGTTTATGATGATGAAACAGAATAAGTTGTTAAGTCTTCAGAAACACCAACAATTTGAGCCTCTGTTAAATTACATAAATCTTTGATTATCATTCAGATCCAAACTGCAATATGACTCTTTCGGTTCTTCCGGTTTGGACTATTGAATGTTTTTACATTTATTTTTGTTGAACCTCATTATCTGAATCAGGTGAGTTTACCTGTGCCTTTCTGGTGTCTATGTGGTATCCCAGTTTTAGGCTGGTCAGGACCTTCACTGTACTTAGACTGATGTGGATCCTGTAGGCTGTGGACCACAAACAGAAGATGATTATTGAATATCAGTTATTGATATTGACTCAGTCACTACAACAAAAAGGAGAAACATTTAGTTAAGTTCAGTCTAATGTCATTTCCTGTCAAGTTAAAGTTCAAGTAAAGATAATTCCATGGTTTCTTTCAAAACACAATAAATATGTGTGGAAAATAGTTGCTGAAAAAATGTGAAAAGACTTGATATATTACTGAAATGTGGAGTTAGAGATTCAAACAGTTTTTCACCAGTTTTAAGTCCAGGATTTTTTGGGTGGTCCTAAATCTAGACTGCATGACGCATTGAGGTGAGCATACCCCACCCCTCAACGCAACAGTATAGACTTGACGTTATTTTTAATCATTCAAATTTGGCTGGGTGGTTAATAACAATTTCTTCTTTAGTCTGAAAAACTCAAAACAGTTATATTACTTTACACTGACTTTACTGTTTCTCACTGATTTCTTTGTTTTGTACATACGCAATCCGCTGGCTTCCATATGTGAGGCCGTGGTCACTGTGTCTCCAAACAGACAGTACCTGGGCATTGTGAGCCCAACCACACCTGCTACCACCGCACCTGAAGACAGTAGCAAGACAGACAGATTCGGCCATGTGGTCAGTCACTAACTTTGAGAGATTTTCTTAAAGATACCAATTTTTATTTAAGAAAAACCCAAAGTGGTGTGTAATCTGGGTTGGAATGGCAGAAGGTTCAACTACACCTGAGTGCAGGCCAATGCGTATTTTGACTTTAATTTCGGGCATGTGTTTGATCTTAAAAGCTGCGATCGAGTGCAGGATGTCTAGAGACATGTTGGCCACTTCAGCTGCGTGCCGATTTCCGTTTCTGTTGGGAACACCCGAAGCCACCATGTAGGCATCTCCAATAGTTTCTACCTGCAAACATGCACATAAAACACTTCACTGGAGTCTGAGGAACACATTTTTATTTCTTACTGATTTATACATTTACTGATGGTCAGTAAGTCTTAATCTGTGATCATGACGGTTCTTTAGATGAAAAAGAAGAGATGAAATTTGCGTGTGAAATCAGTGACTGTGTGAAAATGACTTGTTTCAGTGTCGAGGAGAGAGGAGAGACAGACAGACAGGGTTGACTGAGCAGTGGCCATCATTGTTTTAATAAAGTGTTATAGTCAGAAAAGGACAGAGCTAACGCAGTCTTTGAGTCAACAGGTTTTTACCTTGTATACGTCATGAGTAGCAATGATGGCATCAAACATGGTGTAGAGGTCATTGAGCAGATCGACTACCTGCACACACAGGTTTAGTTAAACGGTAAAGCATTTAAATGATAAGCAGATATTTATAATATATTAAATACTATATATTATATGGCACCTCGATGGGTTCACTGAGTGCTGAAATGGTGGTAAATCCAACGATATCACTGAAGTAAAGTGTACAGTCTGAATAATGTTCAGGCTGGACCGGCTTCCCTTTCTTCAGAGCTTGAGCCACTGACCTGGATCACACAAACATGTTGACTGAGATTTACAGAGTAAATAATATGTCCTCATATACTTGCATCCATCCTTATCCATCCTGAATAAACCTGCTGATTTGCTGTTATTCTCTGCTGTTCTCCCTTAATGTGTTTTTTTTATTTGTTCCCATTCAGTCAAATTGTCTCCAAGACTTAAAAACATGATTCTCTGATTTCAAAGTGGATTTATGACATTTATTCTGGGATGTGAAGTCATTAAATCATATGAACATGTGTTTCACCATCCACCATGTGCAGGATCTCTGCCCCCTTTAGCTCTGTGGTGCACCAATGAGGAAGCTTTATTCCTGCTAAGTGTTCAGGTCTGTCACAGACCAGATCCTGGTCTGCTCAGTGAAGCTTCTGTTCTGTAATGTTGATCTTGAATGAATATTTTAAGCTAAAACTTCAGGATCAGAGGAAACAGAAGTGTGAAAACTCCAGTCTGACTGAACAGGTGAAATGATCATCCACACATGTTAGTGTTCAATAAAGTGTTGATGATGTTCTGATCAAAGCCAGCAGATGTTGCTGCTGTGCAAAACTTGTACTTCAGTGTTAAATACAAACTGTCTTACTTAGGCAGGAGTTGTCCAACCAACTTCTCTGTCTTGTTTCTTTCAACCTCCAGTTCATCTGTTCGCTCTCTGATCAGATCTTCCAGATTTGAACTGTACTGCTCCAACATCCGCAACATGGAGTCAATGATGTTCGCCCTCTTTCCTCTGTTAATGCCCCGAAACTGAAACACACAACACAAAATGGAAAAATCTGGAAAAAAATGTCTGAAATGCTGAGAGGGTTTCAAAGGTTCTGTGCTTTTAAAATTAATAAAAGTGTTTGATGACAGAACTTTTACAAACAAAGTTCCCCACACAAGCAGTGCAGCTTGTCTCACCTGTTTAAAAATGTCATCGAAGCTCGGCCTCTTACTTGAATCTTCATTCCAACATTCGTTCATCAGACTAAGACATTCAGCTGGAGCTTCATCTACCGAAACCAGCGGTCTGCAGAGAGGAGGCGGCTGCTTCAGGCGCTCCACTATCTCTGAGAGACAGAGAGATACACAAACAGGTAGTCAGACAGACAGGTGGCCTGCAGAGAGGAGACTGCTTCAGACACTCCACTATCTCTGAGAGACAGACAGGTGATCAGACAGACAGACATCCTGCCTCACCGTGGGCAGGCATGTCCATCATGGCATATGGCAGAGTTCGTGAGATGACTTCCTGTATGATGATGGAGAAGCTGAAGACGTCTCCAGAAAATGAACCTCCACGGACCGGATTCCTCAAAAGCTCCGGAGCTGTCCACAGCAGTTCTGAGAGACGGACAGAGAGGAGGACAGACAGATGGATAAACAGATAGACAGGTGGTGTTTATTAGTGAATAATTTTGTACTTTTAACAGTAGAAATAAATGTCCAGCTTCTTGTTAAGTTTCAAACACTCAAGTTTTGTTACATGTGTTTCGTGTTTGTTTTTTTTACCTTGAGGGTCATCAGGAAGGCTGAGGCTCTGAGAGTGAAGGATCATGGGAAGTCCATAGTCTGTGACCTTCAGAACGAAGCGTCCATCAACTAAACAGTTTGTGGACTTTAGACGACCATGACTCAAACCTCGTAGATGAAGATACTTCATACCCTGAAACAAAGAAAACTGTGTTGGTTAATGTTAAATAAAGTCGCCAAACTTTTAAACTATCAGATAACAATCACACCAACACATACCTGCAGATAATATCAGGATGGTTTATTGTGAGGATGTTTTATTATCTGTCACGCGTTGAGGTCAAGCTGGGCTTTTGTCATGTCATGTCATTTCATGTTTTAATTTGAAAAGTAACTCTCCTCTCGTTTCAGGTCACTTGCCCTTCCTCATGTGTCACCAGTCGGCTTCTCTTCCTTGATTCCTGATTGTGTCCACCTGTTTCTTATTGCCCTCATGTGTCTTATAATCTGTGTCTCCCTTTGTCTTGTGCCACAAGACCACATTGTTCCACAGTCCTTGTTCAACCTTGCTTCCCACGTACCGTGTGCCTGTAGTCTTTTGCCTCCACGTGAGTGAATTTTGGTTTGTAAATTTCATAGTTTATGGTCATTGTTTTCTGTTCAGTTTTATAGCGTCTGTCCTCTCTTAGGAGTGATTTTTTTCATTCCAATTTGCAGTGGTTTTGTTTTGTAGAGTGTATTCGTCCTGAAAACTTACCTTTATTTGTCATAGACTCTAGTGTAATTTCCATAGCCTGTTCTTTGTGTCACTCAGTGTTGGAGGTAGAAGTTATCCTAATAAAGTTCTGCCAAGTCGGTCTTTAATCTGCATCCTCCTTAAGCCCAGGCCCGACTATCTATCTATCTAGCTAGCTATGATAATCAGTACAAGCAGTATTATCTAAGTAGAACCTTAATAAGGTCCATGAGTAGTGAGGATTTGAACATCCAGTCCAGCCTCATGTTGCTGTCAGCCAGCAGGTCAGCCAGACTTCCTCGAGGACAGTGTTCAACCACCAGAGCGAAGATCCCTGAGTCCAGAAACAGACCCAGGTACAGGTTCAGGTTCTCATGACGCATCTCTCTCAGCTGGACAGGACAGAATGAAAATATGTTCAAATATATTATATTTATTGTCAACATCTATATATTAAATTCATACTGTGTTTTTAATGTGTATCTACTGTGTATTACTTTATCTACTGCATTTTACTGTCTACCTACTGTGTTTTACTGTGTATCTACTGTGTATCTACTGTGTATTACTTTTTATCTACTGCATTTTACTGTCTACCTACTGTGTTTTACTGTGTATCCACTGTGTTTTTAATGTGCATCTAGTGCTCATCATACCTGGCTGAACAGACTCTGGGTGTTTTGATTGATAGCTGTCATTGTCTTTCCAACAGGAATCTTTTTCAGCCAAACCCAGTCACCCTAGTAACAACACCACCAAGACAAGCACATTAGATCAGAAACAGTTACAGGTGAGCAAGTACAATTACATGTAAATAGACAGCTGTACAGGTAGATGTAAACAGACAGGTACACCTAAACAGGCAGGTAAAGGTAAACAGACTAGAAAAGGAACAGGTGAACAGCCAGGAACAAATAAAGGTGAACAGCAACAAACAGGGACAGGTACAGCTAAACAGGCAGGTACAGGTAAACAGAAAAGGACAGGTACAGGTGAACAGATATGGACAGGTAAAGGTGTACCTCCAATATTCCAATGTTGGAGCTCTCGGGTGTTGTCAGGATGTAACTTCGAGCAATTGAGCGGAATGGAGTTTTAATTTCTAAAAGACTCCTCATGATGGACTCGTCGTTTAGTTTCTACAAAAACAACAATGAAAGCAACAAGAATACCAAAATCATTAGGGGAACATCCTATCAGATCAGGGGCAATCCTCCCTACCTTTACAAACCTCCTGAAGACCACCAGCTCATCAGAGAGGACTTCCTCTCCAACACTATCAACAAGTGGACACACTCAGCAGTTACTGCTGCACTGACGCTTTCCTATCACACTGCACCTTGACTGTTCCCAAGTATCAGCTAAATGGCTAAATGTGAATGTAATATTCTCTGATAATATTCAGTCTCACAGCTTCTTCTGTTGTTCTTGTGTTTCTTTCATTTATTCATGTTCAATGAGTTTTTCTTGAATTGACAAACAAAGCAGAGACTACGGTGATACCTTTTACTGATACCAGTATAACTGTACTGCAAATGGGTGGTTTAGTGAAGTAAACAGTTTCTAACCTTCCTGCTGACTTGAGTGTCGATGAAGACAATGTCGTCCAAAGTCAGGATGAGTTTGGTAATGTTCGATACGCTCTTGTACTTCCTGTACACAGATCATCATTATTATTAGAATTTGTTACAGTACTTATAGTATCTATAGTATTATCTATAGTATAGTATTACTGATCAGTTTAATTGATTAATTAATACTTTTAATGTTT
This sequence comes from Nibea albiflora, assembly GCA_014281875.1. NCBI lineage: Eukaryota > Metazoa > Chordata > Actinopteri > Sciaenidae > Nibea > Nibea albiflora. The sequence goes on along the minus strand of CM024809.1, from coordinate 1,133,156 downwards.
TGTGATGGCAGTACCGACTGACCTATTAGATTAAACTGAGCATCAGAAACTGTTCGTGTGTGTGTTCACCTGATCCAGTAGAAAAAAGACCCTATCAGAGCACAGAGCAACAGGAAGATGAAGAACACCATTGCTGTGTCCAAACCTGCAGGCACAGAAAGTAAAATAATTTACACCACCTCCCAGGGTCCAATTATCCACCAACATAGCTTTTCGTAGCAGTGCTATTTTCATATCTTCATGTGGATGAAGGCACATTACCTCCAGCTGAATCTCTCAAAAAGTAAACTGCTTTTCCTTCCATCCAAACCTACAACACACCATAACATCATCAAAATCACTCGTCTCACCCCCCACCAGAGTGATGAAAAATTAGGGGTCATAATCGATTACCAACAACCTTCTCTAATCATGTTACATCAGTTGCCTGGTCATGCTGTTTTGCACTTGACAACATCAGAGAAATCAGGCCTTTATTATGTTACCCAACTACTAATACAGGCTGTGATCATCTCAAGACTTGATCACCTGATGGGCCTCCAAGTCTGTACAATTAAACCCTTTCAGATGATCCAGAACTTCAAACCAACCCAAAAGGATGCTGATCGAGCTCTACTGGCTATCTGTAACAGCACACTCGCTAATGCTGACTACAAATTTGTCTCTGGTTCTGCACCTACCTACTTGAACACCCTTATACAAGCACCCACACGTTACCTCACATCTGTTGCACTCCTCCAATTAACACCATTTGCTCAAGGAAAAAAAAAAATTCTCATCTGTTGTTCCCCATTGGTGGAACGTCTTACCAGGTCCGACCAGATCAGGGGCATATCTCTCTTTAAAAACCTCCTGAAGACCTCCAGCTCTTCATAGAGGACCTCTTCTCCAACACTACCAACAACTGGACAGGAGAAATATATTCCTCTACTACTGTCACAGTTCTTATTGCTGCACTAACATGTCCTAGTCACACTTTACTGTGATTGTTTTCCTTTTGTGTAGGTCGCTTTGGATAAAAGCATCTAAATGAAAATGTAATTTAACATCAGACAAAATATCAAACAGGCAAGATGTTTCACTTCCTGTAGACCCCTAAATTTTCCTCAGTCATTAAAAGTGAACACACCTTGATTCAACATGGGCATACTGAAATTTCCCATCACCCTCTAACATTTCACAAAACTCCCACATCCCTGCAGATCAGTGAACACACCCCCCCTGCAGGCCTCCTCTGGACTGAACCAACAGAAGCTGGCAGTGGGGGGTTTTCCTCCGGGGAAGATGAAGGAGCGACTCAGCGGCCTCAGACCTCCGACCATTCCATCAGTGTGCGTTGGAGCAAGCGAGTGTGTCAATACGAGTCGGTCACCGTCAGTGTCCAACACCACATACTTTGCCTGCAGGCCACGCCCCTCTTTACCTCCATATAACACCTGAGAAAAAAGAAAACAAGAGCGTGTCACACCGCGGTGAGGTCAAGTTGGGGTTTTGTCGTGTCTTGTCACTTCCTGTTTTATTTTGAAAGTTAACTCTCCTCTCGTTTCAGGTCACTTGCCCTTCCTCATGTGTCACCGGTCTGATTGTCTTCCCCGCCCTGATTGTTTCCACCTGTTCCCTATTACCTGGTGTATGTATTGTCTGCGTCTCCCTTGTCCCGTGCCAAAGTGTCTTCGTACGTTCTGTCGTCGCACCCAAGCCATTGAATCCAAACCTGTTCCACGTGTCCTTGTGTTGTAAGTTTCATAGCCTTAGTTTAAGTTTAGAGAGCATTTTTGTAGCTTGTTTTCGTCCTATGGGATTGTTTTTGTTTGATAGTCTCTTTCTTTTGGATAAAGGTTTTTCATCCTCCGGGATTGTTTTGTTTCTAAGTCAGTTTAGGAAGATTAGATCAAAGATACAGATAGTACGGTTTCCTCCTCATTTTGAGTGAGTGTTTTTGTTTGGTAAATTTTGTCCGTTTATTCCTTCCCATTTTGGTGAAGCGTTTTCCTTTCTAGATTAGTGCTTTTGATTTTCAGAGAAGAGTAGTTTGAGTTAGCGTTAGAGTGCCAGGCAGTGTAGCCATTTTTGTTGTACGTTTTGTAGGCAGTATCAGCAGCTTGGAAGCAATAAAAGTTTCTTCCCAAACCTGCCTAATCCGCATCTGAGTCTGCCATTTTGTTGTGGGCCTGACAGAGCGAAGCTTAAGTTCACAACATCAGGTTTGTGACTGATGAGGAGTATCTGGTACCTCATGTAGAGACCAAACAATCACATCAAATGTAGCCAAATTGTTAGAAGATTTGAGTCCATAATTGCTTTACGTATATCGTCCTCAGTGTACTGATCCGCACCAAATAATAAAGGAAGTAAAAGACTTACTGTGTCTCTGTGTAATGATGAGTATACCTGTGTAATGAGGAGTATACCTAATTTCAGTTATAAAAATTTCAGATCAGCACTCACTCCTGAGTGATTGAGTGAGTGATTTTCAAAGATGTGTCCATGTGAGACATATCTAGCAGGTTTAGGTTTAGATCAGTGCTGGATGAATAATGTGAAAATCATCATTTCATGAGGCATCACAAGGATTGGAATTGTGGCATCTTTATCCTAATAAACTGTTCAGAGTTGTTCAGTGTTTGACCTAATTATACTGTACCATACACTCATTTATATGCAGTGCTTAATAAATTTAATCAGACCACCTTTGAGAGACCATCCAGCATCATGAAGTGTTTTTCAATTTTTCATTTTCAATGACCGCTCGACTTTCAGTGACCTCTCGACTTTTTACCAATTTCAAACTTCACCTTTTTATACCCAAATCTGAGCTGGCTCACTGGACTCTCTTAATCAACCACTAAAATAATAAAAAATGATTCTGTTCAGAAATGCAAGTAAATAACCGTAATTTCATGACTTTATGACGAAATAATGTGCTTTACTATTTTTCAGGGCATTTTAAATTTGAAAATTCATGGATAACAATAATCTCTCAACCACTCAGCTCAGCCTCAGCTGCCAGTACTCAGCACTCAGTGGCCGCTGCCCCACACAGCGGCAGTGGTTGAGAGATTAATTAAGAAAACCTTGCAAATTAATGCAGAAATCACATAATAGAAATGCTACTTCCAGCGAGTCAAATAAAACACTGACGACTGTTTCATGAAATAAACATGCCCATAATAGCATTAGTTGCTGTGGCAAGGCCATGGTAACTGTCCCAAGCACCGGCAACTGCCATGGCAGATCAGTGGCAGCTTCCCCAGAAACTGGCAGCTCAGCAGGTCACTGCCACTACTAGCTGCCGCTGCCACAAATTGAGCTTTGAAGTTTTCTGTGACTTTGGTCCTGCAGGTTCCGACAATTCTGAAAAGAAAAGTCAGAATGCTAAAAAATAACATTTTATGTGGCCTTAATCCTCTCCCATAGAGTCATGAGTGCTGGTCTGTAAAGTTCTGTTTCTTTATTCTTTTTTGTTCCATTATGCGTTTCAGCTGATCCCCATTCAATGAACCAAAGTTTAAACAAGTATTATATTTTTATAGTTGTTAAATGTTTCTGACCTGATTGAAGCCCTGGAAATCAAAATCTCCATCTGATTGGACAAGCTGATCTCCCGTCACCCAGTGCCCGCCCCCTGCCTGACGTCGCTCCTCCACTGCCTTAGCAACGAAGTAGACCATGTTAAAGATGGTTCCAAAGACCGGAGACACCTGTGGACAAAGGGCAAACTTATTATTAGTTTTATGAATTAATTAATTAATTATAAATTAATTACAATCCACCCAATATTGCTTTTCTGCATTGAGATGCTTTTCCTCACCGACAAAGGTTAGGGTTAGATCAGGCACCATCATATCTTAAAGACAAAGAAAAATTGATTGGATGTGGCACTTAGAAACACTGATTGTCTCCCAGTCTTTCACTGATCGTCCAACAATCCTTCCTGATCCTCCACTGATCCACCTCTCCATCCACCCCTGATTCCACACTGGTCCCCCCCTGATTCTCCTGATCCTTCCCTGATCATCCCGTCTTTAGGGTAGATGGGGGGGGGGGGCTGAGCAGGGCTTATGACATGCATGTCAGACAAAAGTAAAGTAGTTTCTAGTTCACCAACCAAGGGAGACATCAACAGGATACTGGGTGTGAGGTGGTTGTTAGTGTTATGGAATTTTCTATCCTTAGGTTACACAAGGTCATGTGTGGGCCTTGAGGTCCTCAGCAGTATTAATTGTTTGGCTTTGGTTGAGAACAGTATGTACTAGTCTATCTCAACACTGTGGTGTCCAGGGTCAAAGAGACCTATTGCTGCCTTCATATACATAATAGATAGCTTGCCGTTGATGTTCCAATCTGCATAAACATACAACACTGTCCACTCCAGATTAGAATATGCTGACAATAACACCTCCATGGGTAAAGACATTCTCTTTGGCTAATTCTGGGTGTATAGTATTTGTGGTGTTATCTTGGGATTTAAAGTCTATGCACCAGCATGACTTCAGCAGAATGTGAGACCGACTCAGGCACTTCTGATGTACTATGAGAGTGTCTTTAATTCTCCTTGGCCAAGCATCAATAAAAAATACAGCATAAGACATCAGAGGGTCCTGAACACTTTCTTTCTTCCTGACCTCATCATTGACCTTTGACTTCAGCAATATCTCCACAACAGTTAGTTGTTGCGAAGTAGGTGTGTAATATTTGTTGTGTAGTTGTTGTGTATTTACCTCAGTTGCAGACACAGCAGAACGGATCTCTCGGTTGATTTGAGCCTGATGAAAAGCTTCGTAGAAACTTTGGTCGGATGCCATGGTAACAGTCAGAACAGAGCTGTAGGCATGACGAAGCTGCGTGCTATTGGTCAGTTGAGGGAATACTGTGTCCTGATTTGGCAGAGTAAACAAGGACTTTATTAAGGTCAAATGTTATAGTCCAGCCTGTAGCATTTAGTACATGGATTACAACCAAAGGCAATTACAACCAACCATTCACCCTCTCCTTTCTAACATGAAATTTAAACTATGGTGAAAATCTCTATCTAGATCCAGACTTTAGTTTGTCCATCCAGGGCTACTGTAGAAACAGCAGTTCAACATGGTGGACATTGAAGAGGACCAGCAGCATTTGTAGATACTGTATTTAAGCCTCATTCTAAGTCTAAATAATCTGAATGTTGAACATCAAATCAAACATGCTAAAACATCTTCAGTGGTAAATATGAACTTAAATAAACTTAATCTTCATATAAACTTTATTCAGCCATTAACACATTGCAGCAGCACCTCCTCAGGTCACAGGTGGAATTACAGAATTTTAATGATCAATTATTGATAAATGTGTTTGGTAGTAAATGATTGGTTACCTGGTACGGCATAGCATACAGCAGGGTGTCATATGGAATAAACACGTAACCATCAGAAACCATCCCCATGTCCAGAGCAGCCAATAGGAGCTCTCGCTGATCCTCTCCACCAATCAAGACGGAGCTCATACACATAATCACCACTGACACAGAAACATTAGTAAATCATTAAATCTGCTGGGAAAACTGGAAAAAAAAACTGAAAAATATGTCTGGAATCAGAAAATTGTTGATCTTTTTTCCTGTTTGGACACCAGAATAGATTTCACATCATTTTTAAGCTCTGACCTTTCACCTTGTCAGCCTCTCTGATTGCTCTGAGTGCTTCACGGGGGCCTCCATTATTCCTTGTTTCCATAGTAACCACTGGACCAATTGGCAGGCCCAGAGCTCTGAGTGCTGAGGCCACTTCCTGTGCAGTGCTCTCCCATAGGTCTGATGGAGCTGATGATCAAACAGGATGAGGAAGGACAGAGAGAAGACAAATAGAAACAACAAAAGATCATTATTATCACATTTACAAATTTACACTTTTACAGTTGACACATTTAGCTGACATTTTTTATCCAAACAGACTTAGAGGGAGCATTTTGAGGTTCAGTATCTTGCCCAAGGACACTTCAACATGCAGACTGGAGAAACTGGGGATTGAACCTTCACTCATCTGATTAGCGGACAACCCGCTCTACCTCCTGAGCCACAATCACCCAAATCAAACATTAGATTGAATTTTTTTTTTAGATTTTTTAAATGTGTAGAGTTTGCAGTAAAATGCAACATACACATTAATGCAGAATGTCACATCACAGTGAAGTCAAGCTCCATGTCTTGTCATTTCCTGTTTTATTTTGAAAGGTAACTCAACTCTCGTTTCAGGTCACCTACCCTTCCTCATGTGTCATTGGTCTGATTGTCTTCCCTGATTCCCGATTGTGTCTACCTGTTCCCCATTACCTCCACGTGTTCATATAGTCTGCATCTCCGTTTGTCTTGTTGCCAGTGTGTTTCGTCTTGTCCGTCCACTACAGCCCTTCTCCCAAGTCCACAGCCATAGTAATTGTCTTCAAGCCTGTTTTCGCCTTAGCGCTGTTCCTCTTAAGAGTGATTTTGCTTTGGATTTTTCATAGTTCAGCTTCGAAATTTCTAGTTCTAGATTTTCAGTTCAGCCTTTTGTTTTTCCTTCTCAGGAGTGATTTTTGTTTCTCGTCCTCAGATTAGTGTGCCTCCAGTTTCAGGTGTTTTTTTAGTTTAGCATTTACTTTACTAGGTTATCCTCTGACTGGAGCGTCTTTTGTTTGAGTCAGAGTTTTCATAGTCATAGATAGTTTGAGTGGTACTTCCTCCAACTGGAGCGATTATTATTTGGATACCCTTCATAGCCGGTTTATTTGCTCTCCTTCATAGCTTCTGTCATAGCATTAGGAGGTTTCATAGCCCTTTTGTTTTATCACTTTGTAAGAGGTGAACCTTGCTGCCACTTAATAAAGCCTGTTGTTTTTCACCATCGCCTGAGTCCTGTGTCATAGTCTGGTCTCTGACACAGAAGAAATATTAATCATATTTCTATAAAAATATAAAACAATGTCTGAATAAATTATGTTATTTCATGAATTAATTAATTTAATAATTGACAACATAACAAGCAAACAGATGGCTTTAAAACATTATGATAGATATGGAAATGTTTATTTCTGTATAAACTAATAATGTACACTTGTGTACAATGTTTCCTGTTCAGAGATTGATGTCACACCGGTATGTCAAGTTGAGTTTTTTGTCCTGTCTCCATGTTTGTCTTGTCATTTCCCATTTTATTTTGGTAAGCAACTCTAGTTTCAGGTCACTTGCCCATCCTCCTGTGCCCCAGTCTGATTGTCTTCCCTGATTCCTGATTGTGTCCACCTGTTTCCCCTTTCCCCATGTGTGCTCATAGTCTTCGTCTCCCTTTGTCCTGTGCCAGTGTGTCTTGTCTTTCATCTTGACCCACCAGTACTATCTTGTCCCAGTCTTGCAAATACGCTTTTGCAGTTGTTTTTTTCTTGTTGGCCTTTTGCCGGTTAATTTTCATAGCCTTTATTATTGAGAGTTGGACTCTTCCACGTTTGTGTTTTCTTTTCCCCTCTTCAGAGGCGCTTCTCTTTTTCATCTGTTTTTCGTTTTTTTCCCTCAGATGAAGATTTCTTAGTTGTCATTTTTTCATAGTCATCCCTCCTGTTCGAGGCGCATTCTGTTCATTTCCCTTCACCATGTGCTCAATAAATTACACCTGATAAGCTCTGCATCCAAGTCCTACTTCTGTGTCCCAAGGTGATGAATTGAACCCTGCATGTCCCAGACATAGAGCTGATTAGACCTATTTTCAGTAATTATTTAATTCCAACAAGTAACCAGCATCATGTTTGATTCTCACCTTCATAACAAAACAGTCCATGAAAATCACAATTAAAACAGTTACAGACAAATTTGTAATGAAGTTTGAATCTTTTATATTGTGTACTAATAAATCTGGACCTCCAAAATATGGCAACCAAGCAGATGCATAGTGATACAGTAGATTGCTCCTGCTGTCAGTGGCCAATGAGGTATGTAAGTTTCTATATCTACGGACATCACCCCATCGTATCTGACCACACCCTCTACAATGACATGTTTCCCCTCATGTTACAGCACATTCCATGCAGTCACTCACTCTCACCTGAGACAATGGCGACGTGTGCCCAGCGGAAGAACCTGAGAACCGTGAACAGGACTCTGCTGGGTGATGTGATTGGTGGCAGGTTTCCCCAGTTAGCATCCAGGCAGCCTGGAGAAGCAAGCCCCACCTCCCAGTGCTGAGCCAATAAAGACGCAGCATGGCAGAGGGCGGGGTTGAACGGTCCAATGTAGGCGTGACCATAACCTTCCATGTCCCCAAGTTCCATCAGAGCTGGAATAAAACCAAGAATAGAATAAACTTGTTTTAGTTGTTCTAAATAGACATCCTTCTTCTTTAAACTAGTCTTTTATACAAATGTGTGTATACAGTTAGATCCATATAAATGTATATTTGGACAGTAACATGATTTTTGTTAGTTTGGCTGTTTATCAAAACATATTCAAGTTGAAGTCAAATAATGAATATTGAAGATTTTTAAGGTATTCACATCCAGACTGCACAAATGGTCAGGAAACCAAAAGTAATAGTACATTGTAATTGTAAAAAGGTCTGGAGTTGATTCCAGGTGTGATATTTGCATTTGGAAGATGGCAGGAACATGGGGATTGGCCAAATAAGTTTGGTACATTTCGAGAAAAAAACAGTGGTGAGGTCTGCAACACAAAAAGGCCTGGATGTCTACAGAAAACAACAGTGGTGGGTGATCGTAGGATTCTTTAAAGAAATAACGCTTCATGACATCCAACCAAGTGAACACTCTCCAGGTCAGCATGACATTATTAATAGCAAATACAGTGTTCACAACAAGGGCAAACCATTGCAAACCATTTATAAGCCTCAAGAACAGAAAGGCCAGACTAGACTTAGCCCAGTTCTGGAGCTCAAGATCAATCTGTACTAAAATGATGGGAAGAAAAAAGTATGGAGAAGGCCTGGATCAGCTCATGATCTCAGGTATATGAAATAAACTGTAAAAACATGTTGGAGGCAGTGTGATGGTAGGAGCATCCATGGCTTCAATCACTTGATCATTTCACTTGCTGAAGACAAACTTTAGGTAGAAAGACCCACAAACAAACAACAGCTGCAAAGGATGAAACCCAGTATTTGGTGATGAATTAAACCTGAAGTTCATTACATCTGTCTTGTTTTCAAATCCATTGTGAAAGGGTATATAGCCAAAACCAACAATTGTGTCATTGTCCAAATATTTCCAGACGATTAGACTATATCTCTGCCATATTCTGACACACTGGTCCTTTAATTAGTGCCTTCCCTGTTAGTTGTTTGGTTAATGAACCTTTGGAGGTGGAGCAATCCTCATCCAGCAGTTTGACGTCGTACCAGTATCCTCTGCTTAGACCACTGTCACTCCGTAACCGTGACAATGCCAGGTTGGCCGCTGCCGTTGGCATCGCCCGAGAGAACATGGGGTCACATGACCATGGACCAATCAGAGCCAGCTTAAAGGTAGCTGTCCAGACCTCTGTAATGCATGGCAACCATAGACATACCCCTAGGAAACACCTAGGAAACTGCATCCTGGCTACCTGCAGGAGATCAATAACCATAGAAACAACAGAAATATTATGTTATTAATATTATATTATTAATAGACTGTCTGATCGTCTACATACAGGTTAATTAATAGACTACAAGAACATCCACATACAGGTTCATTAATAGACTATAAGATCATCTACATAGAGGGTCATTAATAGACGAGTAGATCATCTACATACAGGTTCATTAACAATGAAATCAGTACTGTGATATTACTGTGAGTATTTGCAGTTTGTTGTTTTCTGTCTTCAGGGTGACAGATTGATCTCAGTTGACTGCTGTGACCTCGGAACTCTAAATCTTCACATTAATACTGACTGACACCATTAGCTAATGCTAAAGAGCATTAAGTAGTCTAAGAATAGCAACAATGCAAAAACTCTTAACACAAGCTGAGAGGAGAGAGAGAGGACATATCAGCACTACCCCAAGGACCAACCTGAACACCTGCTGACACCACTCATCTGTCTGCTGACATCATTTTAATGTTCTCTTATCTAATGTTTAAATAAATATCTAATGTTGATTCCTCAGAAGTTCAAACTAAATATTCCACTACAAGGTGCTCCATAGATCACACCACTCGATACAGATATATGTTCTCCCTCCATCATTGGTTGATTTACATTTAGTCATTTAGCAAACACTTTTGTCCAAAGCTACTTACAGAGAAGGGAAGAATCAAGGCGATTGCTGGTCCTTCAAAATCCCAAAACAGAAAGCACATTCATCTAGCTTCAATCTATCAATGAATCTTAGTTTGGATTTTCCTGTTAGTTAATGTCACTAAACAAGCCACACATGCATACTCCTGCAAATGATTCAACTCCAACATCACCATCAAAACAAAAACACACACAGAACATTCACCATGAACACTGCTCACCTGTTTCAAAACTAACTAATTTATATGGTACTGAAGGTAGAGGGACAAAGATACACAGCAGCAGTTATAAACTGTTGTGAACTATTATAAACCGTTGTAAATTGTTGTAAACTGATGAAATGTTGTAAAGTGCTGTGAACTTTTTCTCGACCACAAATGAAAATCTGATCTCTGCTCAATTTTAAACATTTCTTCTTGTTTTCCGGCTTCAGTTGAAGAATACATCATGTATCCTAATCCTGTTGAAATATGTTTCATTCTGATGGACAATAAAGTTGTTGTCACACAAACATCTGAAACATCGGAAAGATCTGTAACATCTCCCCCTCATAATTTTAATAAGTTCAATTCTCTAAAATAATTGTTTCTTTATAAAACTATTCGTATGTCACTTAATTATTAGGATCAAACATCTTTACTTAAGTATAAATCTGTAAAAGAACAGTGTTTCTCAGTAAAAGTTTTTTGGTGGCTGCTGCTTTTTTTTTTTACACTGTAAAGAACCTTTCCCTACCTAACTCTGATTAAATCACATAACACCTTAGCACACAAACACATACAGTGTTTACCTTTGTCTCAGAAGTTCATCTGTCCAAACAAAAACCTTCAGATTCAGCACTCAAACAAGAAGAACATAAAAAACAACAAAAGAACAAACACTTGAAACGCTGAGCTGCACAAAGTACTGATGTCAGGTCAAACTAAGAGACAGTAACACACACACACACACACACACACACACACACACACACACACACACACACACACACACACACACACACACACACACACACACACACACACACACACACACGCTTAAGTTTAATTAGTTTAATCTTGTTTAGAGTTCAGGAGGAAGTTGGGCTTCATTTTAAAGCCTGTAATGATGTACCTGTTCAATATCTGACTGATGACATCATTGACCTCCCTGTGATGTCACAGGACAAAGAGTGCAGTGAGACTTTATTAGAACCCTGTTGTTGAGTAAAAATAACACAATGAATCAACAGACCTGAAGTCTCACAAACACGTTAGACACGTTAGACAACAGGAAATCTTACATGTATTGATTAGAGCAGTCTTCAGATTCGTGATGTTTAGTCGTATACTGTTTCAGTGTTTTGTAATATGTCAGTTGTACAGTGTTTCACTGTTCTTAATGTTTCAGTGTTCTGTAATGTTTCAGCATGTGGTTGTTGGTTCTCAGTCGAAGCTGATCTCTTAATCTGGATTAAATCCATCCTCAGAGATCACAGCTCCCAGCTGGTCTGCAGCCAAGAATAGAGGCAGGATTAGACCAGCACTAACCTGCCTGGAACAGCCTGGAATATCCTGGAACAACTTGCAACAGGTCTGTGGAGTCTGGCGGTGGTGCTAGCTGGGTCAAGTGCTGCACTGAGGGAAATGTAATGAGTTACAGTGAGAAGAAGTACGTGCTGTAAATGTAACACACACACACACACACACACACCTGGATGCTGGATGGAGAGTGATGCTCACCTTGTTTCTTCACAGGTGTTTGTGTTCAGAACAGGAGACACTGAATCACTGTCACTTTGGTTCTTTATGTTGGAAGAGGAGAGAGCACAGAGTGATGGCAGCATCTTCTCTTTGAAAATAGAGCAAACATCTGTGAATTCATGACACCATCGATGAAATGCAGCTCCACATAAAGACAGTGACACCACCGAGCACTTTGAGCTGTCCTGGTCACCTGAGGCTAAGTTATGGACAGGATGTTTGTTTTTTAACCTTTACTCCTCAGACTTTCATTGGGGTGTCAGTCATTTTCAATCATCGTAGATACAAACATCATGTGACCAGTGTGTTCATATACAGACACATGTAGCGTAGGGCTGAAAACAGATACTCATATAGCATAAGTTGGAGCATAAATCAACCTGTCACTCTTTAAATAGAAAAGGATAATGAGTCAATTTAAAAGTATCTGTTAACAACAAAAGTCCCGCTAGCAGATAGCCCAGCTACAAAATAAATTCTGGTCACCAAAATATCTGTAAAGGAAAGGTTATTTAATCAATCTGTTAATCCCAAACAAAAAATAAACCCTTCACAAATAAATTTCAAGCCATAAATCAACAACAACAATAACAAATTAAATTCAGGTGTCAAAGAACCAAAGAACAAAAATCGCATTCACCATAAAACATCACAGGAGAATGGTTCACTTAATAAAAATAAGTTCATGCAGTTCATTTGGGCATCCCAAGTAGTGTGAGAGTGTGTGTGTGTGTGTATACGAGGAGAGGGATCGCTGGATCCAGGTAATGGTCTAAACAATCCTGAGAGAGAAGAAGCCTGCAGAGAGACAGGCAGATACCACTCAGCTGTATGTTGTAAGCCCAGACCAGCTACAGCTCCAAGTGCCACGCCAGAGACAAGAAGTTTGCCTTTTCAACACAATCCGGGGTCGCTTTCTGGTCCTGTGGTGCTCATATATTTCCTTTCCAGCTTATATATTTGTGGATTTCTCCTGCTCACACTCGCTTCCTCCTATTCTCCTCCATGTGGCCTGGTGTTTGAAAAGATCTCCCCTTCCCCCCCATCTCACAGGTGCTCTTAATGATTTCCTAACTCCTCCCCCTTACCTGTGGGGAGGAAATGCAAGTCTGCACTTCCTGCCACACACGAACATACTCGTTTATATTCTTCTAGCTGATCATTAAAAAAAACAATAAAACAACTTCAGTCTGGTTCAGTCAGTTTATTGATCACACACACACACACACACACACACACACACACACACACACACAGAGCCAACAGAGCTGAGTCAATCTCAATTGGACAGGACGGCGGTCAGCTGACGTCTTCAGAGGGAAATCTTTGTGTTTCTGAAGCTCGAGTTGTCCCTGAAAAAAAAAAAGAAGATAAGGATTAAGATCTGGATCAGGATCAGGATCAAGATGAGGATCTGGATCTGCATCAGGTGGATCTGGAGCAGTAGTAGCTGAGTACCTGAGACTGTCGTTGTGGGTTTTGTACTCCATGATGGTGTTGGTTGGAAGGTTCAGGACTCGTCTCAAAGTGTCTCTGATTCTGGACGTCGTCGTTTGGTCATTAGATGTTCTGTTCCAGATTGACAAGATGTCCTCCTGACAGACAGACAGGTAGAGACAGACAGACAGGTAGTCAAAGTTAATCAGTGTGTACTCCTGAACCAAGTCAATGCCATCAAGTGAGCATACGTGAACGGAGCGTACGTGAACAGGTTAGTAATGCAGTGGTATGACAAGAGTATCACAGTAGTACTGCAGTAGTACTGCAGTAGTACTGCAGTAGTACTGCAGTAGTACCTGGAAGCGTATAGACACCACCGCTCCACAGATCTCCTCTCCCACCATGAACTGCTCTCCCAGCATGGCCAGTATGATGTTCTCCCAGAACCGACTGGCCAAACCTTTACGGAGACGGATGATCCACTTCCCTCCACTGCGGTTAGACTCATCCTGAGAGACAGACAGGTCAGAGACAGACAGACAGACAGGTCAGAGACAGACAGACAGACAGGTCAGAGACAGACAGACAGACAGACAGACAGACAGACAGGTCAGAGACAGACAGGTCAAAGACAGACAGGTCAGAGACAGACAGGTCAAAGACAGACAGACAGGTCAGAGACAGATAGACAGGTCAGAGACAGACAGACAGACAGGTCAGAGACAGACAGACAGACAGACAGACAGACAGACAGACAGACAGGTCAGAGACAGACAGGTCAGAGACAGACAGACAGACAGACAGACAGGTCAGAGACAGACAGGTCAAAGACAGACAGGTCAGAGACAGACAGACAGGTCAGAGACAGATAGACAGGTCAGAGACAGATAGACAGGTCAGAGACAGACAGACAGACAGACAGGTCAGAGACAGACAGGTCAGAGACAGACAGACAGACAGGTCAGAGACAGATAGACAGGTCAGAGACAGACAGACAGGTCAGAGACAGATAGACAGGTCAGAGAGAGACAGACAGGTCAGAGACAGACAGACAGACAGACAGGTCAGAGACAGACAGGTCAAAGACAGACAGGTCAGAGACAGACAGGTCAGAGACAAATAGACAGGTCAGAGACAGACAGACAGGTCAGAGACAGACAGACAGACAGGTCAGAGACAGACAGACAGACAGACAGACAGGTCAGAGACAGACAGGTCAAAGACAGACAGGTCAGAGACAGACAGGTCAGAGACAGACAGACAGGTCAGAGACAGATAGACAGGTCAGAGACAGACAGACAGGTCAGAGACAGACAGGTCAAAGACAGACAGGTCAGAGACAGACAGATAGACAGGTCAGAGACAGACAGGTCAAAGACAGACAGGTCAGAGACAGGCAGACAGACAGGTCAGAGACAGACAAACAAGTCAGAGACAGACAGGTCAGAGACAGACAGACAGGTCAGAGACAGACAGACAGGTCAGAGACAGACAGACAGGTCAGAGACAGATAGACAGACAGGTCAGAGACAGATAGACGGACAGGTCAGAGACAGACAGACGGACAGGTCAGAGACAGACAGACGGACAGGTCAGAGACAGACAGATGGGTCAGCTGTTCAGTTATGTAGTGAATATACACCTGCAGTACTGCAGTACATTGCAGAACACACTGTTACCTCCCACATGGGTTTGATTCCCTCCTTGAACAGGTGGAAGTCACTGTGTCCACTGAGATCACCTGGTCGGATCAGGTGACTGTAAAACCTCCAGAACTGCTCCACCTGAGGACACACACGCACAAACACACACACACACGAACACACACTCCATATCAATCTCTTAATCAACAGGTGTGTGTGTGTGTGTGTGTGTGTGTGTTTGTGTACCGATGCCACAGTTCCGATCTGTCGGATGTTTTGTTCGTAACTCTGCGAACTTGCTGGACGACTCGGAGTTCTTCTGCTGTACCAAAACGTGTAGTTATACTGGAGAGGATGTTCACCTACACCTGGACACACCGTCTGACAGACAGACAGACAGACAGACAGACAGACAGACACGTTAATGTTCACCTACACCTGGACACACCGTCTGACAGACAGACAGACAGACAGACAGACAGACAGACACGTTAATGTTCACCTACACCTGGACACACCGTCTGACAGACAGACAGACAGGTTAATGTTCATCTATACCTGGACACACCGTCTGACAGACAGACAGACAGGTTAATGTTCATCTATACCTGGACACACCGTCTGACAGACAGACAGACAGACAGACAGGTTAATGTTCATCTACACCGTCTGACAGACAGACAGACAGACAGGTTAATGTTCACCTACACTGGACACACCGTCTGACAGACAGACAGACAGGTTAATGTTCACCTACACTGGACACACCGTCTGACAGACAGACAGACAGGTTAATGTTCACCTACACCTGGACACACCGTCTGACAGACAGACAGACAGGTTAATGTTCACCTACACCTGGACACACCGTCTGACAGACAGACAGACAGGTTAATGTTCACCTACACCTGGACACACCGTCTGACAGACAGACAGACAGGTTAATGTTCACCTACACCTGGACACACCGTCTGACAGACAGACAGACAGACAGACAGACAGACAGACAGGTTAATGTTCATCTACACCTGGACACACCGTCTGACAGACAGACAGACAGGTTAATGTTCACCTACACCTGGACACACCGTCTGACAGACAGACAGACAGACAGACAGACAGGTTAATGTTCATCTACACCTGGACACACCGTCTGACAGACAGACAGACAGACAGGTTAATGTTCACCTACACTTGGACACACCGTCTGACAGACAGACAGACAGGTTAATGTTCATCTACACCTGGACACACCGTCTGACAGACAGACAGACAGACAGACAGGTTAATGTTCATCTACACCTGGACACACCCTCTGACAGACAGACAGACAGACAGGTTAATGTTCACCTACACCTGGACACACCGTCTGACAGACAGACAGACAGGTTAATGTTCATCTACACCTGGACACACCATCTGACAGACAGACAGACAGACAGACAGGTTAATGTTCACCTACACCTGGACACACCGTCAGACAGACAGACAGACAGACAGACAGGTTAATGTTCACCTACACCTGGACACACCGTCTGACAGACAGACAGACAGACAGGTTAATGTTCATCTACACCTGGACACACCGTCTGACAGACAGACAGGTTAATGTTCATCTACACCTGGACACACCGTCTGACAGACAGACAGACAGGTTAATGTTCATCTACACCTGGACACACCGTCTGACAGACAGACAGACAGGTTAATGTTCATCTACACCTGGACACACCATCTGACAGACAGACAGACAGACAGACAGGTTAATGTTCACCTACACCTGGACACACCGTCAGACAGACAGACAGACAGACAGGTTAATGTTCACCTACACCTGGACACACCGTCTGACAGACAGACAGACAGACAGACAGGTTAATGTTCATCTACACCTGGACACACCGTCTGACAGACAGACAGGTTAATGTTCATCTACACCTGGACACACCGTCTGACAGACAGACAGACAGACAGGTTAATGTTCACCTACACCTGGACACACCGTCTGACAGACAGTCTTACCTTGCGTCTGTTGTTGTTGTTGTTGTTGTTGGTCCCGTCACTGTTGTCATGGTGACAGTCTGACGCTTCCTGGTCCTCCTCGTCTTTTGGACTGAAACACAAACAGGAAGTGCTTCTGTTAATACTGCAGGCTAACTGCTAACATGCTAATACCAAACATGCAAACAGACTTAAAAGTTGTTTTTATCCTGATGTTGATGTCAAATAAATCAGCTGATCTGGGTTTATGCTAACGGTTAGCTGTGTTTATAGATACTGCAGTATATAAACAGACTGATTCATAACTTAGTTAACATGATGCTAACTGTTAGCTGTGTTTATAGATACTGCAGTATATAAACAGACTGATTCATAACTGATTTAACATGATGCTAACTGTTAGCTGTGTTTATAGATACTGCAGTATATAAACAGACTGATTCATAACTTATTTAACATGATGCTAACTGTTAGCTGTGTTTATAGATACTGCAGTATATAAACAGACTGATTCATAACTGATTTAACATGATGCTAACTGTTAGCTGTGTTTATAGATACTGCAGTATATAAACAGACTGATTCATAACTGATTTAACATGATGCTAACTGTTAGCTGTGTTTATAGATACTGCAGTATATAAACAGACTGATTCATAACTGATTTAACATGATGCTAACTGTTAGCTGTGTTTATAGATACTGCAGTATATAAACAGACTGATTCATAACTGATTTAACATGATGCTAACTGTTAGCTGTGTTTATAGATACTGCAGTATATAAACAGACTGATTCATAACTTATTTAACATGATGCTAACTGTTAGCTGTGTTTATAGATACTGCAGTATATAAACAGACTGATTCATAACTGATTTAACATGATGCTAACTGTTAGCTGTGTTTATAGATACTGCAGTATATAAACAGACTGATTCATAACTTAGTTAACATGATGCTAACTGTTAGCTGTGTTTATAGATACTGCAGTATATAAACAGACTGATTCATAACTTAGTTAACATGATGCTAACTGTTAGCTGTGTTTATAGATACTGCAGTATATAAACAGACTGATTCATAACTGATTTAACATGATGCTAACTGTTAGCTGGATGTTTACCGGATGTTCCCGGTCGTTTTTACCCGTTAAATAAGTCTTACCGCTCCAGCTGGTTCATTCCTCCTCCGTCACTCTCTCCTCTTTATTCTCACGTTGATTGATTTAATTATTTAATTATTTAAATGTATTATTTCACTTTATTCTCACTCCTTTTCTCCTCGTGCGGCTCTGCGATGAGTATACGGCTGTCACTGCGCATGTGCAGGAGAAGCAGTGAACGAGAGACCAGAAGGGACAAACTTAACGGTGTGATTTATTCATTTAGCCGACGCTTTTATGCAAAGTGACTTACAGAGAAGGAACAATCACGGTGCAGTGCGATAATAACGTTAGTGCTGAATGAGTGTATGACATTCTTAAAGCGCTAGCTTCCTCCTGTCCAGTTGTAGCCAGTGTTGGGAGAGAAGGTCATCTCTGAAGACTCTTCAGGAGTGTTTTAAAGGTAGAGAGACACACCTGACCTGAATCCACCACAGACAGAGAAGTTTGGACTGTCCTGAGCGTGCAGGTGGCAGAACCAGGCGTCGCTCATTCAGCAGGTAACATCTGTCTGTATGAGGACGCTCATAGGCAGGCGCAGAACACCGATTATTACTACCTACTAAATTAAATTAATTACTTCTACTCCCTATTAAATATATTAAACAATACAAACGGATGTAATATGACGTAAAGAGTAACAGGTGTAGTGAAACAATAAAAACGTTTAGTTCAGTTGCTGTCATCAGAATGTTTATTGACCTTCAAGGCTGCATTTCTACATACTGTATGTCAAAACCATGTATGACATTCATCTCATGTATTTATCACCTGTTTTACTCACATACTGCAAATGTAGTTGCTATCATCACTTTATTTCTTAGTGTGCATACACCAGTGTATTTTATATTTTTCATTCTGGAGGTTGACCTGTTGCTTTAGGTTTACCATTAACTCATAAACAGACACTTTGAACTCACTGTAACTAGCAAAGGAACAATTTAATTTAATTTCTGGACCTAACCAAACAAAAACATCCTCACAACATAATAATTCAGTAACTCTAAAGATTATAAAACTCGTGTAGGAGCAAAATACATTTGATATCATACAAATGACTCAGATCCGCTCACATTAGCAACAAGACAACAAGCACTGTTATTACTGATACCAATAGCTAGCATAAACTTCATAAACTGTAACATCGTCCTACTGTAAAATCAATCATCATGTATTCTCACGGCTCTAACACATGGAATTTTATTTGTTGCCATAACAAAACATAAAAGTCTGTGTAAAGTCAACATAAATGTGTTTGGAGTCTGTCAGACTAAAGAAGGAAGTGTTATTAACCATACAGCCAAATTTGAATGATCAACGACAAGTTTATGAAATCAGGTCCAAATCAGGTAAAATGGATTCTCAGCTCCAGGACTGTGGGGGCGTGTCCACTGACTGCGCCGAGGAATATGCAAATTTCATGTAAATGGTCACGGCGTGACATCACGTGAACCCGTTTTAGGACTGAAACCAGCACAGCATGGATGCTACCGTTAGCAGTATTAGTGGTATTGTTCAGCCCCATCAGAAGCAGTTTATAGCTGAAGGCTTCTGTACTGCTGCGCTAGGAGCGGAGTTACTTCAGTTCCTGTCAACAGAAAGACAGAACGGGGCCTCTCGTGCACATAAACAGTCTACGCAGTCTCACACTGCCCTCTACTGGCATCCAACGACATACTGCACCTGGAAGGTGGCCTGCTGGTGTCAATTAAAGGACGAGTAACTGACAGGCAACGGCTCCGTTACAAAGGAATAGATGTAGATGTAGCACCAGGTGTCACCATGGGAACATAAACATGACAGGAGTCTGAACACCTTGACCTCTCCTTCACACCTTCCCTATGACTCTTTCCACCAACATCAACAAACGCTCATGAAAGTTTTGTTCTTGACTAGGTGTCACCTGCAGGTGGGGCCATTGTGTCTGTACTGACTACCGGCTATTCAGCATCGGACTTCTGCTCCTAGAGACTGATGAGTCATCATCAGCTGGTTTTCTGATTGGCTGCTGACAGAACAGGAAGTGACAGTAGAGAGTGAGATCTTTCCAGAGACGCTGCGTTCAGGGTTTGTGATGATGGTGGTACCTTTACTTCTCATATTGTTCTCACTTCATGAAACTCCAAACTGCTGTTTACACTTTGTTTAAAGCTTCAGCTCAGAGCTGTGAAATAACAGACCAGACAGAGGAGATGGAGGAGAAGAGGCTGACTAACAAGGTGAAACACAGAATTGGGTGATGTTTTGCTACATGCTTTACAACCAGTCAAAAAAAATAAAGGAACATGAAAATTATAAGTAGCAATAGAAAACTAGAAGAACATCTCCTCAGCTGGGGTCCAATCCATGGATGGCAACCGCACACCTAGGTTTACATACAAGAAAAACAGTACACACGAGATATTCTGCCCAAGACGGCAGTAGCCGTGACACTTGTGTTCTTTTTGAAAATTGAAATAAATAAATTTATATTTCATTCCAGCAGAAACAAACCATAAGCACAGAAGTGATGAAAATAAGACATTACGTTTCAAAGTTAATGAGTCCAGACTAAGAGTCCAGACTAAACCACAGCACAGAGTTCAAATTCAAATCAGATTTTATTTGTACAGCTGAAACTCACGAACACATTTCTCCTCAGAGGCTTCACAGTCTGTACAGGCAGTGACTCCCTCTGTCCTTAGACCCTCGGTTCCCCTTTAACAGGGAAAACATGTGGAAGAAAGCTCAGGAAGAGCCACAGAGGAGGGATCCCTCTGCCAGGACGGACAGACGTCACATGGATGTCACATGTACAGAACAATCAACACAAACATGTTGTACAGTTACAATGAATGATAGAATGATTACAGCAGCAGCTGTGATAGAGAGACACAGATGCACAGCAGCAGTAAAAACTGTGATGGAGATATGGGAGCAATAATGACAGTAATGCTATATATGGTGGACGTCATGCAGGAGCACAGCAGCAGGAAATCATTAACTAACTATAAACAGCAGCCACGATCCATGAGAACCTGCTGGACGAGAGAGCACAGAAACTCCAGGGAAGAAGTTTAGTTAGTGACATGCATTAATGAGACAGGTATGTTTACAGATGGTGAGGGAGAGAGAGAGAGAGAGAGAGAGAGAAGGTTTTCGGTAAAGGGAGATGTGACTACATCTTCAACCAATACCATACCTGACTAGGCATAACCCAGAAAGAGACGGGGGGGGGGCTCCCCCGGCAGTCTAGTCCTATGGCAGCATAACTAAGGGAAGGCCTGAGCCAGCACTGACTATAAGCTCTATCAAACAGGAAAGTCTTCAGTCTACTCTTGAAGGTGGTGACTGTGTCT
The DNA here is from genome assembly GCA_014281875.1 of Nibea albiflora. Lineage (NCBI taxonomy): Eukaryota > Metazoa > Chordata > Actinopteri > Sciaenidae > Nibea > Nibea albiflora. The sequence continues at coordinate 1,111,588 of CM024809.1, read as the reverse complement.
GCCTCCCGAACCCAGAAAGGTAGTTTGTTCCACAGAAGAGGAGCTTGATAGCTGAAAGCTCTGGCTCCCAGTCTACTTTTGGAAACTATAGGAACCACAAGGAACCCAGCATGCTGAGAGCACAGTGTTCTAGAGGGGTAGTAAGGTACTATGAGTTCTTTTAGATATGATGGTGCCTGGCCATGAAGAGCTTTGTATGTAAGGACTTTAAATTCTATTCTAGATTTAACAGGTAGCCAGTGCAAGGAAGCCAAAATGGGAGAGATGTGATCTCAGATCTTGGTTCCTGTCAGAACTCGTGCAGCAGCATTCTGAATCAGCTGCAAAGTCCTCAGAGACTTATTGGAGCAGCCTGATAACAAAGAGTTACAATAGTCCAATTCAGTCCTCCAGTGAACAGGACCGGCCTGGATCAGATTTTAGATCAGCAGGGCCTGGTATTTCAAAATTTGTAATCTGGATCAGGATAATCCGGATAATGAAATCCTCCTTTTCTCATGGATCAAGGTGATCCTGCTCACTTTATCTGAGTATTTCAAAACACTGGCAGATTGGATCACCATGATTCCGATCTGGGCGGATACGGATTTCCAAATCTTGTGACTCTGCCTCCGCGGACCGAAAACATGACGGACTACCTCACGAAAGGAGCAGCTGGGAGCACGACTTCACGTCAAAAGTGTAAGTTTACTGTCGTCTAATGTGCAGCGGTTTGAAGACCATACGAGCGCCAACCAACATATCATGAAAACCAACTTGTTGAATTGGCACCCAATTCAAACCAGGCTGTAGACATCTCTAATTGAGCCTCGGCTCCATTGACTTGTGTGTTCAGCAGCTAGTGAGGTAGCTGGCTTTGTTGATGAATTTAGCTGTCTATGGTTTAACTTAAAAGGGAACTAATCTGACGTACATCACACCATAACTCTTTAAACTAACACCAACCTGTTCAGAGTTTATTAGTGTTACGTCACAGGCTCCATGTGCACAGACCAGACTGCTGCAGAACTTTGGAAACGTTACACAGTACGAGTATTAACTACACGGTTCATTCAGGTGTCAGGATGCTGCAGTGATGCTGCTGATGATGTCATAAACAAAGATACACTCATACGCCTTCTCTGTCTTCTCACAGCCATGGACCACTCAGCTGTCAGGGACAACCTGGAAACGCTTTAATTGTACATTTAACATTAAGTTATTGGCTTTTGAATAAAGTGCTTGAAATTGTAACTGCATTACTTTCATGGTATATAGCTTGGTCAGTGACACAATTAGAAACATTTCATCTAATTTCTGCCGTATATAGAAGGCTCTCACTCAACATAATTATGGTCATTATGGCAAAATATAATCTGATTTGATGAAGTCAAATAATCAGTTTGTACAAACACTGAAATGCATTGCTGCAGGTTTCAAAATCATATTCAAGCTATTTCCAAACATTTTAAAAATGCATTTTAAGCTTCTGACTGAAGTCAAATTTGTCTTCATTTAATCAGAAGGATGTAAATCTTAAATGCTTGTAAAGGGCTTCAATGTGCAGCATGATATAAACACTGAAAACACACATCTCATAGGTCTGTAATTGTTACTTGTATTTACAGCAGTTTCAGAAAGTGTGGTCAAAAATATTTTACTGTGCTTTAAATTTCTTATATTTAAGCTACTTTAATTATTTAAAAATAAAACACTAACACTTTAGATTAACTGTAATGAACACCTTAAGTAACAATATCCAGGAGAAGTGGAGCTGAGACTTTAGCAATCCAAGTGAAATCCACCTCTGAGGTGGGATCCAAATAATCCTAAAATTTTGGTATCAAGTTGATCCAGGTATCGGCCTTAACTTTTGAAATACCCAAATCCAGCCTTTTATCTGGATTCAAGGGAAGATTGGATTACCTGATCAGGATTCTGATCTTCAGGATCAGGATTATCTGAATCTGTTGAAATACTCAGTTTTCAGATCACATCTAGATTTAATCCAATCCAACCAGGATAATCCTGTCAGATCAGTTTTGAAACACTGGGCCCCAGATAATCAGACTACAGAGCAGACAATCAGGTGTTCAGCCAGTCCAGCAGGGGGAAGCACTGACCAGCTGCTGAGCTGAAAACACAACAAGCAGGTTGAAGCAGCAGCTGACAAACAGGACCAGCACCAGGTCCAAGGTCATTTAATGGGAACTAGAATACTCCCTGGAGTCAAGAAAAGACAACAAAGTCAACCTCAGATACCACCTCATTAAAACTGGTCTGTTCTGGTCTGTATTAGTCTTTACAATCACGATCAGGTCTCCAGGTTCAAAGTTTATTTTGAGCTTGTTCCATTTGTTTTCGTCTGGCATGACTGGGGTCAGGGTAAAGTTTCTTTGAGTCTTCTTCAGGGGTCAGGGCAAAGTTTCTTTGAGTCTTCTTCAGGGGTCAGGGTAAAGTTTCTTTGAGTCTTCTTCAGGGGTCAGGATAAAGTTTCTTTGAGTCTTCTTCAGGGGTCAGGATAAAGTTTCTTTGAGTCTCCTTCAGGGGTCAGGGTAAAGTTTCTTTGAGTCTCCTTCAGGGGTCAGGGTAAAGTTTCTTTGAGTCTTCTTCAGGGGTCAGGGTAAAGTTTCTTTGAGTCTTCTTCAGGGGTCAGGATAAAGTTTCTTTGAGTCTTCTTCAGGGGTCAGGATAAAGTTTCTTTGAGTCTTCTTCAGGGGTTAGGGTAAAGTTTCTTTGAGTCTTCTTCAGGGGTCAGGATAAAGTTTCTTTGAGTCTTCTTCAGGGGTCAGGGTAAAGTTTCTTTGAGTCTCCTTCAGGGGTCAGGATAAAGTTTCTTTGAGTCTTCTTCAGGGGTCAGGATAAAGTTTCTTTGAGTCTTCTTCAGGGGTCAGGGTAAAGTTTCTTTGAGTCTCCTTCAGGGGTCAGGGTAAAGTTTCTTTCAGTCTTCTTCAGGGGTTAGGGTAAAGTTTCTCTGACTCCTGAATCTGTCAGGTGTTAGACCTTCTCCATCTTCTCCTGCATTCATTCACTGATCTGTTCAAACATTCTGACTCAGCGACAATTTATCATCTTTCACTGATTGATGTTTCATCTTTAGTCTCAAAGCTACGGGTGTTTTCAGTAATACTCAGTTTACTGATGATCAACAGTCGTGTTAATGATTACTTCTTTCCCCTATGAGGATTGTCTGAACTTCCTGAGGTCTTCTGAGGACACTGAGCATCCATAATTTTACCTCCAGAACTGTTTCATCATCATAAAGCATCACCTCATACTGTCTTCAGAGGTGTATTTCCTGTCTGTACGTAGCCTGCTGCGAGGTTGAGCTGCAGCTTGGCATTCAGTACACTCCTACAGTGTGGCTGCTGTGACGCCATCCGCTAACATGGAGCTACATGCTAACAGGACGTTCATGAATATGATGTCACTTCCTGTCACTGAAGTGACATCATATGACATCATATGTACATCATATGATGCAAATGTACAGCCTACATGTTACAGAGTCAGTCAGACAGACAGGCACAGAGTCAGTCAGACAGACAGGCACAGAGTCAGTCAGACAGACAGGCACAGAGTCAGTCAGACAGACAGGCACAGAGTCAGTCAGACAACAGAGTGTTTTTCCCTCAGGTGGTTGTTTTATTATAAAAGTTGACGTTTCTACTCTGACAGTGAAGAACTGAACAAACTTTAATAAACTTCATTAGAAAATAAAAAACAACAACATGAAGAGCAGGTTTCCATGGCAACACGGGTGTGTGTGTGGGGGGGTAACCATGGTAACAGTGTGTGTGGGGGGTTACTTTACTATCATCTGATGACAAACACACACACACATAAACACACGCACAAACAAACAACAAACACACACACACACTCTCTGGTTCTGTGTGTGTGTTTCAGAGCGACGTGTTTCTAAACAGATGAATGTTGGTCACATGATTCGACAGGTTGTTTGGTCATGTGACCTGCTAACAGCCTATCGTGTTTGTGAATGAAGTCGTGACCTCTGACCTCAACCAGCTGCTCTCTGAGGGTTTGTCCCTGAAACTCCACCTCGTCTCCACGACGTCTGTCAGTCTGTCCTCTACACCAGTGGTCCCCAACCACCGGGCCGATCAATTGGTACCGGGCCGCACAAGAAATAATTCATTATTTCCGTTTCAGGTATTATCTGAGTCTGGATGAAAAATACGGCGAAAATAAATTTCTCTTTCTAAATGTATTTGTGGCGTATCTGAATCTTATTTTGAAGGGATATTTAACCCCCCTCACCCTCACCTGTCCCTCTTCTTCTCTGCCTGAAATCAGCTGCAGCAGGAAGTGTCCGAGGACAGACTGTCAGCTGCTGTGAGGCTCCGCCCCTTCCTTCTCCTAACCAATCAGCTGTGACTTACCGTCTCACCTCTGAAACACACACACCTACCTGTCTCTCTCTAACACACTCATCCAGCTGCAGCTCTTCCTCTCTACTCGTCATCGTCGTCCTCCTCGTCTTCATCTTCTCCTTCATCATCCTCCTCTTCCTCTCCTCCCTGAGCTGAAGACCCGGGGTTCCTGGCATACGTGCCGCCGCCGCGATACGCCACCATGTCCTGTCAGACAGACAGGAAGCAATTTGTTAGACAGTGCAGTGCTGCCTGCTCCTCATGGGCTAGTTTCTCAGACTGGGACAGTTCGCTCCACATCTGTCTGTCTCTCCCTGTCTGCGTGTCTTACCCGGTCATACTTCTCCCGTAGTTTCTGGGCCTTCTCCTCGTAGGGGAGTTTCTCAGACTGGGACAGTTTGCTCCACATCTCTCCCAGCTTCTTGGCACAGTCTCCTATAGACAGACCAGGATACTGCTGCTTCACACTGGGACGGTACTCACTGCAGAACACAAAGAACGCTGACCTACCCACAGATAGGCAGGGAGACAGAGACAGACAGTGAGAGAGACAGACAGGTTAGTGCTTCTGGAGCTGCTCAGTCTCTTTAGACAAACAGACCTCCAAAGTAACAGTCTGACTTCTGTCATTATCAGAGTGTTCCAGTGTGGTTAGCTGCATGGTTAGCTCTGTGATGTTAAACTGTGTGTTTTGGACTTACGGGGGTCTCTTGGGTGCGTTGGGGTCTTTCCTCTTGCGACCTCTCTTTCCGAAGCCTTTGGGCGGGACGTAATCGCTCATCTCCCTGTTGTAACGCACCTTGTCGGCCTTCGCCATGTCCTCGAAACACTTCTTATCACTGGCAGACAGAGCCTGAAATCACATGACATCGTCACTGATGAGGTCAGACAGAGGATTCATGGACTGACTTCCAACAACCTTAACTAAAAACTATAGCTGGTTAGCTATGTGGCTAACATGGCTAACAGATGATGAGGCATCTTTATTAACAAACTCATTATTTAAGAATTTATTAATAACTGGTACTTTTGATATTATTGCACATGTAATTAGCAGGTTATCACTAAGACACAGAAATGGAAATGTCACAATTTACACTGCAAAATATTATGACACGAAGAAGTTTAATTTGGTTTGTGTCCGATGATTAGAAAGAGAGAGACAGAGCTTTGGTAGAGAGACAGAGTAACAACACAGAGAGTGAGCGCCAGCCTCGATAAAGCTGTGATTAATCAGAGAAAAAAAAAGTTATTTCCTGATTGTTTCACAGCGTTACATTCAGCAGGTGTAGACACGGCCACAGCAAACTGGGCCTGACGTGGATTCTGACCTCTGATCTGCTGTGTCCTTTGAAATACACTGTTCAAATTATCCGGCTTTCAGGGGTATACCCAGCACTTTTGTTTCAATAAATTGTTTGAGATGATGAAACTACCGTTGCATGCTTCCAGTTAAATGGCCTACTTTCATGACATATCACTGCAGCATGAACATGAACTTCCATGTTCCATAAATTTTACCCAAAAGTTGAATATCCCTAACTTTTTGTGAACAGTGTACTTGGTTGTTGGTGGTTCTTACTGGTTAATGATGCTTCTCCAATTTTCATTGGTTATTGGTGGTTCTCATTGGTTCTTATTAGGGCCCGAGCGCCAAACAACGTTCAGGCAGTGAAAGCCCTTTTGTAACCTCAGGATTTTTATTTCCTTCTTATTTTCCTCTGTGCATCTTCGGGGGCATTTTTGAGGGACTAAACGAAAACTCACAAAACAAAAAACTCAAGTAGTAAAGCATGCTGAAATTTTTAGAATCGGTTCGGGTGGCAGACACGGTCACCACCTTCAAGAGTAGACTGAAGACTTTCCTTTATGATAGAGCTCATAGTTAGTGCTGGCTCAGGCCTTCCCTTAGTTATGCTGCCATAGGAGCCCCTGTCTCTTTCTGGGTTTAACTGGTTAATGACTTGCTGCTGCTGTGGATCTGTGTCTCTCTATCACAGATTCCACTGCTGCTGTAATCACTTGACCATTTATTGTAATTCATTCTAACTGTACAACATGTTTGTGTTGATTGTTCTGTACATGTGACATCCACTGCACGTCTGTCCGTCCTGGCAGAGGGATCCCTCCTCTGTGGCTCTTCCTGAGCTTTCTTCCACATGTTTTCCCTGTCCCAGTCCCAAAAAGTGACTTTTTTTCAGGAAAAAATGGAATTTCATTGACTTTTTGGCTGATTTTCAGGCAAAGGTGTTTTCATATGGGGGCTTTCATATACTTTCTCAGAGCTGTCTAAAACTTCTTGTGATTATTAAGACCGGTATTATGCAAATGTCAGTAGCATAATTAATTAGGGGCCGGGTGAAACCGCTCTATAGCGCCCCCTTGAATTTTTCTTTGAGGCAGCCCCGCCACAGTTTTGAACACAGAGTTATGAAGCCTCAGCCGGATTGTAGAACATGGAAAGACCTACAAAAAAGTCTCTTGGAGCAATGGGCTAAAATTGACAGAAAGCGAGATATTTAAGAATGAAAATCACCATTTTGGTGTTTCGAGGTGGTTGAGAAGGGGTCATATTTGAACAAACTCCTCCTAGGGATTTGATCCATGTCACTTCAAACTTGGTAGGTGTGTTCATATAGACCTGAAGATTCAAAGTTATCAAAATTCTGAATTTTGATGAAACGGTGTGGGTGTGGCTATTTTGTCAAATTTGACCGTATGAATAAAAAGTGTTAGCTTATGTTCTATTTTAACAAACTCCTCCCATGGACTTCATCTGATTGACTTGAAACTTGGTCAACGCGCGCACGAGGGCCCGTTCAACGCCGCTTGCGGCTTTAATTGGTTATTGATGCTTCTCCGGTTTAAATGGTTCTCAGTGGTTGTTAATGGAAGTGTAACTTACCTGATTAAACTAAAAACACTGACACATTAAGACATTAGCTCACCACCTGTCTGTCCACCTGTCTGTCTCTGTCCACCTGTCTCACCTTCCATCTCTCAGAGCACTTCTTGGAGAACTCGGCGAAGTTGACCGACTGTTCAGGGTTCTTCTTGCGGTGTTCCTCTCTACACGTCTGGACGAAGAAGGCGTACGCTGACGTCTTCCCCTTCGGCTTGTTGACGTCTTTACGCATCATACTGGTGGCCTGACAGACGGACAGAGACGGTTTAGAAAGATGCATTCATTCATCCTTTGTTTTATTTTAATTACAAACTGTAATGACACTTTAATGAATCTTTATGGTCTGTCAAAGATGAATCCAGTCTGTTACATGTCACATACAAACAGACTAGTCGGTGCTCAAACCCTTTATCTGTACGTTTATATATATATATATATATATATATATATATATATAAAATATATATATATATGTATATATATATATATATATATGTATATGTATATATATATGTATATGTATATATATATATATATATATGTATATATAAAATAAGATAATAAACACTTCAGACATACAGGGAAATAAAACATGTGATTTATCAGAGGTTTAAAAATTAAATCTTTATTTGGTTCAAATCTTTCCACCTCTAAATGTTTAAATGTGTTTTAACATATAAAACGTTTTCATATGTTTGGTTTCGTTGCAGGTCCGGTAACGGTCCGGTAACGGTCCGGTAACGGTCCATCAGCAGTCTAACGGTCTCATTGAGAGCAACAAAGAGAACAAAGTGGGGATCCATTTTCTCTGCCACAGAGCGAGGAGGCCCACCGACTCAGACTGGACCCTGGTTCGGTCCGGTACTGTGACGGGACATCCCGCCGGAGCCCGGGTCGTGGGCTGTGACTGGAGGTCTCTGAGCCGCAGAGATGAACGTAGACTGAAGCTAGCCGCGTCCTCCATGGAGATCTATTGACTGCTGCAGTTAGCCTAGCCGTGCTAACAGGCTAGCTCCGACAGAACAATGGACCACCATTTGCTTCCCGCCCTCTGCAGAGCTAGCGGCCCCATCCCCCTCCGCTAGCGCCGGGCTAACCGGCCAGCGGGCTCACAAAACGGTGTTTAACCCTGCACATGAGACCGTGTGTTACTCGGTGTCTTTTATATCTGAGCCACGGCGCCGTTTTTATACCAAACGGGCGCGTCTGGGCTGAAAACACGGTGTCAGCGCGGCTACGCATTTTCATCGGAGGGCTCCGGAGGTCAGCGCTGTGTGGACGGGGCCAGGCTATTTCCTGGCATTCATGCTTCATAATGGGCGTTTCGTGTTTACAACAACACGTCTTGAACAGTCCGCCGAGTGCAGGCACACACAGGGGCGCAGAAACACGAACACATGTCACGACCGCCACACGGAGACCGATTCAGCGGCCATTTTATTCATTTTTCCAGCCTCGTTAACGGACATTTTTATTAGAGGATGCCGCACGACAGAACACCGCAAACCGGCAAATCAAAGCCAGCTCATTGTGCGTGAATCACAGAAGGCTGAGCAGAGTCCGGCAGCAGGAGCATTTACAGACATACTCACTGGTCAGGAGGGCCGGCTACGGGCTGAAGGAGACTTTGGGTCGGTGTTCGGGTTTAAGACTCTCGGGTTCTTGTTGTTGTTTGGTGGCTGAAGCAGCGACTGGAGACGTTGCTTCACTTTCAAACTGGGTCGAGCTCGAGCCCGGCACCGCCCCCCAGCAACGCCCCCGTTGGTCATTCCTATTCAGAGGGCGGGAACACAGCCGGCCAACCTGGGCGGGGCGCGTCTGAATATCCGTCCCTGATTGGCTCACTGGACTGTAAGTCAAACCGGCCACGCCCACTCAGCAACGCCAGCAGGGCGGGAATTCTACATATATAATGGGGCGGGACTAGTTTGCGTTCCTGAATCTCATTGGTCAGAATTGATGTACGTCAACCAACCAATCTGTGAAGTGGAGGAGGGGCGTAGGCAGCAAAGAGGGATGAAGATGGAGGTTGCATAATGGATACTGTTGATGAGACAGAGGATGGACACAGAGAGACACTGTGTCTGTCCATAACAGCTCAGCCCTCACACACCTCTGCTGCGTCCTGATCAAAACAAGCTGGTCGCCCCAAATGACACATCAGATGTTATCACACAGACGTGACGCAGAGTAACTACATAACTCCAGGTTTTAGACAGTATGTGGGGACGTCACAGAGACTACGTCCAGGTTTTAGACAGTCTGTGGACGTCACAGAGACTACGTCCAGGTTTTAGACAGTCTGTGGGGACGTCACAGAGACTACGTCCAGGTTTTAGACAGTCTGTGGACGTCACAGAGACTACGTCCAGGTTTTAGACAGTCTGTGGGGACGTCACAGAGACTACGTCCAGGTTTTAGACAGTCTGCGGGACGTCTCAGAGACTATGTCCAGGTTTTAGACAGTCTGCGGGACGTCTCAGAGACTACGTCCAGGTTTTAGACAGTCTGTGGACGTCACAGAGACTACGTCCAGGTTTTAGACAGTCTGTGGACGTCACAGAGACTACGTCCAGGTTTTAGACAGTCTGTGGGGACGTCACAGAGACTACGTCCAGGTTTTAGACAGTCTGCGGGACGTCTCAGAGACTATGTCCAGGTTTTAGACAGTCTGCGGGACGTCTCAGAGACTACGTCCAGGTTTTAGACAGTCTGTGGACGTCACAGAGACTACGTCCAGGTTTTAGACAGTCTGTGGACGTCACAGAGACTACGTCCAGGTTTTAGACAGTCTGTGGACGTCACAGAGACTACGTCCAGGTTTTAGACAGTCTGTGGACGTCACAGAGACTACGTCCAGGTTTACATCACAGAGACTATGTCCAGGTTTTAGACAGTCTGTGGACGTCACAGAGACTATGTCCAGGTTTTAGACAGTCTGTGGACGTCACAGAGACTACGTCCAGGTTTTAGACAGTCTGCGGGGACGTCACAGAGACTACGTCCAGGTTTTAGACAGTCTGCGGGACGTCACAGAGACTACGTCCAGGTTTTAGACAGTCTGCGGGGACGTCACAGAGACTACGTCCAGGTTTTAGACAGTCTGCGGGACGTCACAGAGACTACGTCCAGGTTTTAGACAGTCTGCGGGGATGTCACAGACTTACGTCCAGGTTTTAGACAGTCTGCGGGGACGTCACAAAGACTACGTCCAGGTTTTTAGACAGTCTGCGGGGACATCACAGAGACTACGACCAGGTTTTAGACAGTCTAAAACCTGGAAAAACGTCACAGAGACTACGTCCAGGTTTTAGACAGTCTGCGGGGACGTCACAAAGACTACGTCCAGGTTTTAGACAGTCTGCGGGAACGTCACAGAGACTACGTCCAGGTTTTAGACAGTCTGTGGACGTCACAGAGACTACGTCCAGGTTTTAGACAGTCTGCGGGGATGTCTGTGGACGTCTGTGGACGTCACAGAGACTATGTCCAGGTTTTAGACAGTCTGTGGGGATGTCACAGAGACTACGTCCAGGTTTTAGACAGTCTGCGGGGATGTCACAGAGACTACGTCCAGGTTTTAGACAGTCTGCGGGGACATCACAGAGACTACGTCCAGGTTTTAGACAGTCTGTGGACGTCACAGAGACTACGTCCAGGTTTTAGACAGTCTGTGGACGTCACAGAGACTACGTCCAGGTTTTAGACAGTCTGAGGGATGTCACAGAGACTACGTCCAGGTTTTAGACAGTCTGCGGGGACGTCATAGAGACTACGTCCAGGTTTTAGACAGTCTGTGGACGTCACAGAGACTACGTCCAGGTTTTAGACAGTCTGCGGGGACGTCTCAGAGACTACATCCAGGTTTTAGACAGTCTGCGGGGACGTCACAGAGACTACGTCCAGGTTTTAGACAGTCTGTGGGACGTCACAGAGAATACGTCCAGGTTTTTAGACAGTCTGTGGGGACGTCACAGAGACTACGTCCAGGTTTTAGACAGTCTGCGGGGACGTCACAGAGACTACGTCCAGGTTGTTCGCATGGTTAGTGTGTTTCACTTTAGCAGGAGGCTGCGGTCCATCAGAACCAGAACCTCACGTCACAAAAACAGTTTCTCCATCCACTACTATCCTTATCAACAAGGCCCGGACCCTCCACCTCCACCTCCACCTCCACCTCTACTTACACCTGTATTAAATAGGAGTTAGCTTTGTCTTTACTCATCCTGATAGAGGGGAAACCAAAAACAAACAGATCACACTAAAACCAACAAGCCCCGCCCTCCACACACACACACACACACACACAGACTGAGGTCAACAAAGGGAATCTAGAAAACAAAACAGGATTAGTGGTGTGTGGTGTGTGAGTGTGATTCATTTGTGTGGCTTTAAGCTTCATAATTATTCATATTATTCATATTTTCAAGATGGACAACTCTGGACAGCCGGCAGTCCACGACTCTTCAGATCATCTCAGATGAGCCTGGTGCAGAACATAAAGCATTAACATCATATAACCATGTAAAGTTAACATCATATGAAACACAGAGTTATCTGTGTATGTGTATGCTGGACTGGACTGCTTCAGCCCTCGTGTGTTGAAGGCATGTTGCAGCTCAGCGAGCTCTCCAGCATCTCTTCAGTCTGAGCCTACACCTTCAGAAAGTGCCAGTGCTCTGGAAAACATCCTGCCTGGTCCCAGTGCCCAAAAAAGGATGTCCTGCTGCACTGAAGACCCCCGACAGTTCGCATATCAGCCCCATGTTGGGACCCAACACCTCAGTCCAGATCATGTTCTCTGACTTCTCCAGCACCTTCAACACCATCCAGCCCAGACGGTTGAAGGCGGGTGGGTGCTCCCCTCATCACTTGGGTTGATGACCGTCTGACGGACAGACCACAGTTTGTGAGACTACAGAACAGTGTGTCTGATCATATGATCAGTAACATCGAGGCCCCCCAGGAAACTGTGCTGTCCTCTTCACCACACACACTGCTGACTTTAAGTTCTGCACCGAGTGTCATCTACAGAAATTCTCTGATGACACGGCCATCGTGGGGTGTGTTGATGAGTACAGAGACCTGGTCAACTGCTTTGTGAAGTGGTGTGTGGAGAACCACCTGTAGCTGAACATGGCGAAGACGAAGGAGATGAGTGTCACACCGGTGTGTCAAATTTGAGTTTTTGTCCTGTCTCCATGTTTGTATTGTGACTTCCTGTTTTATTTTGGGAATTAACTCTCCTCTCGTTTCAGGTCACTTACCCTTCCTCATGTGTCACCAGTCTGATTGTCTGCCCTGATTCCTGATTGTGTCCACCTGTTATCCATTACCTCCATGTGTTCATATAGTCTGCGTTTCCCTTTGTCCTGTTCCAGTGTGTCATGTCTTGTCATGTCGTGTGTGGTCTTACTACAGTCAAGGTATTACAAAGCCTCAGTCGTCGTTTCAGTTTTCGCCTCGCTAAGAAAGTTTTTTGTTGACCTTTTGTCATTTAATTTTCATAGCCATAGTTTAGTTTAGATTTCTTCCCCTTTTCTGTTTTTTTCCCTCTTCGGAGGCGTTTTTTGTTCTCTTTGATTTGTAGTTCATCTTATGCTAGAAGATAGGTTTTCTGTTCATAATTTTCCTAGCTATCCCTCCTGTGCAAGGCGTTTTCTGTTGACGTAATCAGATTCTTTAAGTTCTAAATAAAGAATCATCAACAGCTCTGCATCCGAGTCCGATCTCTGTGTCCTGGTCCTTGTCAATGAGTGGTGGACTTCAGGAGGAACAAGCCCTGCCCTCTCCTGTCTGCATCGGTGGGCTGGATGTGGGGATGGTACCTGCATACAGGTAAATAGGTGTCACACTGACAAAACTGGATTGGTCCACCAACACAGAGGCCTTCTATAAGAAGGGCCTGAGTCTGCTTTACTTCCTGAGGAGGCTCCGATCCTTTAATGTCTGCAACAAGATGCTGCAGATGTTTCTATCAGTCTGTTGTGGCGAGCACCATCTTCTTTGCTGCAGTGTCCTGGGGTGCAGGCATCGAGGCAAAGGGCGTCAGCAGACTGAACAAACTGCAACTGCCATCATGGACAATCTCTCTCACCCTCCACCAAACACTAGACAAGCTAAAGAGCAGCTTCAGCAACAGACTCATCCAACCTGCTGCTCCATGGAACGATACAGGAAATCGTTCCTACCTACTGCAATAAAACTTTACAACTCATCTGCCTCTGTCAGAGCCGCCATCACAGACTAAACCTACTTGTCATCTTGATACTGCTAATCTAAAACACGTAGTTATATTAGAGTTATTAGTCATATAAAGAAGTATCTTTATATAAAACATGTAAAGTTATCTTTATATAAAACATGTAAAGTTTTTTCGTATCTGTCACAGAGTGAGACCTCTCTCCTCCTGTGTCTACAAGCAGCTCTGTTAGAGGTGACTGGTCCTTTAAGAGAGGCAGAGGATTGCCCCCCTCTCCTCCCCCAGCACAGCACATTGTTCTGCGGCAGGACAGAGAGACAGGCGGTCAGTGAGACAGGCAGACAGAGACATAGACCGGTCTCCGGTGTGGACGGTTGCAGTCTGTAACAGGACTCTTTGTGTTGAGAATCAACGGTGGGTGACGGATGGACATATAAACAGAGACACAGACAGACAGACGGACAGACAGGCAGACGGACAGACAGACAGACAGGCAGACAGACGGACGGATAGACGGACAGGCAGACAGACGGACGGATAGACAGACAGGCAGACAGACGGACGGATAGACAGGCGGACGCTATGACCGGAGGCACGCGCTGGTGGACCGACAGGCACGAGCTCAGGTGAGTGACAGACAGAACAAAGAGTGCGCGAGCGTATTTGATGTCAGCTCGCGCTGATGATGATGATGGTGCGCCTACACTGGTTGTCATGGTAACCATGTGAAGGTGGTCTGTGGCTCCAGAGACAGAGCGGATCACAGTGATCGGGGGTTCGATCCCCAGCTCCCCTGGCCCCAAAGGGTGAGCCGTCAGCGTGACATCATGATGAGGGTGATGACGTCACTTGGATGTGAGGAGACAGGAGACAGAATCACTTCCTGTTTACCTGCTGTGTTTACCATGTGACATCATCAATAAACATCACCACAGACCTGCCAATAATCCTGAATGGCATCATCATGTGAGCTGTTCTGATGATCCAGTCGTGTTCTGGTCCTGTTCTGTAGTGGCACACCTGTTATTTAAAGGTTCTCTGTATAATGTTCACAGAACGTTACTGTATGTCATGTTCCTGTATCTGGACCGTTAGCTCCATGATGCTAACTAGCTGTCAGCCAACACCATGAAGTGACCAACATCAGACCCACGGCGGACAGCCGAGCTACAGCCAGCTGGCTAACCCTTAGCTTAGCTCCAGTTACAGTTAGCATATTAGCTCCTGGCTTCATTACTCTTGTTAGCTCAACCTTTGCTTTATGTATGTGACATGCTGTACAGTAATGCTAGCTATGATTTTGGACTCTGAGATTAACTGTTCCTTAAAGCAGCAGGTCAACAGGAAGAGGAGTGAAGGAAGTCAGCTTCCTGTCAGAGAGGCAGAAAACACACGCGCACATACACACAAACACTGTGTGTGTGTGTCCTACTTTCTGTTCTTTGTTTGATGCTTCATTGAAAAATCATAAACACAAGAAGCCGACAGAAATGGATGTTCATAGAAAACTGGACTTTACATTTAAAGAACATTTAAAAACATTCATATTAAATTATCCAACGAAAAGGAAGACCAGACTTTTCAGATAAAGATGGACAAACATAAATGAAGTATAAAACAAGCATTAAAGAAACATTTGCAGATCTTAAATGAATGATTCACCCAGGTGGAGCTTGTCACATGACGTCAGTAAACAGGAGGCGGGAATCAAACCTATGCGGGGGTTCAGACAGGATCAGGGACTGTGCAGTTCATTTCAGTGGAGGGTTGTGTGTTTCCACACGGCAGCCTGCAGCACAGGGGGTTTCTGCAAAAAACTGCACCAGCGTCTGGAGGAGAAGCCAGCCTCAATAAAGCTGTTATTAATCAGAGAAATAAAAAATAAAAAGTTATTTCCTGATTGTTTCACACCAGTTACGTTCAACAGGTATAGACACGCCCACAGCAACACACCTCAGCTCCCTTCCCTTCCCTTCCCCCACCACCACACCCCACCAGTTGCCGGTTTCCCTGATCCTGTTTGAATACACCCTAAACCATAGGTCGGCAAATGATGTGGCCCGCAAGCAAAAACATCTGGCCCGTGAGATTGTTTGAACTAGAGAAAGAAAATAAAAATATAAAATATACTTTTTAAAAATCGGACTGCCAGTCTCAAAAATGCTCTTTATTTGGAAACTTCATTTTCCAGAACAGAAAAATTTCCTCAATCTTAATGCTTATTTGTTTAACTGGATACGAGAGTGAATAATCACTTTAGCGAGGTGCAGCGTGAACGCTCAACATGCAAAAACAAAGGAAGTCAGTGGACAGCGTCTGGTGCTGAAATTCTAAACTAGTCCCTAAAACACAAGTTGTCATTCAAACGGACAGGCTTCATATTATTGTGAAAATTAAAACACAACTTCCTTCAAACAAGCCAGACATCAAACATAGGCATTTACGTACATAGAACTGTGAAAAGTAAAACACGAGTTTCAAACATAGCGTGCGTGTTATTTAGGCCTTTTATATGACTGTGGTGGCACCAAAAATGTAAACTGATAGCAATGCATTGCACTGTCAAATCGGAGCAAATCAGAGCAAAAAAGAACAAAGCAAAAAATCTGAATCCACTCGACCATGGGCTGGAGTGCTCGGCCCCTGAAACAACAGAGCAGACGTGCTACATTTACTGTAGGCCTGAATTCTGCCTAGCCTACAACGAGACATTATTAGCATTCGACACAATAGGCTACAGTTCAGATTTTAGACACAAAAGGTGGTTTAGATTGCTCACCTAGTGTGAAAAGTGGCATCTCCCGCTGGCCACTATTTGCTAGATATCTGGTGAAATAGACGTCACTTTAATCCTCAGGCAGTTCTCAAGATTTTGGTGACTCAGTTTATTCCTCTCGTGCGTTTTTATTGCATTCATAGCTGAGAAGGACGACTCACATACGTAGGTGGAAGGGAACATTGTCAGAATGTAAAGTGCGACTTTCTTGAGGTTGCTGTATTCCTCGGAGCATAGTAGGCCTATCCAAAAGGCACTCACGGACTCCGCACTTCTGAGCGCATCTCGCACAACTGAGGTGGCTTGGAAGTCAATTATTTCCATTTCCAGCGCAGCCTGATCTAAAGAGGGGATCATTTCTTTCGCCAGGGAAGAGAAGTTGTCGGCTGGTTTTACTGCAGGGTCACGTATAAAGTCAATGATGATTTTTTGGATAGTGACATTTTTCGGACAGCTAACAGCAACAAGTGGAAATGTTTTTTTTTGTTTTGTTTTTTTAACAAACAGGCATATAATTAATAACTCCCCCAATGGTCAGTCCACAAATTTAACCCACATCAGCCCGCTTGAATGTCTCAGTGCGTCTGCTCCGTCATTTCAAGATCGCCTATCATTTTCATTGTCACCCCTCCTCCCCTATTAATTCATTATATTAGCCATTGTTTTGGTTGTGGCCCGCCATGTAGTGGCTTGGAAAATATCTGGCCCGAGGCCAAACTTAATTGCCGACCCCTGCCCTAAACCTTCTGATTACAGGACAAGGGATGGACCTGGCTATCATGATCAACTCTGTTTCTCATGTTTCAGCATCATCAACACCAATAAACTCCAATGAGAACAAACAAAGAAACTTCAAGTGGTGATATGACTAAAGGTAGTAACAACAACAACAATAATAATTTATGTAGCGGACCCTTGGTGGCGAGAAATGAGGCGGAGAGATTCAACGGGTGCTTATATTTTATTTAGCGGCTGTAGCACCGTGAAAACTATAGAAAGAAATACAGAAAAAAAAGAAAGATCAAATCAGATTCATGAATGAAACAATTAATTAACTAACTAATATATGATATGATCGACAGAATTATCTCCATTCAAAAGACAATAAAAAGATACATTTATTCAACAATACTCACAATTAGTGTAAAAACTCAATCCAATAATGGGGGCGCATCCCTTAAATAAAACAATTTCAAACATCCCCAAAACAAAAGGAAACACTCAGAAACTCACTCAAGGTCCACATAACTCGTTCCACTATGCCAAGGGAGCTAGTATTTTTATGGTGTTGAAGGTGCCGTCTGAGAACCATCAGCTCAGCCTCCTAATGACAATAAACAAACCAAACTGACATAAAAATGTATGTAATACATAATTCAAGCAACAACAAAAAAAACGATAATCCGAAAGACACAATTCAATTCACAATTTATGTAGAACTTGACGAGACAAGGGAGAACAAAAACTCTGGCGAAGAAGTTAAGTTACATGTTACATTAGTAACATGAGAAGAGCCCAGTGTATCATGGGAAGTCTCGTCCTATGTCAGCATAACTAATGGATGACCTGAGCCAGCACTAACTATAAGCTCTATAAAACAGGAAAGTCTTAAGTCTACTCTTAAAAGTGAACCCAAAGAAGTAGTTTGTTCCACAGAAGACCAGCTTGATAGCTGAAAGCTCTGGCTCCCCAGTCTACTTTTAGAGACTATAAGAACCACATGGAACCCTGAAGAACCACGAGGAACCACAAAAAACCATGATGATGAGTGCTGATGAGGACCTCACCTGCCTCTGTCTGTCTGTCCAGGTAGCCCAGTGCTGAGGTGAGACAGTTTGTGATTAGTGGTTGCCATGGCTCCCAGGCCATCGTCGGGGGAGCTGTGGGGGCTCCACCTGATGCCACCCCGCATCCTGGTGGACTGCTGCCTACCCAATGGTACAACTTTGTCTTGTCTTGTCTTGTCTTGTCTTGTCTTGTCTTGTCTTGTCTTCTGATGGTTCTTTTGTGTTTCAGGGATGATGGTGAGTCTCGAGTGTCTCAGAGAAACTCCTCTCATCAGCATCAAGCAGCAGCTCTTCACTGAGGCCAGGAAGTACCCGCTGTACCATCTGCTGCAGGTACCTCGCTGTTTGACCTTTGACCCCACCTCTTTGTATCACATCATTGTAACAATAATATCTGCTCTCTGACTGGCTAGGAGGAGTCCGGTTACATCTTGTGGGTGTGACCCAAGAGGCAGAGAGGGAGGAGTTTTACGATGAGACGAGGCGGCTCTGCGACCTCCGACTGTTTCACCCCATTCTGAAGGTCATTGAGCCCCTCGGCAACAGGGAGGAGAAGATCCTGAACCGGGAGATAGGTAACGCACCTTAACATAGTCATCATAGTCATCACGTGTCATCAAATGTTTGGACAGCCATTGGTCTGTCAGCAAACATCTCATCAACTACTATCAGCCAAAACTATTCAATCAAATAGGGTCAGACAGGAGTAAAGTAGGTCAAATTGGTCCCAAAGCAGGGCCAAACAGGACCAAAGTAGGTTAAAACAGACCATGTCCATCCATCCATCTCCCAGAGTTGATTTGTCCCCTTCCCTCAGTAGGACTAACCATGTCCCCATTTTAGGGTTTGCCATTGGAATGCCGGTCTGTGAGTTCGAGATGTTGAAGGACCCAGAAGTTCAGGACTTCCGGCGTTCCATACTGAGTGTGTGCAGAGAGGCCATGGAGGAGAGGGAAGGGGGAGGAGCCCACAGTCAGGCGCTCTATGTTTACCCCCCCAACATGGAGTCAAGCCCTCAATTGCCCCAACACATCTACAGCAAGCTGGACAAAGGTATGAGTCATTGTCCAACATATCTACAGCAAGCTGGACAAAGATACAAGTCCATGTCTATGTCCTTGTCCAACATATCTGCAACAAGCTGGAAAAGGTATGAGTCCTTGTCCAACATATCTACAGCAAGCTGGACAAAGGTATGAGTCCTTGTCCAACATATCTACAGCAAGCTGGACAAATATACAAGTCCATGTCCACGTCCTTGTCCAACATATCTACAGCAAGCTGGACAAAGATACAAGTCCATGTCCACGTCCTTGTCCAACATATCTACAGCAAGCTGGACAAAGGTATGAAGTCTTTGTCCAACATATCTACAACAAGCTGGACAAAGGTACGAGTCCATGTCCACGTCCTTGTCCAACATATCTACAGCAAGCTGGACAAAGGTATGAGTCAATGTCCATATCCAACACATATACAGCAAGCTGGACAAAGGTACATGGTGTCAAACTGGAGGTTAGGGTTAGGTAACCCTGACCCTCCTCTATTCCATGTCCTCTGAACTCTGGTATTCTGTGGGGGGGAATCAAGATGAAGTAAGAAAATGCTCTAACTGTGCCTCTCTGTCTGTCTCTGTGTACCTGTCTCTCTGCAGGGCGGTTGATCGTGACTATCTGGGTGATCGTGTCGCCATCGAACTCCAAACAGAAATACACTCTGAAGGTGTTTCCTTGTAGAACATTGTAGGGTTCCTCATAGAATGTTAAAGAGTACATTGAAAGGTTCCTCAGAACTTTTAAAGGCTCCTTGTAGAAAGTTAAAGGGGTTCCATGTAGAACATTGAAGGGTTCTTCATAGAACTTTGTAGAATACTAAATGGTTCCTGGTAGAATATTGCTGGGTTTATCATAGAACGTTAAAGGTTTCCTCACAGAGCATCGAAGGATTACTCGTAGAGCATTAAAGGGGTCCTCGTAGAACATGGAGGTTGAAGTTCTCTTGTGTTTGTGTACAGGTGAGTCATGATAGTTTACCTGAGCAGCTGATAGCAGAATCCATCAGGAAGAAAAGTCGATCGATGCACCTCTCACCTCAACAGCTCCGCCTCTGTGTCCAGGAGTACCAGGGGCAGTACATCCTGAAGGTACGTCTGTCTGTCTGTCTGTCTGACTGACTGTGTCCAGGAGTACCTGGGGCATTACATCCTGAAAGTACACCTGTCTGTCTGTCTTCCTGTCTCTCTATCTGTTCTTCTGTGTTCAGGAGTACCAGGGGCATTACATTCTGAAGGCACACCTGTCTGTCCGCCTGACTCACCTGTCTGTCTCCCCAGGTGTGTGGCTGTGATGAGTACCTCTTGGAGAAGTATCCTCTCAGTCAATACAAGGTACCTTCACTCTGAAGACAGACACCTCCATCAACTTCATCATGACCTGTCTTACTGTCTCTACCTGTCTCTCCTTCACCTGTCTGCCTGCAGTATATACGCTCCTGTATCATCGTAGGTCGCCTTCCTCACCTGATGCTGGTCTCCAAAGACTCTCTCTACTCCCAGCTGCCTGCCTCTGGCTTTGTCACACCTTCATACAGGTACAGTAGCCAATCAACATCTCTGACACACACATGTCACAGCCAATCAGGTGTACTGTAGCCAGATACAGGAAGATTGTTGTTTATGTTTCAGTCGTCGAACCCCTCAGCCATCTCCCTGCCCAGGAGGAGGTGATGGTTCTCCTCCTCGCTCTCTTTGGGCCTTCAACACTCTGCTGAGGGTCCGACTGCTCTGCGCTACCTACGTCAACGTCAACATCCGAGACATTGACAAGGTTTGTTTCTCTGTCTGTGTTCATGTTGTCAGTCACAGTCTGAGACATCAACAAGGTTTATCTCTCCATCTGTGTTCATGTCTGTTCAGCTGTTCCTGTGACATGTCATCTGAGTTCAAGCTCAAAGAAGTGATCATTCTCTGTTTTATTTTATTGAGGATACTTTGGCAGCTTTACAAACCTGTTGTTCATTTATCTAAATAATAATATTCACACTGTGGAGATGTGAGCATCAGTTAGTCGAGTGAGACATAGTGGTCAGACATGGACAGATTTGGTCTTTGTGTGGTCATTTGTAGTCTCTGCACAGTGGTAGCTCCTGGCGCTGATATCTGTCTGTCTGTCTATCATGGTGTGTAAAGGTTTAAAAAGGTTAGTAAGTGTGTGTGTGTGTGTGTGTGTGTGTATGTATGTGTAGATCTATGTGAGGACAGGTATTTATCATGGTGGAGAGCCACTTTGTGACAACGTCAACACACAGAGAGTCCCGTGCTCCAACCCCAGGTAACACACACTCACTGTATTCACACTGTTATAACCTTTATTTAACCAGATGAAAAGCCCATTGAGATCAAGGCCTCTTTCACAAGGGTGACCTGGCTAAGAAAGGCAGTAGCACACTTCATAACAATTAAGGCAGACCAACAACAAACGAGCATCAAAAAAACAAATGCAAAAAAATGTAAATACTAGTGTGAGTAAATAGGTAAATAAAGTGCAGAAGTTTTAGATCCAGTAACAAATTAAGAACATAGTCACTGTTTAAAAGTTTCTTAAAGGAGAGCGGAATATAAATGAAATTGGAATCCAGTGAAACAAGTACTGATATTTTTAGTTCATATTGGAGTCCAAGCAGAGGGGGCAGAGAAACTGATTGCTTTGTTTCAGTCCAAACACGAGGAACAGAAAAATGCAGAATGTCATTTGATCGTAGGACATAGCCAAGGAAAGCCTTATAGACTAGTCATCCAGTGTGCATAGTGCCTTCCATTAATGGGAGGCATGCCAGCTTTTGCATACAGTTCACAGTTGGTACTGGCTGACATCAGAAACTTCTGAGCTCTGAGGGAAAAACATCATTTGTTTCTGTAAAAGAAACCAAGCTTCACCCTTAATTGGGAGATCAGATTTTTAACATGTAATTTGAATGAAAGCTCCTCATCAATAATGAATCCCAGGTTTTTATAGCTCTAGAGTTTCACCCCGGACAAATCATTAGTTTTGATTTATCAGCATTTAAAACCTGTTTCAGTTTCTCCAAATGAATCTGCATTGCATTAAAGGCGGACAGAAAAAATTCAAATGCCTGAGCAATCGAATGTAGCAGCAGCAGTAAATTACAGTTTCATCCGCATTGAGATGGTTTGAGGCATTTGATATGTTTGTACACAGATCATTAATGTAAATTGTGAACATAATGGGTCCTAAGACGAGTCTTGAGGTACACCTTTTGTGACCTCAAGAAAGGTGGAGCTGACTCCAGCCATCTGAACACATTGTGTCCTACTTGCCAAATAATCAGACTAAACCAAGAGGAAGCTTGTTTGGAAGAGAATTTGTAACAGGAGATTGTGTCCCACAGTATCAAATGCCTTAGACAGGTCAATGAACAAAGCCACACAGAACTTTTTCGAGTTCAATGCCTCAAACATCTTGGCCTGTCTCACCTGTCTGCCTGTGTCCAGGTGGAACGAGTGGCTGACCTATGACATCTACTTGGCTGACCTCCCTCGCTCAGCCAGACTCTGCCTGTCTATCTGTTCTGTGAAGGGAAGGAAGGGAGCCAAGGAGGTATGAAAGGAAGGACACATAAACACATGACAGAATCAGTGAAAGAAAGACTGAATCACACACTGTCTCTCCACCTGTCTGTCTCTCATCTGTCAGGAGCACTGTCCCCTGGCCTGGGGGAATGTTAACCTGTTTGACTATACAGACATCCTGGTCTCGGGTAAAGTGGCTCTCAGTCTTTGGCCCGTCCCACACGGCCTTGAGGACCTCTTGAATCCCATTGGCGTCGCCGGTTCAAATCCCAACAAGGTACATGTCTATCTACCTGTCTGTCTCTCTACGTGAATCAGATGATTCAGTTGATTAACTGATTGATGGCGTCGTTGTCTGTAGGAGACTCCATGTGTGGAGCTGGAGTTCTCACGGTTTAATCAGACTGTCGTGTTTCCTGATGAGCAGCAGATAGAAGAACATGCTAACTGGACCATCAGCAGAGAGCTGGGCTACAATTACTGCCACGGACTGGTAATAAATAAATAAATACTATATATACATATATATATATCCCCTATCCCTTCACCTGTCTCTTCCTCCCCTGTCTCAGAGCAGTCGTCTGGCCTGTGACAGCAGTGTCTCAGCAGGTGATGCTGAGCAGCTTCGTTCTCTCTGCTCCAAAGATCCTCTGTACGAGCTCTCCGAGCAGGAGAAGGACTTCTTGTGGAGACACAGGTGAGGAGCAGGGTTAACATGTACACACAGGTGAGAGGCGGAGTTAACATGGACACAGGTGAGGGGCAGGGTTTACATTAGGGTTGCAAATCTCTGTGATAAATGATTCAATACGCATCTAGATACTCAGGTTTCGATTCCATTCAAAAATGATATCCGTTTATTACAGACCGATTCGATACGAATCGATAAGATAAGATAAGAACGTTGCGATTCGATTCTACGGTTAATATTTGTTGTAGATATTTTATAAAATAAAGAAGCCAATTCTATGCAAGTGACTCTACAACCGATTCATCTAGGACAGGGGTGCCCAATACATCGATCGCGAGCTACCGGTCGATCGCAGAGCCGTCCACCCCACACACACGCTCGCGCTCGTGCACGCCCACCGCCGCAGCCGCTGCTGCCAGTATGGTGGGCCGTCCATGAGACCTGGTGTCTTACGTGGCTACAATATTATGTGTGTGCATATATATATTATTAGCGATTATTTTGGCTTGGTAATTTGTGTCCAGATGACTGCAGTCCAACAGAATCATTGTGTCACTGTTTAGAGCAAGTTAAAAATTGGATGAACCAAAATTTCCTTCAGTTAAGTCAAGAAAAAACTGAGATCATTGTTTTTGGCAATAAAGAGAAGAGGGTTACTGTGTAAACACCTTGAGTCATTGTCTCTAGAAACTAAAGACCAAGTCTGAAGCCATGGTATGCTGATAGACTCAGATCTGACCTTCAACAGTCATATCAAATCACTCACCAAAACAGCCTTTTATCAACTTAAGAATATATCCAGAATGAAGGGCTTTATGTCCGCAGTTCAAGTTTTTACATTGGCTCCCAGTCAGCTACAGCAGTGGTCCCCAACCACATGGCCTCAGAGCGCTCTGAGTCGTGACTGGTCGCTATTGTTTTGTTTAAATATCCCATCAAAACAAGATTTAGATACGGCACAAATACATTTATAAAGAAATTTTTATTTTCGTTGTATTTTTTGTCCAGACTCAGATAATACATAAAACTGAAATTATGAATTATTTCTCGTGTGGCCCGGTACTAACTGGTACCGGTCTGCAGACCGGGGGTTGGGGACCACTGAGCTACAGAATAGATTTCTGTAAGTTCTGCTATTGGTTTCCAATCACTGAATGGCTTAGGTCCAGAATACATTATTGACATGTTAGCAGAGTATAAAGCCAGTATAACTCTGAGATCTACTGACTCAGGTCAGAAAGCACAGAAGCACAGAGTTCAAACCAGACACAGTAAAGCAGCTGTTATGCTACACACAACTGGAACAAACTACCAGAAGAAGTAAAATCATCTCCAACTGTAAGCACTTTTAAATCCTGGTTAAAAACATTTCTCTTTTCATGTGCTTATGGCTGAGCTCTTTTAAATCTTTTATATTTTAAATTGTAATCTTAATTGATTTCAAAGAGAAAGAAAAACTTCTTGCTTTTAACTGTGTGTTTTAATTTTTTCTCTATGTAATGCACATTGAGTTGCCTCTTGGAATGAAATGTGCTATATAAATAAAAATGCCTTGCCTTGCCTTTAGACATTACTGTGTGAACATCCCAGAGTCTCTTCCTAAACTGCTTCTGTCCGTCAAATGGAACTCCAGAGATGAAGTTTGTCAGGTAAAAAGGACAGGAAATATTCACTTCACCTGCAAACACCTGATTCCTGACTGACCAATTCCTCCTCTTCCTGCTCCTCATCATCATCAGATGTACTGTTTGTTGAAGGAGTGGCCACTGATGGAGCCTGAATCGGCTCTGGAGTTGTTGGACTGTAACTTTCCTGATCCAATGGTCAGAGAGTTTGCTCTGCGCTGCTTGGTGCAAGGTCTGACAGACGACAAGCTGTCACAGTACCTGCTGCAGCTCGTACAGGTGAGTTTACACCCTGGCCTCCTCATACAGGTGAATTTACAACCCACACACTCAAAAAAGAATTTTGGCCAAAATGCAGGACTTATGCATTTCAATTACATAGAAAAATTCCATCCATTTATATTACATAGGTTTATTACTAATAAATTCAATGTGCTTCCATTACACAGTAGTGTAGCAGTAACCAGGTTTCTGCATTCAAAATTAATAAAGCCAATTTGTTTGTCCGAACCCACCAGAGAAAATAAATGCAGTCATTTTGAGTTTATTAGTAATATTACATAAATCTTGTTATTTCCATTCCATCCATCCATCTTGTTCCGCTTAACCGAGGGTGGGGGCAGCAGCTTCAGCAGGGAGGCCCAGACTTCCCTCTCCCTGGCCACTTCGTCCAGCTCTCCCAGGGGGACCCCAAGGCGTTCCCAGGCCAGCCGAGAGACATAGTCCCTCCAACGTGTCCTGGGTCTTCCCCGGGGCCCGGAACACCTCACCAGGGAGGCGTCCAGGAGGCATCCTCACTAGATGCCCGAGCCACTGGCTCCTCTCGACGCGGAGGAGTAGCAGTTCTACTCCGAGCTCCTCGTGGATGGCCGAGCGAAGGAAACTCATTTTGGCCACTTGTAGCCGCGATCTCATTCTTTCGGTCACTACCCAAAGCTTGTGAACATAGGTGAGGGTAGGAACGTAGATTGACCGGTAAATCGAGAGCTTCGCCTTTCGGCTCAGCTCCCTCTTCACCACGACGGACCGGCGCAGAGGGTATAGAGCTGGTCCACAGTTCCACGACCAGGACGAAAACCACACTGCTCCTCCTGAATCTGAGGTTCGACAATCTTGCGGACCTCCTCTCCAGGACCCCCGAAAAGACCTTCCCGGGGAGGCTGAGAAGTGTGATCCCCCCTATAGTTGGAGCACACCCTCCAGTCCCCCTTTTTGAAGAGGGGAACCACCACCCTGGTCTGCCGGTCCAGAGGCACTGCCCCCGATGCCCACGCGATGTTGCAGAGACGTGTCGACCAAGACAGCCCCACAACATCCAGAACCTTGAGGAACTCCGGGCGGACCTCATCCACCCCCGGGGCCTTGCCACCGAGGAGCTTTTTGACTACCTCTGTGACTTCAGCCGCAGAGATTGGCGAGTCCACCACGGGATACCTAGACTCTGCTTCCTCAGTGGAAGACTGAGAGGATTGAGGAGGTCTTCGAAGTATTCCCTCCACTGACCCAGGACATCCCCAGTTGAGGTCAGCAGCACCCCGTCCCCACTGAACACAGTGTTGACAGTGCACTGCTTCCCCCGCCTGAGCCGCCGGATGGTTGTCCAGAACCTCCTCGAAGCCATTCGAAAGTCCTTCTCCATGGCCTCACCGAACTCCTCCCACGAGTTTTTGCCTCTGCATCCGCAGAGGCTGCGTTCCGCTTGGCATGTCAATACCCGTCAGCTGCATCAGGGGTTCCACAGGCCAAAAAGGTTCTGTTGGCCTCCTTCTTCAGCTTGACGACATCCCTCACCACTGGTGTCCACCAGTGAGTTCGGGGGTTGCCACCGCAACAGGCACCGACCACCTTGCGGCCACAGCTCCAGTCAGCTACCTCAACAATGGAGGCACGGAACAAGGTCCACTCGGACTCAATGTCCCCCACCTCCCCCGGGACGTGAGTGAAGCTCTCCCGGAGGTGCGAGTTGAAGCTCTTTCTGTGCCTATGCAGCTCCAGGAGGGGATTGTTATTTCCTTCACATTACATTTGTTAGTTAATTTATATTAAAACTCCGTCATTCAAATGGATGGAAGTTTTCTATGCAGTTCAAATGGCATAAAATTGAGCCACAGATGTGTTTGAAAGAAGCTGCATCCATGAGATCCACTTTTTATGTTTCAGGATGTTTGTACACATTTGACATATAAACATGAACCCTTTTTCTAGAACATTATATATTCAGATCACTGTTTCCTTTATTTCATTTGTCTTTGTCTTTACTCGTTTGCAGGTGTTGAAGTACGAGATGTACCTGGACAATCCTCTGGCTCGCTTCCTGATCAAGAAAGCTCTGACCAATCAGAGGATAGGACACTTCTTCTTCTGGCATCTCAAGTAAGGATAAAAGAACAGTTCACCCAAAACTGTGAAGTCCATCAGCTCTCACTTAATGTTTGCTGACGTTCTTTAATGTTCTCTGACGTTCTTTAATGTTCTCTGATGTTCTTTAATGTTCTCTGACGTTCTTTCTAAAATGTTCTTTCTTAATGTTCAATTCAAACTAACAGAAACTCTGTTCTCAGGTCAGAGATGCACAACAAGACAGTGTCCCGTCGGTTTGGTCTGCTGTTGGAAGCTTTCTGCAGAGCCTGTGGCATGTACCTGAAACACCTGAATAGACAGGTGAGATCTGAAACACCTGAACAGACAGGTGAGATCTGGCACATTCATCAAGGATTTGTTTAAATAGTGTGTTTGTGTGTGTATTCAGGTGGAGGCCATGGATAAACTGGTGAATCTGACAGACACTCTGAAGCAGGAGAAGAAGGACGAAACACAGAAAGTAAAAAAATCTGTCTGTTCCTGTGCTGTGATTGGTTGACAGTGATGCCAGGTGTGGGTGGTTCGATCCCCTCCAGTCCATGTCCATGTCTCCATGTCAAAGTTTCCTTGGGCAAGATACTGAACCCCAAATTTCTCCTGAAGACTGTGCCATCAGTGTGTCATGGTTAGCTCCTCAAACTGATGAGCAGCTGGCACCTTGCATGGCAGCATCATTAATCAATGCCATCAGTGTGTGAATGTGTGTGAACGATATATATGTACAGTAAAAGCACTTTGAGTGGTCGGAAGACTAGAAAGGAGATATATAAGTACAGTCCATTTACCATTTGATGTCTTTCTGCGCTGTGATTGGTTAACAGACTCAAATGAAGTTCCTGGTTGAACACATGTCTCGTCCAGATTACATGGAGGCTCTGCAGGGATTCGTCTCCCCTCTGAATCCTGTTCACCAGCTGGGAAACCTCAGGTAACACTTCAACTCACTAACTGGTCCCTGTGAAGTTAAGTGAATTAAATTGAAGTAAATTTGTTTTCAGGCTGGAGGAGTGCAGGATCATGTCATCCGCGAAGCGCCCCCTGTGGTTGAACTGGGAGAATCCTGACATCATGTCCGAACTGCTCTTCACCAACAACGAGATCATCTTCAAGAACGGAGACGGTAATTGGCTCAGTGCAAACGACAACACTGCTTTTAATGGGAATGCTAACTGTGCTAAAATGTGAACACTGCTGGGGGATTGTGGGTAATGTAGTGTGTGTGTGTGTGTGTGGCAGACTTGCGTCAGGACATGCTGACTCTGCAGATCATAAAGATCATGGAGAACATCTGGCAGAACCAGGGGCTGGACCTGCGGTGAGACCCTGTGACATCATCAGTGATCTGCCCGGGACATCATCATGACACAACTGACTAACTGTGTGTGTGTGTGTGTGTGCGTGCACAGCATGCTGCCGTACGGCTGCCTGTCCATCGGGGACTGTGTGGGTCTGATCGAGGTGGTGAAGAACAGTTTCACCATCATGCAGATTCAGTGTAAAGGAGGCCTGAAGGGGGCGCTGCAGTTCAACTCCAACACACTGCACCACTGGATCAAAGACAAGAACCGAGGAGAGGCGTCAGTACCTGTTTGTCTGTCAACCTGTGTACTTGTCTGTCTGTCTATCTGTGTACCTGTTAGGGTTGTGAACAATAGACCGATGCAACTAGATATTCAGTTAAATAAGTGAGAGATATGGCTGCGAATTAGCCATGAGCCATGAGCAGTTCAGCAAACTCATCAAAGAATTTTCCTGGGTGTTTTGGTGGTCTATAAATGATTAGAAAAATAATGTTTGGATCCCCCTTTACTAAAAAACAGAAATAAAGTTTCCTTGCACTGAAATACTGATTTAAAAAGCAGCAACTCCACTGCCCTTCTTACCACTTCAACACTTATTTATATATACTGTTCTGTAAGATAGTCACTTTCATAGAAGGCTAATTTATTTTATAAAATCTCTCGAGTCTCGAAACTCGTTTTTGAATCGAATCGTAACCTGAGTATCTAGAATCAAATCGATTATCACAGAAATGTGAAACCCTAATACCTGTCTGTCTGACTGCCTGTCTGTCTGACTGCCTGTCTGTCTCTCAGGTATGACCGAGCCATCGACCTGTTCACACGGTCGTGTGCAGGTTACTGTGTGGCGACGTTCATTCTGGGAATCGGAGACCGACACAACTCGAACATCATGTTGAAGGAGAACGGACAGGTGAGCCTCAGAACCAGAACCAGTTCTGTTGAGCTCTCACCTCTCTGCTTACCTTCTTCCTCCCCCTGCTCCTCCTCCTCAGCTCTTCCACATAGACTTCGGTCACTTCCTCGATCATAAGAAGAAGAAGTTCGGGTATAAGCGTGAGCGCGTCCCCTTCGTCCTGACGCAGGACTTCCTCATCGTCATCAGTAAGGAGTCCAGGAGTCCACCAAGACTAAGGAGTTCGAGAGGTCTCACCTGCTCCTCACTTGTCTTCAAGCTGCTCCTCCTGTCTGTCTGCCTGTCTCACTCTCTGTTTACCTGTCTGTGTGTTAGGTTCCAGGAGATGTGTTATAAAGCATACCTGGCCATCCGTCAGCACGCCAGCCTCTTCATCAACCTCTTCTCCCTCCTGCTCGGCTGCGGCATGCCCGAACTGCAGAGCTTCGACGACATTGCGTACCTGAGGAAGACACTCGCCCTGGGTGAGACAGACAGGCAAGGAGGGAGAGAGGGAGACAGGTTGAGGGTGAGATAGACAGACAGGGAGGGAGAGAGGGAGACAGGTTGAGGGTGAGATAGACAGACATGCAGGGAGAGAGGGAGACAGGTTGAGGGTGAGACAGACAGGCAAGGAGGGAGAGAGGGAGACAGGTTGAGGGTGAGATAGACAGACAGGGAGGGAGAGAGGGAGACAGGTTGAGGGTGAGATAGACAGACATGCAGGGAGAGAG
This sequence comes from Nibea albiflora, assembly GCA_014281875.1. Lineage (NCBI taxonomy): Eukaryota > Metazoa > Chordata > Actinopteri > Sciaenidae > Nibea > Nibea albiflora. Next base: position 1,081,350 of record CM024809.1, on the reverse strand, counting down.
GGAGACAGGTTGAGGGTGAGACAGACAGGCAAGGAGGGAGAGAGGGAGACAGGTTGAGGGTGAGATAGACAGACAGGGAGGGAGAGAGGGAGACAGGTTGAGGGTGAGATAGACAGACATGCAGGGAGAGAGGGAGACAGGTTGAGGGTGAGACAGACAGGCAAGGAGGGAGAGAGGGAGACAGGTTGAGGGTGAGATAGACAGACAGGGAGGGACAGAAACATCATCATTTTACCTCAGGTATACACATGGCCAACATGTCTCACATCCTTCTGTACCTGTCTGTCTCTCCACCTGTCTGTCTCTCAGAGAAGAGCCAGCAGGAGGCATTGGAGTATTTCACCAAACAGATGAACGACGCTCATCACGGAGGCTGGAGCACCAAGATGGACTGGATCTTCCACACCATCAGACACATGCCCAACGAACACTGACACACACATATACACACATACACACACACACTGTGTGTTGACTGCACTACTGTGAGGATGATGAAGGTGTTGCACCTTGTATTGGTGGGATGGTTGTCATAGCAACATGAATCTCAGGGTCACGGGTCAAAGTGCCAAAAGCATGCTGGGAAGAGACGACGACGACGATGATGAAGATGATGATGTCATAAATGTCTTCCTAGCCTGTTAGCCTCGTAGCTTGCTGTTCTTTTCTGGAACATTTGAATCAAACTTTATTGAGCAGCTGATGTTCAAACTAAGCTTCATTGAAACCAGCAGCATGAACACTGACAGCAATAAAACCTCTGATCAATGCTTTATGACAATCAGAATCTCTGACCAATAGGAAGGCAGAGCTGACCAGCTGTGGGCGGGGTCATGGGTGGCGATCAATCTCACTGCCACATATCAACTTTAATCAGGGATCAAAGACAATCAGCTGCTTGTTAGCCGCTAAGTGAGTCCAGGCTTTGTGAACCTCGACTGCACTGTTTCTAATTAACTGTGCTAGGCTAGGTGTTAGCATGTTAGCCGAGCTGGTTCACTCTAATCTATAGCTAGTTATTAGTTAGCTGAGCTGTTGCACTGGAACAATAAATTGTGGGTAGATTTAGTTAGCATAGTGTAGCATCAGTGGAAGCCTGTCTCTCCTGTTCCATTGGCTGCTGGCCAGCAGGGGGCAGGGCTACGCTCAGACAGGTCAAAGTGTGACGACGTCACTTTTAATGTGAAGGTTTGTGTTTTTGCTCAGGTCAGAGGTCAGTCTAAGGCCCGCCCATACACTCATCAGTAACCATGGTAACCCCACACTCACACACAGATGATGAGTGAGTATTATCAGTACTGATGCTGTTGATACTGATGCCAATCAGAGCGCCCATATATAGTAATGGCGGCGGAGCCTAGCGTGTCACACTGTAGGAAGCATTTGTTGTGTTATCATGATTTATCATTGTATTTCAAAATAAAAGCTCAACAGGTGTGCTGTATTTGTCTGGTTGGACTCACCTGTGACAGGTGTTCACTCACGCATGTCAGTCCACACAACATTACTGTAACAAAACTTAAGACAACACACAGACAGACAGAACCAGAACAACTTCAGCTGGGTCGATGGTCTCCAGGAGAAATCAGTAGAATTAGGTTCAGTCACTTTATCAGGTCTTAAAGACAATGCAGTCTGTGGTCTTTAAACACGGACGTAATGCAGTCTGTGGTCTTTAAACACGGACGCAACGAAGTCTGTGGTCTTTAAACACGGACGCAATGCAGTCTGTGGTCTTTAAACACGGACGTAATGCAGTCTGTGGTCTTTAAACACGGACGCAATGCAGTCTGTGGTCTTTAAACACGGACGCAATGCAGTCTGTGGTCTTTAAACACGGACGCAACGAAGTCTGTGGTCTTTAAACACGGACGCAATGCAGTCTGTGGTCTTTAAACACGGACGCAATGCAGTCTGTGGTCTTTAAACACGGACGTAATGCAGTCTGTGGTCTTTAAACACGGACGCAATGCAGTCTGTGGTCTTTAAACACGGACGTAATGCAGTTTTAATTACTTTCTTCGTTGTTTTTTTAATCGTCTGGTAAACACAAGGATATTTACAGGCAGGAGAGGAGCCAATCACAAAAATGTATCATATGACATCATACAGCAGGACCATTGTATTGGCTGGCTGCTCTTTAAAGGAAGACGACTGGTGGAGAGCAGTACAGGTGGGTGGGGCGTTTCCCGCACAGTAGTGTGATTGACAGGTGAGGACACTGTGTGAGACCTGGTGTGGTTGTCATGCCCCATGATGACGATAATAAACAAACAAATCAACAGTAAACAAAAAAACAAAATGACTAACGATGACTTAACTAAGTTAGTTAGTTAACTAAGTTCACTAACTCTTTGTGTTATTCACTAATTATCTAATTAAGTGAGCCTAACTAATGAGAAGAAAAACAAAAATGAGAAAATATATGAAATCACACACGAACACTGCTGCCATGGTTACTAAAGCTAGCATCTGATTATCTGAGGATTCAGCTGCCTGCTTTGACTGTTTTGGTCTGAACAACAGTTTGAGTCTAAACTGGTTTGTGATGTCACTGTTAGTCATCTTTCTAAGCTGCTGTGGGTTAAAACTCGTTCCTGAACTGGTTCTTGATGTGGCAGGTTCTCCAGGATGTGCAGGAACATGTAAAAGAGCCAATCTGAAGTTACCGGACTGTCTGTAATCTGAACTCCTGTCATGACCACACTGTCTGAAAAAAAATGATATCATCAATACGTAATAAATAAATAAATTAATTAATTAATACAAGTCAGTGAAGGAAGCATTGATCAGTAAACACATCAGTGGTGTGATCAGTAATTTGGTCTTCATTTCATGCTCATCTATGATGACGACGACGATGGCGGTGAAGATGCTCCAGTCGTTCTCCAGTCCATTCTTGGTGGCAGTGACATCAGAGTGTGTGTGTATGCTGATTGGTTGGTTTCAGGTCAGAGTGTTAAAGCTGCACTGAGGCTGCCGTACAGAGGACACCGCAAAATACAAAACAAAATGTTTACAGGGCACAATCGCAGCAGAGGTGAAAAATATGTAAAAATATTTCAGACCGTTAGTGAATGCATCATGAAGCTGGGATGGAACATGGAAACAAAAGTGGTGCATTTGAGGCTTTAAAGCCTTCTGGATGAGTGCAGCTTCAACGTTTGCGTGAACAGGTGTGTGTTTTACAGGTGTCTATTTGTCGTTGATTCGTAGTTTGAAGGAAACCCGTCCGGCGAACTTATCCCGCTCGCTGCCGTCAGCGAGAGTGTTGGAGTTGATTTTACACTCCACATTGATGTCTGTGTTCAGAGAGGCATTCAGGAACTTCACGGCCACCAGCGGCTGAGTGTAGTTCACCTGAGACATTGAACACATCACATGACATCAAGACTCAGAGTATGAGATGAGCAACAGTGAAGTAAAGCTTCTGTCGTGGACATCTCTGCATGGGCTGAGGAACATCTGTTCAGTCTGTGTTAAACATCTTACCTGAGCCTTTTTGCCGTAGTACGGATAGTACATGAGGTTGAAGCTCCCGTTAGGAGGAAAATATGCCAGCGGTCCGATCTTCTTACTGTCCTCCTTCTGAACACACACACACACACACACACACACACACACACACACACACACACACACATACACTGATTAATAACCTGCAGTGACAAACTTATTTACTGAATTTATTTACTGAACTCTACTGTGTTTATTTACTGAGCTCTACTGTGTTTATTTACTGAGCTCTACTGTGTTTATTTACTGAGCTCTACTGTGTTTATTTATTGAGCTCTACTGTGTTTATTTACTGAGCTCTACTGTGTTTATTTATTGGGCTCTACTGTGTTTATTTACTGGGCTCAACTGTGTTTATTTACTGAGCTCTACTGTGCTTATTTATTGAACTCTACTGTGTTTATTTACTGAGCTCTACTGTGTTTATTTATTGAGCTCTACTGTGTTTATTTATTGAGCTCTACTGTGTTTATTTACTGAGCTCTACTGTGTTTATTTATTGAGCGCTACTGTGTTTATTTATTGAACTCCTCCTCTGCTGATCTTACCCACTCATCTTCCACTTTGGTACCTCTGAAGATGGAGAGACGAAGAGATGGAGACAACACATGAGATGAAGACAGACAGTGAGACAGACACACAGTCAGTCAGACAGACAGATTCAGACCTTGGCTCCACAGGTGACATAAGGAGACTGACTGTCTTTCCCTGGTAACATACCGATCACCTGAAGAAACAGACAGACAGGTAAACAGACAGACAAACCATAAACAATCAGATCAGGAAATGACTGGTGGTTTTTACAATAATAAAATGTTTTTAGTCTGTTTGGATCAAGGACAAAGGTCAAAGGTCAGGAGTCAACGCACCCGGTTCAGTTTGATGAGGATGCAGGGCTGACCTCTGTTGTAACCATAGAAACGATCCACAATCCCAGAACAGTCCCCCAACATCGTCCGATTGAACTGACAGGAACGCTTGGGATTGTTCCTGACCTGCAGAGAGACAGGTGGAGAGTGGGACAAGTAAGAGAGAAAGACATGTGGAGAGTAAGACAGCTAAGAGAGACAGACAGCAGGTTTACCTCTCCACTATCCTCTTGAATGAAGTATTGATCTGGAGGGCAGTTATCATTGGTCTGAACCTGATAGCTGTCGTTGTACACTGCAGACAGACAGACAGGTGGACAGACAGACAGGACATATCATATATAAAATCATTTAATTTAATTAAATATTCATTATTTACATATTCACGACATCAGCTCATTAAATGTTAAAATTTCTTAATCTTACGAGAGAGGAAGGTGTTTAGGTTTTGGATGAAGCCGTCCCAGCTCTCGGTGTCTGACACTGAGAAGCTGATCTCCAGCTGATCGCCCTTTGGACGAATCATCATCCCTGAAACATGAAGACAACTGCTCATTAACCAATCACAGCCTGAGCCTCATTAAACAACCAATCATAATCCAGGTCTCCATGGTGAGCACGTGCTGTGGCTCAGGTCCAGAGAATGGAGTTGGGGTGTGTTGGGTGGAGTGAGGGTGTGTTGGCTGTGTTTTCTCTGTATAGGTGTGTTTGTTACCTGGAGTGGCCAGGCGGTCCTGCCAGGTGGGTTTGTAGTCGTCAAGCGTCAACAGCATGATGTACATGGTAAGAACAAACATCCCCGCCAGAAACAGGTAGAAGACCAGATAGAAAAGCAGGATCAGCCCTTATGGGGGGAGACGGGTGGAGTTTTTTTTTTATTATAAAGTACATTACATCTTCTCCTCCTCTACACATCCCCCTCTCCTCTAAATGTCATCTCTATAATCCTCTTGTGGTTAGCCCCGCCCCTGCTGATGACCTACATTCATATGAATTGCGGAGTGGGGGGAGGAGGTGGGAGAGGTGGAGGACAGTGTAATCTCTCAGTGTGTATCAGCTCTCTGTCTCTCTTCTTATTGGTTATTTCTAATTCTCATTAACAATAACAGTTCACATTATGAATCAGTTTTCTGCTCTTTGACTGGCTATCAGCTGTTTTTCCTTTTAACCATGATTTTCTGACACTTAGAGGATGCGGTAATTAAACATGAAGACGCCATGTTCCTCCTCAGTGAGCACCAGGACCATCTGACCCTCCTCAGAAACGTCTGTGGTGTCTAAATCTGACCTAGATTCTGTTTGTGATCTAACCTTATAGATTTCCTCCTACAGAATTCCTCCACAATCAGACGTGTCTCTGCTACAGTTTGTCTACAGGATCACACCACTGCTGAAGACCAGCTAGTCCTGTCCTCACCCCATGTCTTCAACAGCAGAGTCACTGCACGTCTTCTACTGAAGAGTCACTGCATGTCTTCTACAGCAGAGTCACTGTACATCTTCAACAGAGTCACTGTACATCTTCTACAGCAGAGTCACTGTACATCTTCTACAGCAGAGTCACTGTACGTCTTCAACAGCAGAGTCACTGTACATCTTCTACAGCAGAGTCACTGTACATCTTCTACTGAAGAGTCACTGTACGTCCTCTACAGCAGAGTCACTGCACGTCTTCTACAGCAGAGTCACTGCACGTCTTCTACTGAAGAGTCACTGCAAGTCTTCCACAGCAGAGTCACTGTACGTCCTCTACAGCAGAGTCACTGCACGTCTTCTACAGCAGAGTCACTGCACGTCCTCTACTGAAGAGTCACTGCACGTCTTCTACTGAAGAGTCACTGCACGTCTTCCACAGCAGAGTCACTGTACGTCTTCTACAGCAGAGTCACTGTACGTCCTCTACAGCAGAGTCACTGCACGTCTTCTACAGCAGAGTCACTGCACGTCTTCTACAGCAGAGTCCTGCACGCTTCTACAGCAGAGGTCACTGCATGTCCTCTACAGCAGAGTCACTGCACATCTTCCGCAGCAGAGTCACTGTACGTCCTCTACAGCAGAGTCACTGCACGTCTTCTACAGCAGAGTCACTGTACGTCTTCTACTGAAGAGTCACTGCACGTCTTCTACTGAAGAGTCACTGCATGTCTTCTACAGCAGAGTTACTGCACGTCTTCAACAGCAGAGTCACTGCACGTCTTCAACAGCAGAGTCACTGTACATCTTCAACAGCAGAGTCACTGTACGTCTTCTACTGAAGAGTCACTGCACGTTTTCTACTGAAGAGTCACTGCATGTCTTCTACAGCAGAGTCACTGCACATCTTCCACAGCAGAGTCACTGTATGTCCTCTACAGCAGTCACTGCATATCTTCTACAGCAGAGTCACTGCACGTCTTCTACTGAAGAGTCACTGCACGTCTTCTACTGAAGTGTCACTGCACGTCTTCTACAGCAGAGTCACTGCACGTCTTCTACTGAAGAGTCACTGCACGTCTTCTACTGAAGAGTCACTGCACGTCTTCTACTGAAGAGTCACTGCACGTCTTCTACAGCAGAGTCACTGCACGTCTTCTACTGAAGAGTCACTGCACGTTTTCTACTGAAGAGTCACTGCATGTCTTCTACAGCAGAGTCACTGCACATCTTCCACAGCAGAGTCACTGTATGTCCTCTACAGCAGTCACTGCATATCTTCTACAGCAGAGTCACTGCACGTCTTCTACTGAAGAGTCACTGCACGTCTTCTACTGAAGTGTCACTGCACGTCTTCTACAGCAGAGTCACTGCACGTCTTCTACTGAAGAGTCACTGCACGTCTTCTACTGAAGAGTACCTGCACGTCTTCTACTGAAGAGTCACTGCACGTCTTCTACTGAAGAGTCACTGCACGTCTTCTACAGCAGAGTCACTGCACGTCTTCTACTGAAGAGTCACTGCACGTCTTCTACAGCAGAGTCACTGCACGTCTTCTACTGAAGAGTCACTGTACATCTTCTACTGAAGAGTCACTGTACGTCTTCAACAGCAGAGTCACTGCACGTCTTCTACTGAAGAGTCACTGCATGTCTTCTACTGAAGAGTCACTGCACGTCTTCTACTGCAGAGTCACTGTACGTCTTCAACAGCAGAGTCACTGCACGTCTTCTACTGAAGAGTCACTGCACGTCTTCTACTGAAGAGTCACTGCACGTCTTCTACTGCAGAGTCACTGTACGTCTTCAACAGCAGAGTCCCTATACGTCTACTAAAGAGTCACTGCATGTAATTGAGTCATTGTACTGTTCCTTTAAGAGGATGCCAATGAGTGTCCTCACAAGTACATTATTAATAACATTCGTGTAGTTGTGTGTGGATAGATTACAGTCCAATCAACGTGTCTATCTGCTTAATCCAGATTAACACACACACACATACAGACACACACACAAGTAACACATCGTTCACTTCAGTTATTGTGTGTGTGCATTAGTGTGTACTAGTGTGCTTTTGAGGGAGTGTGTTGTTCAAGGCCAAACATCAACACCCCTGGTGCATGATGGGAAATATGACATCATCAGGGTGTAGTTATGTAAAGGCTGAGCAGACTTCAGCTCAATAAAATGCTGTTAGTTAGTTTTATATCAGTATGATGTACAGGTGAGACTGTACAGGTGTGCAGCTGTGTGTACAGCTGTGTGCACAGGTGTGTGTATCTGTTACTGCAGATGTATAAACAGAACAGACTGTGGCATCAGGGATGATAC
>CM024809.1:1025722-1070722 GCA_014281875.1 Nibea albiflora | reverse complement strand
CATGAATGAGTCACCTGTGCTGTACATCACTAACCGACACAAGTCAGGGGCTGAACGGTCACCCCTCCTCACCATCCATGTTGCGTCACATGATCCGCTTCATTACAGCGCAAGTCAAGATTCAAATTATAAAATTATACCCGAACCCGGTCGGCAAAGATTCCCAGCTCTCTGCAGGAGGCGGCAGGGGGCGGCAGGAGGCGGCAGGAGGCGGCAGGGGGCGGCAGGAGGCGGCAGGAGGCGGCAGGAGGCGGCAGGGGGCGGCAGGACGCGGCAGGAGGCGGCAGGAGGCGGCAGGGGGCGGCAGGAGGCGGCAGGGGGCGACAGGAGGCGGCAGGGGGCGGCAGGGGGCGACAGGAGGCGGCAGGGGGCGCTAACGGGCGGAAGCTCTCTGTTCCCGGTGACTAAAAGCAAACGAAGAAGAAGAGGAGCGTGCCGCTGTGAGCGGGTCGGGACCGTCTCAGCTGGTAAAGTTCTGGTTGTGTCTCAGTCTGCCTGTCAGCAGCTGCTCGCTTCAGGTTCGGCTCCGTTTGTCAGAACCGGGTTGGAGCTAACTGCACGTTAGCTCGTAACATGCTACGATGCTGCCGTTAGCTTCTGTCAGGCTAACCTTTAGCACAGGGTGACGCTTCCATTATCGGACACGCCCTCCTGTGGCGGCCTCCTGTCCGCTGTTGGACCTCCGGTGTTGGTACCAGTGTTTACACAGTGATCAGCTCGGGTCAGTCCGAACACAGAACCACGATTTCTGCTGTCTGGACCGGACCGGGTGCAGTTCGGTGTCTGAGATGATGGAGAGGAGGAGACGCCAAATTTATTTAGTTTGTCACTCACCGTTACACAGCAGAACCGAACCGAACCGTCTGCGGGAATGTTTGTTTGTTTGCATTGATACGACCTCCAATTTATTCAGAACCAGAACCTGACAGTGAGATCTGTCTAATTATTCATACATGAAGTTTGGCGCTACTCCGTGATGTTACTGTTACCTGTCTGTCTGCTCACCTGTCTGTCTGCTCTCATGCCTGTCTGTCACTTGTCTGTCTGCTCACCTGTTGACCTGTCTGTCTGCTCACCTGTCAGTCTGCACACCTGTTTACCTGTCTGTCTGTTCATCTGTCTGTTCACCTGTCTGTCTGCTCACCTGTCAGCCTGCACACCGTTTACCTGTCTGTCTGTTTACCTGTCTGTCTGCTCACTTGTCTGTCTGCTCACCTGTTTACCTGTCTGTCTGTTGACCTGTCTGTCTGCTCACCTGTTTACCTGTCTGTCTGTTGACCTGTCTGTCTGCTCACCTGTGTTTGGTTCTCAGGTGTGGAGGTGGTTGCCATGGCAAACAAGGCGGAGCTCCTCACCTCTGACCACATCTGCTCTCCTGACGAAGACCTGACGAAGCCCACAGGACGTCGTCCACGCCGCCGAGCTGCCAGCACCTTGGGGAGGCGGGGTCAGAGAGGGAACAGGCGTGGTCCAGGTGAGAAGAGGCGTGGTCCACGTGAGAAGAGGCGAGGTCAGAAGGAGAAGCGTCGCTGGCAGGAGGAGAAGAAGGAGGGTGTGACGGTGAAGAGGACGTGGAGCGACGGGAAGCGACGCTGGGATAAGAAACATTACTGCGTGTTCTGTCGGCGGCCGCAGGTGAAGATCGCGCGTCACCTGCTCAGAAAGCACGCCGACCAACAGGAAGTGGCTGCTGCCAGCACACTACCCACAGGCTCCAAACAACGCCACCTGCTGCTCGAACACCTGCGCTGCAGGGGCAACTACATGCACAACATCGAGGTATGTTCACCTGTCTGTCTGTTCACCTGTCTGTCTGATCACCTGTCTGTCTGGTCACCTGTCTGCTCATCTGTCTGTCTGATCACCTGTCTGTTCATCTGTCTGTTCACCTGTCTGTCTGTTCACCTGTCTGTCTGATCACCTGTCTGTCTGGTCACCTGTCTGCTCATCTGTCTGTCTGATCACCTGTCTGTTCATCTGTCTGTTCACCTGTCTGTCTGTTCACCTGTCTGTCTGTTCACCTGTCTGTCTGATCACCTGACTGTTCACCTATCTGTCTGTTCACCTGTCTGTTCACCTGTCTGTCTGTTCACCTGTCTGTCTGTTCACCTGTCTGTCTGATCACCTGACTGTTCACCTGTCTGTCTGATCACCTGTCTGACTGATCACCTGTCTGCTCATCTGCCTGTCTGATCACCTGTCTGTTCACCTGTCTGTTCACCTGTCTGTCTGATCACCTGTCTGCTCATCTGTCTGTCTGTTCACCTGTCTGTTCACCTGTCTGTCTGATCACCTGTCTGACTGATCACCTGTCTGCTGATCTGTCTGTCTGATCACCTGTCTGTTCACCTGTCTGTCTGTTCACCTGTCTGTCTGTTCACCTGTCTGTCTGATCACCTGTCTGTCTGTTCACCTGTCTGTCTGTTCACCTGTCTGTTCACCTGTCTGACTGTTCATCTTTCTGTCTGCTCACCTGTCTGACTGCTCATCTGTCTCATCACCTGTCTGTCTGTTCATCTGTCTGCTCATCTGTCTGTCTGATCACCTGTCTGTCTGTTCACCTGTCTGTCTGATCACCTGTCTGACTGCTCATCTGTCTGTCTGATCACCTGTCTGTTCACCTGTCTGACTGCTCATCTGTCTCATCACCTGTCTGTCTGTTCACCTGTCTGCTCATTCGTCTGTCTGCTAACCTGTCCACCCAGCTGTCTGCTCACCTGTCTGTCTGCTCACCTGTCTGTCTGTTCATCTGTCTGTATGCTCACCTGTCTGTCTCTTGACCTGTCTGTTCACCTGTCTGTTCACCTGTCTGTCTGCTCATCTGTCTGTCTGATCACCTGTCTGTTCACCTGTCTGTCTGATCACCTGTCTGTTCACCTGTCTGTTCACCTGTCTGTCTGCTCATCTGTCTGTCTGTTCACCTGTCTGTTCACCTGTCTCTCTGTTCACCTGTCTGTCTGATCACCTGTCTGTTCACCTGTCTGTCTGTTCACCTGTCTGTTCACCTGTCTCTCTGTTCATCTCTCTGCTCATCTGTCTGTCTGATCACCTGTCTGTCTGTTCACCTGTCTGTCTGTCAGGTCATCAGACAGGGGAGTGGTGAGATCGTGCCGTGGCGTCAGCCGTCAGAGGAAGTCGATGCGAGGAACTACCTGCCGTGTCCGCTGTGCCTCGGGTTCTTCCTGCGTGCTGACCTGTGGAAGCATCAGGCTTCCTGTCGTAAGAAGATGACCTCTGACCCCTGTAAAAGCTCCGCCCCCTCAGGACAGACCTCTGACCAGCTGGAGGACACACCCCCCACAGGTAAGTCTGCCTGTGATCCAGCAGACGACAGAAGCTCCAGGTCCACCGAGGACTCGCCCTCCGTCCGCTCAGACCAGGCCAGTGTCCTGACCTCTGACTCCAACATGGATCAGAACCTGACCGCTGACACCGGCGCCGACCAGCCCAGGAAGCGCAGCAGAGTCCAGGCTGCAGCGTCACGACTCCTTCCTATTTCTAGTGGAGCGTCTGAGAGCTGCAGCGAGGTTCTGCACCGGATGAACCAGGACCACGTCTCACACCAGGTCTGTACTGTCTGTACTGCTGTCTGTACTGCTGTCTGTACTGCTGTCTGTACTGCTGTCTGTACTGCTGTCTGTACTGTCAGTTCTCCAGACTGTACTGTCTGTACTCTACCCATCTCTCTTTCTCCATCTCTTTTAACCCTCTCCACCTGTCTGTCTCTCCACCTGTCTGTCTCTCCACCTGTCTGTCTCTCTGTGTTAACCCTCTCTGTCCTTGTTCTCTCCACCTGTCTGTCTTTCCACCTGTATGTCTTTCCACCTGTCTGTCTTTCCACCTGTCTGTCTCTCCACCTGTCTGTCTCTCTGTGTTAACCCTCTCTGTCCTCGTTCTCTCCACCTGTCTGTCTCTCCACCTGTCTGTCTCTCCACCTGTCTGTCTCTCTGTTAACCCTCTCTGTCCTTGTTCTCTCCACCTGTCTGTCTCTCCACCTGGCTGTCTCTCTGTGTTAACCCTCTCTGTCCTCGTTCTCTCCACCTGTCTGTCTTTCCACCTGTCTGTCTCTCCACCTGTCTGTCTCTCTGTGTTAACCCTCTCTGTCCTCGTTCTCTCCACCTGTCTGTCTCTCCACCTGTCTGTGTCTCTGTGTTAACCCTCTCTGTCCTCGTTCTCTCCACCTGTCTGTCTCTCCACCTGTCTGTCTCTCTGTGTTAACCCTCTCTGTCCTCGTTCTCTCCACCTGTCTGTCTCTCCACCTGTCTGTCTCTCTGTGTTAACCCTCTCTGTCCTCGTTCTCTCCACCTGTCTGTCTCTCCACCTGTCTGTCTCTCTGTGTTAACCCTCTCTGTCCTCGTTCTCTCCACCTGTCTGTCTCTCTGTTAACCCTCTCTGTCCTTGTTCTCTCCACCTGTCTGTCTCTCCACCTGTCTGTCTCTCTGTGTTAACCCTCTCTGTCCTCGTTCTCTCCACCTGTCTGTCTCTCCACCTGTCTGTCTCTCTGTGTTAACCCTCTCTGTCCTTACTCCTTCCAGGTCAAATCTGATTGGTTGATCTGTAAGTATGGGACTAAGCTGATGGGGAACCAGGATGGCAGCCAGCGGAGGTATGACTACGTCAGTCAGAAGCTGAGGGAGTTGGGCCGGTTCCTGCTGGCCGCTAAGTCTCTGGACCCGGCCATACACACCCTCCAGGACCTGCTGGTTCCGGGGCGCTTCAGCCTGGTCCTGGCTGCTGCCAGGAAGGCGTCGGGGTACCGGTGGAGCCGCCCACCGCTGGCGGTAAAGACAGCACTGAAGACGGTCTGTGAGATCGCCATCGGAGACAGTCTGCAGGACGGAGACTGGGAGGCTGCAGCCAAGACCACCGACTTCTACCACCTGCTGGGGAGGGAGTGGGACAACCTGGGTCTGCTAGACCCGGACCACGAGACAGGTACCACCCCGAACCAGACCTGCTGTGAATCTGGTCGCAGTTCAGAAGATCATTAGAGAATTTACATGTTTGTTTGTTTGTTTTTTCAGTGGGAGGAACTAAGTTGAAGAAACGATCGATTCAATCAAGAAGTGAGAATGAATGTAAAGAGCCTAATCAAGAGCAGACTGACCCAAGACCAGAGGGTGAGTCCTGAAACAGAACCTGAAGTCCTGATCCAGATCCCTGACTAACGTTAATAGACATTCAATGCCTTTATCGGTTCATCATTGTCTGGATTCATTGATTGGATGTTTGGTCCAGGTGACGTACTTGAACCAGAATTTAGAGACCAGTTTTCTGCTGGAATCAACTGGAAATTGATTAAAATGATTGGAAATCATCTGTGTTGTCCTGGAAGGTCCTGGTTTAGCTACCTTGAGATTCTGGGAGGTTCTGGTACCTTGAAAGTTCTTGTTTGACCCCATTGTCTGTCTGTAGTTCTGTCACAAGGCAGTACCCGGCTGGTGTCCTCAGTTCCACCAGAGTCCAGACTGCAGGCTCCTGACACAGGTGGGTCCTCCTGAAGTTAGCTGACCTGTAATCTATTACTAATGTCTGGTTCTGGTATTGGAGAGTTCTATATTGATCCCGTCTATCTTTCAGTCTCTGTGGCTCAGAGGAGGGTCCAACGTCGGCCATGGTCATCTGCAGAGAAGGCGGCAGTCTGGAGACAGCTGGGAGTCCATGTCCTGGTCCAGTCGGTACCGGGGAAGGAGGTCTGTCAGCGCTGCCTGGACCTGGAGCCGGTCCTCAGAGGGAGACACTGGAAAGACATCAAGAACCAGGTCCACAATCAGATCCAGAGTCAGAAGAAGCAGCAGTTCCATGTCCAGATGGAGCTCCAGGAGAACCAGGACCAGCAAGACCAAATCCAGAACCAGAAGAAGCAGCAGCAATACCATGCCCAAATGGACCAGCAGGGCAAAGATCATAACCAGAAGAAACAGTTGTACCAGGCCCAGATAGACCACCAGGACCAAGGCCACATTCAGAACCAGAAAAAACAGCAATACTATTCCGTGCTGGACCAGCAGGACCAGGACCACCTTCAGATCCACAAGAAGCAGCTGTACCACACGGACGAACAGACCACTCTGGACCGGGACAGTTCTGTGTTGACAGATCCACTTTATGGACCTGACGGGTCTCATCGAGCCCCTGGACTGTCATTACTGGACCAAGATCACAGCGTCAGTATATACCCACTTCCACATCGGACGCTGGGGCCTCACATGGACCAGCTGCTCTCCAGAACAGAGTGGACTGACGAGTGTTTGGCCCAGCACTACTCAGTCAACAGGAACCTGGTCCAGGATGCACCTCCAGGAGGACCGCCAGCCAATCATCACACTGGACAAGTCCACTTCTGATGGGCCGGACCGCTGTTAACGGCTGTTAGCTAATGTTAGCTCAGTGTGTTAGCTGCTGTTAGCTAATGTTAGCTCAGTGTGTTAGCTGCTGTTAGCTAATGTTAGCTCAGTGTGTTAGCTGCTGTTAGCTAATGTTAGCTCAGTGTGTTAGCTGCTGTTAGCTAATGTTAGCTCAGTTTGTCAGCTGCTGTTAGCTAATGTTAGCTCAGTGTGTTAGCTGCTGTTAGCTAATGTTAGCTCAGTGTGTTAGCTGCTGTTAGCTAATGTTAGCTCAGTTTATTAGCTAAATCGCAGAGTTGAGGTGGATCTGATGTTTGTGACGTCAGAACAGTCTACAATCTACAGACACCACGGCTCGTGGCAGAGTCCACCATGTTGAACCTCCATGTTTGTACAGGAGCCCAGAGTGGACAAAATACACATTGGGTGTAGACACAGACTTTGACTGTGACGTGAGGGTGAGGCGAGGGGACAGAAATCAGCAAAGTAAACCTACAGACTGGACCTTTAATGTTACTGTACTTCAGCCAATCACCACCCAGTATTCCTGTTGTTGTCATGGTGATCTTCCATGTGTGTCTGGAGTTGTTCACTATAAAAACATTTTACAGACCGAGTCATCTTTTCATGACATCAGTGTGTCCACACGGGTCGTCCACAGAGCAGAGTGGACACAGACCTGCAGGTATCCAAAACATCTGATCAAAGTAAAATGATTCTGAATTAACACAGAGCGGATGATCAGCACTTAAAGCTCAGCAGTGAATGAAGGCGCCTTAAATGAAATTCAGGCTAAAAAGAAGAGCTGCCACTGTTTTTCTTTATGGAGTCCAGCTGCAGAGGATCTGAGGACCTGCTCAGTACAGACGTCTTTCATATGTCTCAGTCAGTGATTTAAAGAAGACACATTGTGTTTATTTTCAGTCAGATCTTCTGTCTGTGCTTTTTTGGGTCCACAAACTGAATCTGGTTCAGAGTCACTAAAAGCCGAGGTCAGCCCTGAGGCTGCTGATAGTACTAACACAATAATACTTCTACAAACTGTAAGATTACACAGTACTACAGTATGTTACTGTGTTGGCTCATAGCTTTCACACACAGGGATCAAATATGACAAAATCAAAAGTTCCATAAAGACATTTTGTTCATTTTGACTTAAACACATAATTTTAAATACATGAACACAGAAAATGAGATAAATGAGGAACCAGATTTATTCTGATCAGCTGTGAGAAAAGACCTTCTGATCAGACTACAAGCTAACAACCAACCAGCAAACCTCTGTCCGTGAAGTGAAGCACGAACTGCAGTTCATCTAACAGAAGTCAGTCTCCATATGTCCCCATGTTGAAATGTCCAACTTCACAGCAGAAATAAACATTGCTTGATTAGGTGGGTAGGTGTCGTCACAAGTGTTGGCTCCACCTCTTGGATGAGCCAATCACAGCGTCGCCCTTTAGCACAGGTAAAAACGACATGGCTGAGAAGGCGGGTTGTGCTGAACCTGAGAACACCTGTGTCATCAAGGCAAGTCACTTCCTGTTCACATGGTTACCATGGAAACACAACATACACTGATACTGAAGGAGACAACGTCAAAATTTTATAACGTCTAACCTGATTTACCTCATTCAGACACGACATCTGATCCAGATCATAGACCGTAAAAGAAACACCGTCCGTGGAGGTGTGGTTGTTTGTGTGGAGGTGTGGTTGTTTGTGTGGAGGTGTGGTTGTTTGTGTGGAGGTGTGGTTGTTTGTGTGGAGGTGTGGTTGTTTGTGTGGAGGTGTGGTTGTCGCTCTCTGTCGCTGATAAAAACCTTGTTGTGTAGGTCTGATAGGTGTAAGCGTGTCGACATCATGTATGGACTACAGGTGAGTGCTGACAGGTGACTGCTGGGCTGAAGGACTGTCTCTGTGCTGCTTTTGTGTCTCTGTGCTGCTTTTGTGTCTCTGTGCTGACATGGTCCCTGAACTCACCACTTTATCAGTTTATGAGAGGTGAAAGACGCCCGAAGGTAACACGTGTTCAGGTTTGTGTGTGTGTGTGTGGTGTGTGTGTGTGTGTGTGTGTGTGTGTGTGTGTGTGTGTGTGTGTGTGTGTGTGTGTGTGTGTGTGTGTGTGTGTGTGTGTGTGTGTGTGTGTGTGTGGTGTGTGGAGGGGGCGGGGCTTCTTCAGTTAACAGGCAGGTAACAGGTCACTGCAGTCTTTCTGTAGAAGTCTGTTGCCAGGAGACAGAAACAAACAGACAGAGAGAAACAAACAGCTGATTGGCTGTGAAACAGCTGGCTTAACATAAAACAGCTGATTCGCTCTGTTTGATTCCAGGTGAGCATTGTGTGTCTGCTGCTGAACATGACCTTTGACCCTGTGATTGCACAGCGCCCCCTGAAGACCAGCAGGTGTCCAACATGTCTGGAAGGTAAAGTGTTCAGGAAAGACAGGAGCAGGTCATTTTTGTGACTATTGGATGGTAACTTAAGGGTGTCTGACTTCCTGTCTGTCTGTATGACTTCCTGTCTGTCTATGCAGGTTACTTTGTGATGAAGAACTGCTCTATTAGTTATGGGAAGGTCACAGGTGTGCAGTGCAAACCGTGCACAAACTGCTCAGGTAAACTCACCTGCATGACCCTGAACATGTCACTTCCTGTTGTGTTTCACAAGAATAAAACTGATTGGTTGATTGATTTCTTCCAGCTGTTGATCGGGACACTCTGGTGAAATGTTCCACGTTCGCTGACTCGCTATGTGGAAACAAAACCTCACCTGTCGTCACATCAACGCTGATGCCGACTGAACTTACAGGTATACTCACCTGTAACATGTTCATTTCCTCCACACTGAGACAGGAAGTCAGGGCGTTTTCAGAGGAAGTATGTTTGCCTAATAACTTTTTCTCCTCTGCCTCCTCCTCTTCCTCCTCCCTGTCCTCCTCCACAGTCTCTGCTCCTGAAGTCTGGGTCCTCCTCCCTGTCATGTAAGAATAATTCATCTTTAATACTCCCTGATCTCCTCTGAGGTGGTGGCCATGTTGTTTTCTGTCGTTTGGTTGAAGCTCACAGAGGTCATGTGACTGCAGCGTGTTCAGTTTGATGTGACAAAGAGCTGAAAAAAAGAGTGTCATGAAGTTTAGTGACCCCTCTGGCCTTCTGCACAAACTGAATACCTTCTCTGATGTGTGTGTGTGTGTGATCAGCCAATCAGCTGTCAGGGATTGATGAAAGGGATCATAATAATAATTGTAATTCTGATTGATTTGTTGTCTTTCTCTCTGCAGAGTTCTTTCTTTGTTCTTGGTTCTGCTGCTCAGTTTGCTTCTGACCCTGCTGTCCTGCCGACACTGCCAACAGAACAAACCTAAAGGTAACAAGCCCCTCACACATCCCAACAGACTCCGCCTCTCAGACATTAGACTCCTCCTCTCTTGTGACACACCTTGTTGTTCCCTCTGCAGGTGTGGATCTCCTGTGACTGAATCAGATCTGATCAGATCCAGCATGAGTTCTGTCTCAGCATTGCTGTTGTTGGATCTCAGATTCAGTTCAAAAGAAAAAAAGCTGTGTGGTAGCAGGACTGTAGTCCAGATCCTGGTGTAGACCAGACCAAGTTTCAGTCTGCTGTAATCCAATTTGAGTCCAGGTATAGCCTAGGTTCAATGCAGGATCAGTCTAGGTGTAGCACAGATTCAGTCCAGGTGTAGTCTAGGAGAAGTCTAGGTGTAGCACAGAAGAAGTCCAGGAAGTAGTCCAGGTAGGTAGTTCAGTCAGCTATCGTCGTGGTGTAGTGCAGGTTCAGTGCAAGAGTAGACCAGTTTCAGTTCAGGGTTAGTAAGTGTAGCTCAGGTTAAGTCCAGTTATAGTTGAGATTCAGTCCAGGACTAGTCCTGGTGTAGTCTAAGTGTAGTCATGGTTCAGTACAGGAGTAGTTTTAGTTTAGTCCAGGTTCAGTCCACGACTAATCTAGGTTCAGTCTAAGTCCAGTCCATATGTAGTCTTCAGTCTGTCTGTAGAGGTTCAGTCTATGAGTAGTCTGGGTTCAGTCTCTATTATCCGCCCATGGGTAGTCTAGCTTCAATCCGTGAGTAGTCCAGGTCCAGTCTAGGTTCAATCCATGAGTAGTCCAGGTCCAGTCTAGGGTCAATCCATGAGTAGACCAGGTTCAGTCTGGGTCCAGTCTGGGTCCAGTCTAGGTTCAGTCTAGGTTCAGTCCAGGTTCAGTCTGGGTTCAGTCCATGAGTAGTCTAGGTTCAGTCCATGAGTAATCAAGGTTCAGTCTAGATTCAGTCCAGGTGTAGTCTAGGAGAAGCCTAGGTGTAGCACAGAAGAAGTCCAGGAAGTAGTCTAGGTAGGTAGTTCAGTCAGCTATCGTCGTGGTGTAGTGCAGGTTCAGTGCAAGAGTAGACCAGTTTCAGTTCAGGGTTAGTAAGTGTAGCTCAGGTTAAGTCCAGTTATAGTCTAGATTCAGTCCAGGAGTAGTCCTGGTGTAGTCTAAGTGTAGTCCCAAAGTAGTCATGGTTGAGTACAGGAGTAGTTTTAGTGTAGTCTAGGTTCAGTCCATGAGTAGTCTAGGTTCAGTCCATGAGTAATCTAGGTTCAGTCTAAGTTCAGTCCATATGTCCATAGTCTTCAGTCTGTCTGTAGAGGTTCAGTCTATGAGTATTCTAGGTTCAGTCTCTATTGTCCACCCATGAGTAGTCTAGCTTCAATCCATGGGTAGTCCAGGTCCAGTCTGGGTTCAGTCTGGGTTCAGTCCATGAGTAGTCTAGGTTCAGTTCATGAGTGGTCTCGGCCCAGTCCATGTGTAGTCCAGGTTTAGTCTATGAGTAGTCTTAGTTCAGTCTAGGTTCAGTCTGGGTTCAGTCCATGAGTAGTCTAGGTTCAGTTCATGAGTAATCTAGATTCAGTCTAGGTTTAGTCCATGAGTAATCTAGGTTCAGTCTAGGTTCAGTCCATGAGTAGTCTAGGTTCAGTCCATGAGTGGTCTCGGCCCAGTCCATGTGTAGTCCAGGTTTAGTCTATGAGTAGTCTTAATTCAGTCTAGGTTCAGTCCGTGTCTGGCTAGTCTATGAATAATCTAGGTTCAGTCCACAAGTAATCTAGGTTCAGTCCAGGTTCAGTGAGAAGTCTAGGTTGAGTCCTGGTTCTGTCTATGTTCAGGCCATATGTAGTCTAGGTTCCGTCTAGGTTCAATCTATGAGTAGTTCCGGTTCAATCCACGAGTAGTCTAGGTTCAGTCCATGAGTAGTCCAAGTTCAGTCTATGAGTACTCTAGGTTCTGTCCAGGTTCAGTCTAGGTTCAGTCAATGTCTGTCAAGATTCAGTTGGTTGTTGAGGTTCAGTCCACGAGTAATCGAGGTTCAGTCTAGGTTCAGTTCATGAGTTATCTCGGTTTAGTCCACGTTCAGTCCATGGGTAGTCTAGGTTCGGGCCAGCATAAACTAAATTCTTGCCTGTGTTAGCCAATCAGATTTAAGAACAGCTCCTCATGTGTGTAACAAAATAACAAATAAAACATCTTTATAAAATCTCTGGATGTGAAACTTATTGAGGTCCTCTGTTTTCTGCTCTCTCAGATCCACAGCCCTCCCTTCCTGGATTTTCAAAATAAAGTCCAAGCAGAATAGATTTCAAAATAAACAAACAGTGAATGAATTAATTTCAGTTTGTTTGTCTGAACTCTGTTCCTCATGAGGTTATTATAGGGTTAAACTGAGCACACACTCACTTTATCAGGTGCAACCATGGTAACATACAGGAAGTAACACAAACACACACACACAGTTATAATGGTGGTTTTATGATCACAAACATTTCAATCAAATCTGGAAAACTTTATTTATACTTGATGAGTTAAGAAGTTAAAGATATTGTAGGAGCCACATCTGTTTATTTGTCTGACTTATTGGGTTATGTCAGGTCTCCACAGGCGACAGTATAGCATTTTCTTTATAAGCACGGGTGCAGGTGATCCAGGGTTCATGGGGTGGAAGGTCATGTGGTTTCTTACCGCTTGCTTGCTGGCGGTCCTGGTTTCCTTTGTTTTGTCACATTATTATCATTTTTACATCAAGATAATCACATTTACTTTGTAACTGTTTTTCTGTTAAATGGGAACATCACCCAAACCAGGAAAATCCGTATGAACATTTGTTTGTACTGAGCGTGTCAAAAACAACTGCTGTAGACCTCCTGAAGATCTGCTGTAGACTGCTGTAGACCAGTAGACCTCCTGTAGACCTGTAGTAGACCTCCTGTAGATCTGCTGTAGACCTGTAGTAGACCTATAGATCTCCTGTAGATTTGTTGTAGACCTGTGGTAAACCTTTAGACCTCCTTAAGATCTGCTGTAGACCTCCTGTAGACCTCCTGTAGATCTGCTGTAGACCTGTAGTAAACCTTTAGACCTCCTTAAGATCTGCTGTAGACCTCCTGTAGACCTCCTGTAGATCTGCTGTAGACCTCCTGTAGATCTGCTGTAGACCTGTAGTAGACCTATAGACCTGTAGATCTACTGTAGACCTCCTTTAGACCTCTTTAAGATCTGCTGTAGACCTCCTGTAGATCTGCTGTAGACCTCCTGTAGATCTGCCGTAGACCTCCTGTAGATCTGCTGTAGACCTATAGTAGACCTATAGATCTCCTGTAGATTTGTTGTAGACCTGTAATAAACCTTTAGACCTCCTTAAGATCTGTTGTAGACCTCCTGTAGATCTGCTGTAGACCTCCTGTAGATCTGCTGTAGACCTGTAGTAGACCTATAGGCCTCCTGAAGATCTGCTGTAGATCTGCTGTAGACCTCCTGTTGATCTGCTGTAGATCTGCTGTAGACCTCTTGTAGACCTGGTGTAGACCTGGTGTAGACCTGCTGTAGACATGCTGTAGACCTGCTGTAGATCTCCTCTAGATCTGCTGTAGACCTCCTGTAGATCTGCTGTAGACCTGTAGTAGACCTCCTGTAGACATGTTGTAGACCTGCTGTAGACCTCCTGTAGACCTGTTGTAGACCTGCTGTAGACCTCCTGTAGATCTGCTGTAGACTGCTGTAGACCTCCTGTAGATCTGCTGTAGACCTGCTGTAGACCTGCTGTAGACCTGTAGACCTCCTGTAGATCTGCTGTAGACCTATAGTAGACCTATAGACCTCCTGAAGATCTGCTGTAGACTGCTGTAGACCTGTAGTAGACCTCCTGTAGATCTTCTGTAGACCTGCCGTAGACCTGTAGTAGACCAGCTGTAGACCTGCTGTAGTCTTCAGAACCTCATCAGTTCTGTTGGGCTTGTCTCTGGTCATGGAGGAGGATCAGGTTCTGGCAAAGACCTGGTTTGGGTTTTTGGATTCTGACTAATTTAGGTTGATTTGTTGTTTTTTTCTCTTTATCTGTTTGACATGTGTGACGTCATTCTATATTTTCAATCAGCTTTAACCATTTAAACTCCTCACGTCCACTAGCGTGAACGCGCCTGACTTCAGGCTCGCTCCCGACATGTTTCGTCATTAACTCTGATTGGCCGAGAGGATTACACCCAGTAAGGCGGGTACGATACGCATGCGCAGTAGAGTAAGAAGGGGGGAGCATGTGTTTGTAAAGTTTGAGGGAAGTTGAGAGAATGTGGAAAGACACAGTTTAATTAACAAAGACATACTGTGTACCTCCAGCACAGACAGAGAGACAGACAGACAGGCAGACAGACAGAGATAGTGACAGACAGAGAGAAGCTCCGATACCCAGGCGGAGACACCGGGAGGTAGCAGCGCTCTAAGCCGGGCCAAGGAGCGCGACCGCTGGCATGAAGATCGAATTTGCCCCGCTGAATATCCCGCTGCGGAGGAGACTGCAGACAGCCGCGACCCTGCAGTGGATCTTCTCCTTCCTGGCTTTAGGTAACATTAACCTGTCTGTCTGCTTAGCTGTCTGTCTTCTCAGCTGTCTGCCTGTCTGTCTCCTCATTTGTCTGGATGCTCAACTATGTTTCTGTCTCTCAGCTCACTTGTCTGTCTCAGGTCAGCACTGTCTGTCTCTCAGCTCACCTGTCTGTCACTCATCTCACCTGTCTGTCTCAGGTCAGCACTGTCTGTCTCTCAGCTCACCTGTCTGTCACTCATCTCACCTGTCTGTCTCTCAGCTCAGTGCTGTCTGGCTGCCTTCGTCCTCTTGGCTCTCTCTGATTGGTGGATGGTGGCCCTGCTCTATGCTGGTTGGCTGTGGTTGGACTGGGACACGCCCAGTAGCGGAGGTCGGAGGTCACAGTGGGTTCGCAGCTGGGCGGCGTGGGACCACTTCAGGGACTACTTCCCCATCAGGGTGAGAGACAGGCTGCTGTTCAATACGACTGATTATTGATGACTGATTATTGATGATTGATTACTGATTACTGAGGATGACTGATTGTTGATTACTGACGACTGATTGTTGATTGTTGATGACTGATTGTTGATTGTTGATGACTGATCATTGATTATTGATGACTGATTGTTGATTATTGATGACTGATCATTGATTATTGATGACTGATTGTTGATTATTGATGACTGATTGTTGATTATTGATGACTGATTGTTGATTATTGATGACTGATTGTTGATTGTTGATGACTGATTGTTGATTTGTGTGTGCAGCTCATTAAAACAGTCGATCTGGATCCAAAGAAAAACTACATCTTTGGATTTCATCCACATGGTGAGAGACCTGTCTGTCTGCCTGTCTGTCTGCCTGCTCACCTGTCTATTATTGATATTGATGATGATTATTTTGTTTCATTCTTGTTACTTAATGAACTGCAGATTCATTTGGTCATTCGTTTGGTCATTTCCTGTTTCAACAGAGGCCTGACTGTCTGTACCTGTCTGTGTGTACCTGTCTGTCTCTCAGGTGTGCTGGTGGCGGGGGGGTTTGGGAACTTCTGCACCGAGGCAACGGGTTTCTCTCGTCTGTTTTCCTGGACTTAAGTCTCACCTGCTGATGCTGCCGTTCTGGTTCAGAGTCCCGCTCTTCAGAGACTACATCATGTGTGGAGGTACACACCTGTCTGTCTGCTCACCTGTCTGTCTGTGTGTCTGTTTGTAACCAGGTGCAGGTCTGAGGGAGGTTCTTAAGGGTTCTGGTCTCTCAGCCAGCTCTTTGTGGACTCAGCTCTCAGTAAACTGTGTAACAGGTCAGTGTAGGAGGACACAGAAAGCTGCTCTCTGATTGGCTGTTGGAGCAGGGTCACATGGGTTCAGTTCCAGAGCAAGCTGCAATCGATCGAGGTCATAAGTCTATCTTAGAGTGCTGAAACTACCTGTCTGTCTGCCTGTGCCCATCAACCTGTCTGTCTCTCTGTCTCTCTGACAGGCCTGGTGTCTAGCTGCAAGTCCAGCCTGTCGTACCTCGTCAGTCGTCCTGAAGGAGGTAATGTCGCTGTCATCGCGGTCGGTGGAGCTCCAGAGGCTCTGGACGCTCGACCAGGTGCTCTGACTCTACAGGTACATTTTTATTAATACAGACAGTCAGACAGACAGTCAGACACACAGACAGACAGACAGACACACAGTCAGACAGACAGACAGACACACAGTCAGACAGACAGACAGACACACAGTCAGACAGACAGTCTGACACACAGACAGACAGTCAGACAGACAGACAGACAGACAGTCAGACACACAGACAGACAGACAGACACACAGTCAGACAGACAGACAGACACACAGTCAGACAGACAGACAGACACACAGTCAGACAGACAGTCTGACACACAGACAGACAGTCAGACAGACAGACAGACAGACAGTCAGACACACAGACAGACAGACAGACACACAGTCAGACAGACAGACTGACACACAGACACACAGTCAGACAGACAGTCAGACACACAAACAGACACACAGACAGACAGTCTGACACACAGACAGACAGACAGACAGACACACAGTCAGACAGACAGACAGACACACAGTCAGACAGACAGTCTGACACACAGACACACAGACAGACAGTCAGACAGACAGACAGACAGTCAGACACACAGACAGACAGACAGACACACAGTCAGACAGACAGACTGACACACAGACACACAGACAGACAGACAGTCAGACACACAAACAGACACACAGACAGACAGTCTGACACACAGACAGACAGTCAGACACACACACAGACAGACAGACAGTCTGACACACAGACAGACAGTCAGACACACAGACAGACAGTCAGACACAGACAGACAGACAGTCTGACACACAGACAGACAGTCTGACACACAGACAGACAGTCAGATACACAGACAGACAGACAGACAGACAGTCTGGCAGTCAGACAGACAGACAGTCAGACAGACAGACAGTCAGACACACACACACACAGACTGACAGTCAGACACAGACAGACAGTCTGACACACAGTCTGACACACAGACAGACAGACAGACAGTCTGACACACAGACAGACAGTCTGACACACAGACAGACAGACACACAGACAGACAGACAGTCTGACACACAGACAGACAGTCAGACACACAGACAGACAGTCAGACACAGACAGACAGACAGTCTGACACACAGACAGACAGTCTGACACACAGACAGACAGTCAGATACACAGACAGACAGACAGACAGACAGTCTGGCAGTCAGACAGACAGACAGTCAGACAGACAGACAGACAGACAGACAGACAGTCAGACACACACACACACAGACTGACAGTCAGACACAGACAGACAGTCTGACACACAGTCTGACACACAGACAGACAGACAGACAGTCTGACACACAGACAGACAGTCTGACACACAGACAGACAGACACACAGACAGACAGACAGTCTGACACACAGACAGACAGACAGACAGACAGACAGACAGACAGTCAGACAGACAGACAGACAGACAGACAGACAGACACACAGTCTGACACACAGACAGACAGACAGTGAGACAGACAGTCAGTCAGACACGCACACAGACAGACAGTGTTGTAATAAAATGGGGAGAGAGGTTTCCTCTGTGAAATGTTGAAACGTCTTTGGTGTGGAAACATGCAGCCGTCAGTGTCAGCACTTTGAACTCTGTCCTAACAGTCAGCCTCCTCCATGTTTAAACTGGTTACAGCTCATTGACTTGGTATTTTTAAGCAGCTGTGTGGCATGCGGTCAACTTCTGTGACCTTTAGGATTCAGTTAGCTTAGCATAACAGGTAGCATCATGAACTGAATGATGAACAGCTTCTGTTTGTGTCTCCTCCAGGTCAGAAACAGGAAGGGCTTCATCAAACTGGCTCTCAAACATGGGTGGGTGGAGCTTATGAGGGGGCAGGGCTTATGAGGCGTGGTGCTACAAACAGTACACTGACTGTGTGTATGTGTGTGTGTGCAGAGCTCAGCTGGTTCCTGTCTTTTCTTTTGGAGAAAACGAGTTGTTTGATCAGATGGAGAATCCCACTGGCTCTCCTCTGAGGAAGCTGCAGGTACGACCACCCTAGAAGAAGGTGTGAGGTGCTTTCAGTCAACGTTCGTTAATTACTGATTCAGTGAAATGAGCCACCAAACCAGAGTGACACACATCTGCAGGTAAAGAGTCTGACAGGTGAGTTTACTGTCTGACAGGTGAGTTTACAGTCTGACGGGTGAGTTTACAGTCTGACGGGTGAGTTTACTGTCTGACGGGTGAGTTTACAGTCTGACGGGTGAGTTTACAGTCTGACGGGTGAGTTTACAGTCTGACGGGTGAGTTTACAGTCTGACGGGTGAGTTTACAGTCTGACAGGTGAGTTTACTGTCTGACAGGTGAGTTTACAGTCTGACGGGTGAGTTTACAGTCTGACGGGTGAGTTTACAGTCTGACGGGTGAGTTTACTGTCTGACGGGTGAGTTTACAGTCTGACGGGTGAGTTTACAGTCTGACGGGTGAGTTTACAGTCTGACGGGTGAGTTTACAGTCTGACGGGTGAGTTTACTGTCTGACGGGTGAGTTTACAGTCTGACGGGTGAGTTTACTCTCTGACAGGTGAGTTTACAGTCTGACGGGTGAGTTTAGCTAACTGAACTTCTTCCGTGTTTCTCTTCTGCTCCTTTTGACCTTGATGAAGATTGCTGATGCTAAGCTAAGCTAAGCTAAATTAAGCTAAGCTAGTATTGTTTGATGTCATGTGTCCACAGAACCGGCTGCAGAGCATCATGGGAGTAGCAATGCCTTTGTTTCATGCCAGAGGAGTTTTCCAGTACAGCTTCGGACTGATGCCCTACAGGAAGCCCATTCACACCGTTGGTATGACTATAACGTTGACCTGAGGTTCTTATAGCGTTAATATAATGTTAACCCAGAATCAGAGGAGTAGATAATGTGTTTAAAGAGATTTGTGGTGTTAGCAACAGCTAGTATCTGAGCTAACCTCCCCTCCTCTCTCTCTGTTTTCAGTGGGGAAGCCTGTCTCGGTCGTCCAGACTCCGAGTCCCAGCAGTGAAGACATCGAGTGTCTTCATAAAGTTTACCTGCAGAGCCTGACTGAGCTGTTCGAACAGCATAAACAAACCTACGGCCTGACCGAAGACCAGCACCTCGCCTTCATATGAGCTGTTTATAACCTGCCTCTGACCTTTATATATAATAATGTATATGTATATAACAGCAATGAAGAAGGCTAACAATGTTAGCAGGATCCATTGTTCTGACTGAAGCATGCTAACAGTGCTAGCAGGGTCTATACATTTAGGTTGTGTGTCAAACAATGTAAAGATGAGTGTTTGCTCTGGTTCTGTCATAAAGTGACATCACGTGACAATAATGATGTAACGGATGATTGACAGGTGGGTCATGCAGGGTGACATTAAAAGATCCAGAGATGATGCAGTGTTATTGTGTGTTATGTTCATTCATCGCTCAGCTGTTGGTGTGTATGTCACACACACACACACACACACACAGACTGTTTGCAGGAACAGTTTGGAGCTGATGACGCTCTCCTGCAGGATGTCTGATCTGAACCCTGAAAGACTCGACGGACCGAGTGAGCTGAGTAACTGATGAAGAGTGAGCTGAGTCATGATGAAGAGTGAGCTGAGTCATGATGAGTCAGGTGTGATGTAAACACCTGGATTCAGGTGAACTGACCTCATTTATTAATAAAGTTTAAATGTTCTGACTGAATTTCATCAAACTATTCACATGAACAGTAGCTCACAACACGCATGCGCCTCCCAGTCCGACTCTCACGTGCACGCGCACTGTGCAGGTTCACGCGCATGTCTCGTGTCTTTCACTGAACTTCAGACACAGAGATGGATGATCCGGATCAGAACCGCGAGACCATGACGTGATGATGATGATGATGAAGAAGGTGTTTACTGCTCGCTCATTGGCTGCTGTGTAGAGACACGCGCTGTATACTGAGAGGAGGATGGAGGGAGAAGGGGAGCTTGTTTTTGTTTAGAGGAGGTGAAGGAGGAGGTGAAGGAGGAGGTGAAGGAGGTGAAGGAGGAGGTGAAGGAGGAGGAGAGGAAACTTCCCGCTGCACTTCGTGTCGTTGTTGGCTGAAACATTGAATCGTAGAAGAAGTCGGAGGAGTTCCTGTTCAAACTTTTCTCTCTGTAAACTCTGCGCGCGCTCCCGCCGCCTGCGGCTGTATCGCGCATGCTCAGTGCACATCTGTTTTTGTTTTTTCTCTTCCTGTATAATGGATCGATTGTGTCACCGGGCCTGGCGGTGACGTCACCGGAGCAAGGGAGTCGCGCGGCCGCTGATCCAGATTAAGAACCAGGAGTGGCGGGAGCGCGCACGAGTGCATGAACGTGAGTGTTTTACAACTATGACGTCAGAGGGTTTGATTTACGGAGGTCATGCTGTTACCCTGAATATGTGCACGCGGACAGAGGATACGTTCATTTATAGGTACGATCAAATTATCGTATAATAATAATATTAAATTCAAGTTTAACAGACTGTGAACAGCTGACCTCCTTTATCTGTATAGATTATATAACATACACAATATATAACATACACACAGTATATATGACATACACACAGTATATATGACATACACACAGTATATATGACATACAGTATATATGACATACACACAGTATATATGACATACACACAGTATATATGACATACAGTATATATGACATACACACAGTATATATGACATACATACAGTATATATGACATACATACAGTATATATGACATACAGTATATATGACATACATACAGTATATATGACATACACACAGTATATATGACATACATACAGTATATATGACATACATACAGTATATATGACATACACACAGTATATATGACATACAGTATATATGACATACACACAGTATATATGACATACATACAGTATATATGACATACACACAGTATATATGACATACTCACAGTATATATGACATACAGTATATATGACATACACACAGTATATATGACATACATACAGTATATATGACATACATACAGTATATATGACATACAGTATATATGACATACACACAGTATATATGACATACAGTATATATGACATACACACAGTATATATGACATACAGTATATATGACATACACACAGTATATATGACATACACACAGTATATATGACATACAGTATATATGACATACACACAGTATATATGACATACAGTATATATGACATACAGTATATATGACATACACACAGTATATATGACATACAGTATATATGACATACACACAGTATATATGACATACAGTATATATGACATACATACAGTATATATGACATACACACAGTATATATGACATACATACAGTATATATGACATACATACAGTATATATGACATACAGTATATATGACATACCACAGTAGACAACAGTATATATGACGATACACCACAGTATATATGACATACATACAGTATATATGACATACATACAGTATATATGACATACACACAGTATATATGACATACAGTATATATGACATACAGTATATATGACATACACACAGTATATATGACATACATACAGTATATATGACATACATACAGTATATATGACATACAGTATATATGACATACACACAGTATATATGACATACAGTATATATGACATACACACAGTATATATGACATACATACAGTATATATGACATACATACAGTATATATGACATACAGTATATATGACATACACACAGTATATATGACATACAGTATATATGACATACAGTATATATGACATACACACAGTATATATGACATACATACAGTATATATGACATACATACAGTATATATGACATACACACAGTATATATGACATGCATACAGTATATATAACATACATACAGTATATATGACATACATACAGTATATATGACATACACACAGTATATATGACATACATACAGTATATATAACATACATACAGTATATATGACATACATACAGTATATATGACATACATACAGTATATATGACATACATACAGTATATATGACATACACAGTATATATGACATGCATACAGTATATATGACATACATACAGTATATATGACATACACACAGTATATATGACATACACACAGTATATATGACATGCATACAGTATATATGACATACACACAGTATATATGACATGCATACAGTATATATTATAATATATATATATTATAGAAACCAGATTTAATGTGTTTTTACTGAGCAGTGAAGACAAACACTTCAAGATGACATCATGGAGGTCAGTGTTCATCTGTGATGTCACTTCCTGTCACCGCTGTGCTGCTGATGACTGTTAAATAATCTGAATTATCTGTTTGTACGAATGCAGAAGATCAGCACACAAACATAAAACTGATTGTCCAAGCTCTCTGGACAGGAAGTGAAGTGCTGTCGTCATCCTCTAGCAGCCAATCAGCATGCAGACATTTGAACGGTCAAATGAGCTCATGTGGCTCTCACACACAGCAGCTGTTTAAAAAACAGACACAAATAGTATGACTGACTTCAAACTTTCAACAGTTGAGATCCTGCAGAACCTGAACTGAACACACACACACACACACACACACACACACACACACACACACGTTAATCCAGGTTGTGTAAGAGGCAGCCGACTGAAGCAACCAGCAACAGAACAGAGTGAGTCAGAGGAAACAGGAAACACAGTTAGAAGAAAGTGAGTTTGAGACAAAAGCTGCAGGGCGAGAGACACTCACCACTACAAGGAGAGAGAGACAGAGAGACAGACAGGATGTGTGGTGAGACAGTTCAACTCTATAGTGTGTTAAACCTGTAAGTCTGCAGTCTGTGTGTGTTTGTTATTATTCTTTATGAGGACGTGCAGCTGATCCACTGTGAGGACTCGTCTCCTGTTTGAGGATCTCTGCAGCTGAACCTTCAGCCTTCAGGGTTCAGTGCTGGTGACTGGTCAAGGTCAGGTGGTCAGTGTCAGACGTGTCGTGGTTACAGCACAAATACTTTAAATGATTCGAGTTCACAGTAAGAACATCTGATTTTCAGCTCACCTGTGACCTAAATGGTCCAACATAAAGACGTTAACATGAGCTGAAACATGATCAGCAGGAAGATGAATCCAAAAACACTGAGGAAACATTTCAGGCCACTTTTCAATCTCCTCGTCACAGCCGAACTACACCGGCCCAGCCGTCCTCATTACGGACGGACAGTCACCTGAGAGTAGTGAGAAAAAAACTGTGATTATAAATGTGACTAATAATAATAATATTATAACCTTTATTTAACCAGATAAATGTTTCCTGTGTGTTATTGTTGTTTGTCTGTTTTTGTCCACCATGACGTTCACTGCTGCCTTTCTTGACCAGGTCACCCGTGTGAAAGAAGTCTTGATTCTTAAGATCTTAAAACAAACGGGGAAATAAGAAAGAGTTATAGCTTTTACAATTTAATAATATCACTGCTCTAAAGATTTCCAGTGTCTTTTTTAAGACAGAGCAGAACGCTTCCAGAGAAACTGAATGCTTTTTTACCTGTTTCAGTTCTGACTGAGGAACAGCAAGATGCAGAATGTCATTTGAGCGTAGTGCTTTCGGATCGCTGGAGGAAAGTGCAGAAAAAAGCATGAATTAAGCCAAGAAGAGCCTCATACAGTCATCCAGTGTGTGTCTCATCTCCAAGGAGCACATGGCAATCACACAAGCAATTTAATAATAATAATAATAATAATAATAATAATAACGTCATCCTGACCAGCAGGCTCGACCAATTACTGATCTCGGTGTAGCCACGATCCAGAACTGAAACATCTCTGTTTGTTTGTGTTTCAGTGAGTGTGTAGTCTGTGTGTGTTTGTGTGTGTGTGTGTGTGTGTGTGTGTGTGTGTGTGTGTGTGTGTGTGTGTGTGTGTGTGTGTGTGTGTAACGATGAGTGGTGGTAAAAAGAGGAGTGGCTTCCAGATCACCAGTGTGACCTCAGACTTCAACCTTCAAACTCCAGCTGGCCAATCAGCTCCCAGCGTAGTCCTCCCGGTCCTCCAATCAGCAGCCTTCTCCTGCAGGACACTGCAGGGAAGCTCCTCCCAGCCGACCACGCCCTCTCTGAAGAGGAAATACATCTCCCATGATGCCTCGGGGCAGGGGGCGGGGTGTTCTTCCAGGTTCAGGGTGGTGCGGTTGGCTGTGGGCGGGGCTGGCAGTGGTGGGCGGGGTGACCCGTATCGCCGTGGGCGATGGACGTGCACAGACTTCATGGAGCGACAGGAAGTGGCGGGGTTCAGGCGAGTGATGGACACAATGAGACACGCCCACTCACTGGAGTCCCTGGAGATGATTGGCCGAGACCTAGAGAGAGGCGGAGTCCACTCACAGGCCACCGCCCACCAGTTGGCTCAGCCAATCAGAGGGGGGCGTGGGGCGGGTCTTGTACTGCGCAGCGAACCGCCCTCCCCGACGCACCAAGAGCCAATCAGCATCCAGCTCCTGGACTGCAATGAACCAATGGGAGTACAGGGATTTCACTCCACAGCTCCACCTCCTTTGTCCCGCCCACGAAACATGCCTCCTCCTCTGCGATTGGACGTGGATGCCGCAGGACGGGTACAAACACCTTTCTATTGGACGATGTGACTGAGCAACTTTAACACTTTCTCACCTGTCTGTCTCTCTGTCAGTCTGTCCTCAGGCTGTCTCACTCTCAGCCCAGCTCCCCCCCTGCTGGACCGTACCATCCCACTCTGACCCCCGTTCAGACTCCAGCAGCCTTCAGTCTGGACCAAACCATCTTCAACCTGCCGGGGGAGCCCAGGTAGTCTTTCTTCTTCTCCTTCTTCTTCTTCTCTGCACATGCAGAGTGCTCCATCAGCTGACCTCCACAGTATAAACATAAATCATACGTACAGCTTACATTTATATATTGAGGTATTCACTCCACCTCTTCAGCTCCAGCAGTTTCCTCTGTCACCGTTTTCTCAACACTGTTGCTGTTTGTTTTTATCTTAGTGACATAAAAATAACTTCTGCAGCAAGTTTAGATGTTCTGTGGCTCGTATCTGATTAAATCTAAAATATTCAACTCATTGTCAGGTTAAAGACGATTTTTCCTCAAAGTACCAGAAATATCAAACTATCCCTTTAAGGCCCGATTGTACTGGTACAGACAATCGGGGACTGCGTCCACAGACACGTCACAAGGTCAGTGTTTTCTTCACGGGGGGGTTCGAACCAACGACTCCAACAACAATGAACAACCTGCCGAGACACAGAACCACCAAGTCTGAGCGGGTCAACAGGTTCAGTGTTAATGCTACTGAAGCTGTGTGACACACAGCTGACCTACATACCACACACACACACATACACACACACATACACACACACACACACACATACACACACACACATACACATACACACACATACACACATACACATACACACACATACACAGTAACATGAACACGCACACACATACACACCATAAGTCTATTTTCACTGCTCTGACAATCAGATGACACTGCTGTGTGTGTGTGTGTGTGTGTGTGTGTGTGTGTGTGTGTGTGTGTGTGTGTGTGTGTGTGTGTTGGTTACACGAACAGAGGACCTATTCAGTCATGGTGGGTCAGCAGGCCGTCTGAGTGTTTCTCATATTAAATTTGCTGCTCTCTGATTGGCTCAGTTGGTCGTTTGGTCGCTCAGTGAACTGCAGTCAGGTTCCCATTGCTCTCATCATCGTTACATAATGTTAACGTAACATTGCTATCTGTCTTGTTATTTTATCTGGACCGTTAGCTTCATGGTGCTAACTAGCTTGCCTTTTACAAATCACCCATCAGCCAGCACCACGAAGTGGCCAACAGCAGTGCCACGCCACAGTGGAGCCAGCTGGCTAACCGCTTACCACTTTTCTTTGTTATATCATACCAAAGTGTTTAACTCTTCACACTGAGACGGCCTGCTAAAGGTCAGCTGACCTTTGTTTATGTTTTTAAACGTGTGTGTGGACGAATGAATGAAGCTCTGTGTTCTGACTCACTCTGAGTGGGCGGGAGGAGAATTCCACTGCAGGCTTTCTATTGGCTGTGACAGTGAGTGGGCTGGAGCTGGAATGAGACAACAGCCAATCAGAGAGCGATGAGTGAGTGTGTGTGGGACAGAGAGAGGGCTGATGTCTCTCACTCGATTAGAGTTTTAGACTGAAGTTAACATCTGGACAGCTGCTTCTGATTGGACGACACTCTCAGGGCTCTTAAATAAGGATCTGTGAGCCAATCACAGACAGTCTGGATGGACTTATTTTGTCCCCAAATACTGGACCTTCACAAGGGACAACGATGAGTGTGGACTAAGTGGACCTTAACGTGGGACAGAGGATGTTAACGAGGGGCAGAGGACGTTAACGAGGGGCAGAGGACGTTAACGAGGGGCAGAGGATGTTAACGAGGGGCAGAGGACGTTAATCAGGGACGGAGGATTGACGTGATTGGACATTCTGTGAATCACCTCCTGATTTATTTGATGATTGATGCCAGCTGTGATTGGTCAATAGTTTCCTGCACTCTGAAGCTGAACTCCGATTGGACAGTCATAATTGATGGTGGGCTGTGATTGGTTGGAGATGTTTGGTAGTGTAAAGAAAATGATCCCAGGGCGACAGCAGCCGTCTTCTCCTCTGTGTGACCCCGCCCCCTGTCCTCGTCCTCAACGGCGTCCTCCGTCGACTCCACCCCTCCCACTCAGGAATCTGCAGCTTGTTGCTAAGCAACCAGAGAAACCTGTTGTGTTACGGGATCGTAGAAAGGTCAAAGGTCACATGTTGGGTGTAAGGGAGTCCTGGCCGGGTGCTGGGCTGATTGACCTCTGAACCCAAACCCAGGATGAGGTCACTAACCCCGCCCTCCTGGGGTCAGCCAATCATTGAAGCCCGGCCCAGAACTACCAACCAACCACAACCTCACATGACCCTGCCAGCCCCGCCCCCAGCCCTGTCCCAGAATCCACTGCTCCCCGCTGCCCCTCGTCCTCATTGGTCAGTCCCTCTTAGAGCTCCACACAGTGGGCGGGGCTCCGAAGCCACCATGATGTCACTGCTGCTCTTCTGCCACAGGTAACGAGTCTGTGGACGTGGACGAGTGTGTGGACGAGTGTGTGGACGAGTCTGTGGACGTGGACGAGTGTGTGGACGAGTCTGTGGACATGGACGAGTGTGTGGACGAGTGTGTGGACGAGTCTGTGGACGTGGACGAGTGTGTGGACGAGTGTGTGGACGAGTCTGTGGACGTGGACGAGTGTGTGGACGAGTCTGTGGACATGGACGAGTGTGTGGACGAGTCTGTGGACATGGACGAGTGTGTGGACGAGTGTGTGGACGAGTCTGGATGTGGACTTGGGGAAGTTTTTGTCTGTGGACGAGTCAGTGTCTGTAGATGTGGACGAGTCTGTGGACGTGGACGAATCTAAGCACCTGTTGGATGAGTCAGTTAAACATTCATAGTGTTTCAATCAACATGACTCATTTTCATCTCACCTGTCTGTCTCTCACCTGTCTGTCTCTCACCTGTCTGTCTCTCACCTGTCTGTTTCTCACCTGTCTGTCTCTCACCCATGTGTCTCTCACCTGTCTGTTTCTCTGTGTCTTACAGTAGTTCCAGTAACAGTCTGATCACCATCGACAACAAAATCGAGCAGGCCATGGTGAGTTTAATCCCTCCTGTTTGTACTGTTGGTTTACTGTAGTTTATGGAATATAAAGACAGATTCAGCAGTTCACAGTTCTTTAAGAGGCAGTAACATTGACCTGGATTGTGTGTGTGTGTGTGTGTGTGTGTGTGTGTGTGTGTAGGACCTGGTGAAGAGTCACCTGATGCTGGCGGTCAGAGAGGAGGTGGAGCTTCTGAAGGAACAAATCAGAGAGCTGCAAGAGAAGAACCAACAGCTGGAGAGAGAGAACCACATCCTGAGAACACTGACACACAGCATGCACACAACATAACACACACAACTCACACACACTCCTTTAACAGGCTGATCCTCAGACTGATGAGGACTCTTGTAACCATGACAACAAGACTGTTTGTGTCATGATGAAGACGATGATGAAGAGTAGAGTCTAATAAATTAATAAAGTCTAATGACAGAACAGACTGGTGTGTGTGTGTGTGTGTGTGTGTGTGTGTGTGTGTGTGTGTGTGTGTGTGTGTGTGTGTGTGTTCTCTGCAGACTGTGATGTGAGTGTTTGATGCTGTCCTCTGAGCTGAGCTGTGGATTACTACAGTCAATGAATATTTACAGACAAGGCTCACCTGAATTATGTTATTATAACACACACACACACACACACACACACACACACACACACAGGTTCAGGGTCCTGTAGTACTCTGGTCTCCGCTGTGTGGCGCTGTGCTGTCATCAGCCCTCTGCAGACGGTTTGAGCCTCTGCGGACTCCGTACTTCAACCGGAAGTGTAACAGGAAGTCTTGTTTGAAGGCTTTTCGCGCGAGCGGGTTGTATCTTTAGTACGTCACAAAGCAGTGACCCGGTTCGTCGGTCCGGACCGTGCACATGGACTCTCTGCAGCTGCTCCTGGACCGGTTCAGACCCAGCGGGGAGGCCGTAAGTGAAGCCCCGAACCTCCGCCTGGAAGTCAGGTCGACACACCGACACATAGTGAGGGCAACAAACCTGGGAACTAAACCCTTACCAAGAAATGTCTTCACAGTTGTGTTGAGGAAGGTGTGTAATATCATGTCTTTAAATGTTGGGAACCTGTAACCGATTTTTGAAAAATCAAAAATGTTAAATTTGGCTTTAAGTAACTTGTGAGAGGTCAAACTAGGTTTTTCTGGTTCTGAGTTGATTGCAGGTTAGTTTTTCACTAAAACTGCTCCTTAGTGCAAAAACAAACACATGGACATCTTCCATGACACACAGGCTTGGATGGATGGATGCAGTGATTCAAGTCGGTATAGCCATCTTTCAGTGCATTTACCAGGCACCATGTTCTCACAGAGAGCAGCAGCTGGAGTGATCAAACCAGAGACTCCAACAGAGTCCAACTCTCCATGCATATATACAAACCCGGGACTGGATCCTTCTTAAGAGCATGTCTTTGGACCCTAGTGACTACGGATGGACATTAGGTGTTCATGGATATGAGCCAGTTCCAACACTAGACCTCACGGCTCCTGAGGAGCTTCTTCAGTTCACAGTCTGCAATTGTAATGGAGATTGCAGCGACTGCCGGTGCAGCTGCAAAAAGGATGGTGTCAGGTGTATTTGTATGTTGTTTGTTTGTTTGTAAACGTGCAAGAATTGTGTTCATGATGATGTTGACTCAGACATTGACACATGAAGCGTGTGGCAGAGTGGATCAGTATTATGCAAGATACTGAAATGAACGAATAACGCTACTTTTCAAATTCAAATGTTTGTTTTTGCACTAAGGAGCAGTTTTAGTGAAAAACTAACCTGCAATCAACTCAGAATCAGAAAAACCTAGTTTGACCTCTCACAAGTTACTTAAAGCCAAATTTAACATTTTTGATTTTTCAAAAATCGGTTACAGGTTCCCAACTTTGACTCATTTTTTAGGAGGTTTCCCCCGGAAGCTGCATTTCAACATTTAAAGACATGACATTACACACCTTCCTCAACACAACTGTGAAGACATTTCTTGGTAAGGGTTTAGTTACCTTACTAACAGATGACCCGACATTCCCGTCTGCCCTCCAGTGAGGCGATGTGTCACTGGGAAATACAGGAGCTTTATATCAACTTATCAAACTATCATATTTATTCTGTTTGATTGAACTTATTTGTCTCAGATTAAAAACATGTACTGACAAAGATGCCAGTGAATTTCCCGGTTAGGGTCAGGCTAACCCTTTAAGGAGGACTTCACCGTTCACACAGTTAGCCAGTGCTTATACTTTCTGCTATCTTTTCCTGATAGTTCGCTTGCTCGCGTTGGGACGTGAATCTCCCCACTGATATTATTGCTCACCTGTGATTATCGTTCGGTCGCCCCGCCCACTCAGAGGTGACTGGCCTATGCACGCCTTCATGCCAAATGTGTGCACAGGAAAGGTTCTGCGCGTCGGAAAGTAGTGATGGCTGTGATGTGGTGGTTGGGGTCAGGCCAGAGGGGCCAATAGGGTGGCCAGGATTCAGCGTGAGGTGGCCACGACCAGAGCTGCTGACATCACATCCACCGAGCACGTTTAAACCAATACCAGTTAGAACCAGAACCAGTTTACTGTTGGAATGTCCAGGTGAATGTCCAGGTGAATGTCCAGGTGAATGTCCAGGTGAATGTTCAGGTGAATGTTCAGGTGAATGTCCAGGTGAATGTCCAGGTGAATGTCCAGGTGAATGTCCAGGTGAATGTCCAGGTGAATGTCCAGGTGAATGTCCAGGTGAATGTCCAGGTGAATGTCCAGGTGAATGTTCAGGTGAATGTCCAGGTGAATGTCCAGGTGAATGTCCAGGTGAATGTCCAGGTGAATGTTCAGGTGAATGTTCCTGTTTATGAGCCATTTTAACATGTGCACAAATGTTTGGTCAGCAGGTGGCACTATGGTGTAAATGTCTACAGGTAGGACAGGTACAGCGAGACACAGGTGTGCTGACAGAAGGACAGAACTAGTTTTTGTACGTCCTCTGACGTCTACCTGACGTATGTCTACCTGACGTATGTCTACCTGACGTATGTCTGGTTCCTCCTGCAGGAGTCCGCCTGGTTAAAGGACATTTTCAGCTTCATCACACAACATCTTTGTCCTGTGGTCTCTGGCTCCGCCCCTCCTGCTGCTGATGACTTCATGACAGGTCAGTCAGCCAATCAGCTTCTAGACTGTTGTGACAAAAATGATGGAGGTGTGTGTGTTGATGTTTCAGGTGGAGGTGTGTGTTGATGTTTCAGGTGGAGGTGTGTGTGTTGATGTTTCAGGTGGAGGTGTGTGTTGATGTTTCAGGTGGAGGTGTGTGTTGATGTTTCAGGTGGAGGTGTGTGTGTTGATGTTTCAGGTGGAGGTGTGTGTTGATGTTTCAGGTGGAGGTGTGTGTTGATGTTTCAGGTGGAGGTGTGTGTTGATGTTTCAGGTGGAGGTGTGTGTTCCCATCAGCTGAGTGTGTGTGTGGTGGAGAGGATCCAGGAGAAGTTGTGTGTCACACACACTTTACCTGTCAGCTACAGGTACGATGATGACCTCACTCATGAATATTAATTAGGACAGGTGTGTGTATGTTTGTTAGCTTCACTTGTGGTTACTTTGACCTCTGACCCCTCCTGACTCCACCTCCAGGCTGGTGTCTGTCTCAGAGCTGACCTCACGGCAGCACCTGGCCTGTGTCAGCAACCTGTCCTGGAGCACCAATCAGCAGCGAGCATGGGCGAAGGAGGCGGAGCGATCTCTGCCGGGTTCCCGTGCTCTGCCACGGGTCAACCTGCTCCTGATTGGCTGTCTGAGAGAGGGGCGGGGCGGAGAGTGGAGGCTGACGGACGCCAGTGGCAGCGTCAGGTGTGAGGTAAGTGTGATGCATTCAGGGTCTGACACCTGCCTCGTGATGCGTTCAGGGTCTGACACCTGCCTCGTGATGCGTTCAGGGTCTGACACCTGCCTCGTGATGCGTTCAGGGTCTGACACCTGCCTCGTGATGCATTCAGGGTCTGACACCTGCCTCGTGATGCGTTCAGGGTCTGACACCTGCCTCGTGATGCGTTCAAGGTTTGGTTTCCTTTTATTGTTTTTAGTTTAAAAATAATCTGTCTGTCTGTCTCCAGTGCCTGTCTCCCTCTCCTCAGTGGCAGAATCGCCCTGTCTTCCTCCCTCACTGGAACTACATCCCCCACAATGCCTCAGGGCAGGAACAGGAAGCCGGAGGCTACGTGGAGCTGATTGGTTCGCCTGTTCTGCTGTGTCCTGGTCCTGAGCCGGGATTGGCTGACGGCCCTGGAGGAGGGGCGGGGCTTAGTAGAGCAGTCGGAGTGAGAGAGGCTGCTGGTTTACTGCTCAACAGGTGTGTCACATGACTTCAGGTGTGTCAGAGCTGTCTGTCTGACTGCCTGTCTGACTGCCTGTCTGTCTCCCAGAACGCATGGACAGTGTGTGTCTGCCTGTCTGACTGCCTGTCTGACTGCCTGTCTGACTGCCTGTCTGTCTCTCAGGACGCGTGGACAGCGTGTATCTGTCTGTCTGACTGCCTGTCTGTCTCTCAGGACGCGTGGACAGTGTGTGTCTGTCTCTCTGACTGCCTGTCTGTCTCTCAGGACGCGTGGACAGCGTGTATCTGTCTGTCTGACTGCCTGTCTGTCTCTCAGGACGCGTGGACAGCGTGTGTCTGTCTGTGGACTTGTGGGTTCAGTGTGCCCTCTGCTGGTCGTGTCAGGAACAACGTTCTTCTGCTTCACGCTGACTGATGGCTCTCACAGGTTACCTGTGCTCGTCAAGGTAACGCTCTCTGCGTGCGATGTCACTTCCTGCTTCATCCTCCAATCAGAGACATGAAAATTCAAAGTGAAGACAAAAAGGATGAGCATCGATCGATAGTGATCGTCACCCTGTCTGTCTCTCCACCTGTCTCTCTCCACAGGACAGCAGCAGGTTGTGGTGGTCTCAGTGTGTGTGTGTTGGTCAGAGTGTGTCTGTGACGGCGTTGCGTGTGTGTGTTTTACGAGGCTGGAGAGGAAACAACATCCTGTGTGTGACTGAGCGCTCTGAAATACACGACTACACACACACTGACTGCACACACACTGACTGCACACACACTGACTGCACACACACTGACTCACGGTCAGACACGCCCACACCGCTGATGATGTCACACGTTGTTGAGGGTGAGGAGGTGGAGCCTGAGCAAGACACCGTCCAATCGGCTGTTAGGATGAAGCGCTCCCGAGTCATCAGTTACCAGGTAAAACAGAGAACACTGAGCTCTGATTGGCTGTAAGAATGCTACCTGATGTTGAATGTTACCTGTGTGGTAAGCCCCGCCCCTCTCCTCTGATAGGGCACTGTGACTGAGGTGGTGAGCGAGGGGGCGGGGCTATACATGATTGACAGGAACGTGGGACTGTGCCTGGCCTATCAGCCGACTCTGAGGAGGAAACTGAGAGCAGGAGACTCTGTGGAGGTGAGTCAGACAGGTGGAGGTGAGTCAGACAGGTGGAGGTGAGTCAGACAGGTGGAGGTGAGTCGCACAGGTGGAGGTGAGTCACACAGGTGGAGGTGAGTCAGACAGGTGGAGGTGAGTCACACAGGTGGAGGTGAGTCACACAGGTGGAGGTGAGTCGCACAGGTGGAGGTGAGTCAGACAGGTGGAGGTGAGTCAGACAGGTGGAGGTGAGTCAGACAGGTGGAGGTGAGTCGCACAGGTGGAGGTGAGTCGCACAGGTGGAGGTGAGTCACACAGGTGGAGGTGAGTCACACAGGTGGAGGTGAGTCACACTAACAGTTTGATTTCAACCTGCAGCTCCATCACGTCCACTTCCTGTACCGTCCCTGTCCTGACTTTCCTCCCAGCATGCTCTGCACCTGTCTGCGCTCCAGCATCAGGGTCACCGCCTTCAGCAGGGTGGAGCAGTCATCACCTGACTCCAGCTGCCCTGGTGATGGAGCGTTACCACGGTTACTGCTGGAGAAGAACTTGGGTGTATCTGAGTACCTGTGGACCTGTCACCTGAGCTCACAGCTCGCCAACAGGTGAGGAACAGCTACAGCGCAGACGGAAATTTCCACATTTTGTTTTGTTATGTTCCTTTTCCTCAAAATTCTACACAAACGCAGAATGACAAATTAAAAGTTTGTTTGAGATCCGGGTGAATTTATTAAAAATAAAAATCACTTCTGGTGAATTCAGCTGGTTGGACGTGATTTGGAAAGGCACTCTGTCTGTTTAAGGTTCAGACCACAAAAAGCTTGAAGTCGAAGGAATTGTCTGTAGACCTCTGAGACAGGATGGTCTCGAGGCACAGTGACCTCCATCATCCGTAAATGGAAGAAGTTTGGAACCACCCGGACTCTTCCTAGCGCTGGCCGTCCCTCTAAACTGAGTGATCGAGGAGAAGGTACGCTGACAGAGCTCCAGGGTTCCTCCGTGGAGAGAGGAGAACCTTCCAGAAGGACGACCATCGCTGCAGCACTCCACCAATCAGGCCTGTATGGTAGAGTGGCCTTAGTAAAAGGCACATGGCAGCCCGCCTGGACTTGAAAGACTCTCAAACCATGAGAAACAAAATTCTCTGGTCTGATGAGACAAAGATGGAACTCTTTGGTGTGAATCCCAACGTTGTGTTTGGAGGAAACCAGGCGCCGCTCATCACCTGGACAGTCCCATCTCTACAGTGAAGCACGGTGTTGGCAGCATCGTGCTGTGCAGAGGTTTTAACTGCAGGAACTGGGAGACCAGTCAGGACTGAGCGAAAGATGAACGTAGCAATGAACAGAGACATCCTGGAAGAAAACCTGCTCTGGACCTCAGACTGGGCCGACAGTTCATCTTTCAATGACCCAAAGCACACAGCCCAGATATCGAAGGAGTGGCTTCAGGACAACTCTGTCCTAGAGTGGCCCAGACAGTGAAGATCTCTGGAGCGATCTGAAAAAGCACCAACGCTCCCCATCCAACCTGATGGAGCTCGAGAGGTTCTGTAAAGAGGAATGAGTGAAACCGGCCAAAGATCGGTGTGAGCCTGTGGCTTCATCTTCTCAAAGGCTTGAGGCTGTAATTGAATACTAATGTACATGTTATATTTTTGATCTTTATTTCTAATAAATCTGGAAGAATTCAAACTTTTCATGTCAGTATGGGCCATTGTGAAAAAAATGAATTGAATCCATTTTAGAATAACGAAATGTGGAAAACGTGAAACACTGAATACTTTCTGTATATACTGTAGCTGCAAATTCAGATCAGGACTAACAAACCTGTCTGTCTCTCTGTCTGTGTGTCTCTCTCTACCTGTCTGTCTGTCTCTACCTGTCTGTCTGTCGCCAGTCTGGTTCCCAGTGTGTTGAAGCAGCAGTGTGTATGTATGTTGTCCTGGACGTTGATGGAACATGTGTGGAAAGGACGAGGAGGACGGAGAGGATGGAGGGACATCTACTCAGAGATGTTGGACGAGCCTCACACCTGTCCTCTGACACAGGTACACAGGCACCTTTCACATGTCTCTACAGTACAGTGTCTCTGTGTCTCTACAGTACAGTGTCTCTGTGTCTCTACAGTACAGTGTGTCTACAGTACAGTGTCTCTGTGTCTCTACAGTACAGTGTCTCTACAGTACAGTGTCTCTACAGTACAGTGTCTCTGTGTCTCTACAGTACAGTGTCTCTGTGTCTCTACAGTAAAGTGTCTCTACAGTACAGTGTCTCTGTGTCTCTACAGTACAGTGTCTCTGTGTCTCTACAGTAAAGTGTCTCTACAGTACAGTGTCTCTGTGTCTCTACAGTACAGTGTCTCTGTGTCTCTACAGTAAAGTGTCTCTACAGTACAGTGTCTCTGTGTCTCTACAGTACAGTGTCTCTACAGTCCATCAGTACATCAGTGTATCAGACCTCACTCAGTCTCTGCAGTCAGACTGCTGGTCTTCAGTCTCCCTGACCTCTCTGTTGCCTCGTGGTGGATCCAATCTGACCAGATCTGAAATCAATGCTGCACTGGCCTGGTCCTGCAGGACTCTGACCTCTGACCCCCAGAACAACCACCAGACTGGAGACAGACTCAGGTGAACTGTGACCTCACAGATCATCACACTCTTTATTCCTGCTCACGTGTCGTCGTCACACTCTTTATTCCTGCTCACAGATCATCGTCACACTCTTTATTCCTGCTCACAGATCATCGTCACACTCTTTATTCCTGCTCACAGATCATCATCACACTCTTTATTCTTGCTCACAGGTCATCACACTCTTTATTCCTGCTCACGTGTCGTCGTCACACTCTTTATTCCTGCTCACAGATCATCGTCACACTCTTTATTCCTGCTCACAGGTCATCACACTCTTTATTCCTGCTCACGTGTCGTCGTCACACTTTATTAACATTTACGATCAGTCAGGTGAAAGGTTCCTTTGCCCTCTGTGTTGTCTGACAGGCAGCGCCCCCTGCTGCTGGTTGGCGTGTTGGAGCTTCCATCACAGACGTCTGAACAAACTCTGCAGCTGAGAGACGGCACCGGAGCCGTGGCCTGTGTCGTCACCGAAACCAGCGAGGAGGAGGAGGGAGGTCAGAGGGCGGCCTTCAATACTGCCTGGATCGGTATCACACGCACTCTCTCACAGGTCATAGGTCACCTCACAGCCTGAGCATTGCACATGATGTGTGTGTGTGTGTGTTGCAGGTTGTCTGGTGTGTGTCCAGCAGTTCACCATGGTAACAGAGAGATTCATCCAATCAGATTTCCCCTCGTACCAACACCTGGACCAGGACAAGTACATCACACA
Source organism: Nibea albiflora (assembly GCA_014281875.1). Taxonomy (NCBI): domain Eukaryota; kingdom Metazoa; phylum Chordata; class Actinopteri; family Sciaenidae; genus Nibea; species Nibea albiflora. Next base: position 1,034,479 of record CM024809.1, on the reverse strand, counting down.
CAAATGCTGCAGGTACATACATACCACAGATTTGTACAGCCCAAAGTCACAAACACATTTCTCCTCAGAGGCTTCACAGTCTGTACAGGGAGTGACTCCCTCTGTCCTTAGACCCTCGGTTCAGTGAGCTCTGACTCCCAGTCTACTTTTGGAAACTATAGGAACCACAAGGAACCCAGCATGCTGAGAGCGCAGTGTTCTAGAGGGGTAGTAAGGTACTATGAGTTCTTTTAGATATGATGGTGTCTGTTCATGAAGAGCTTTGTATGTCAGGAGAAGAACTTTAAATTCTATTCTAGATTTAACAGGTAGCCAATGCAAGGAAGCCAAAATGGGAGAGATGTGATCTCTGATCTTGGTTCCTGTCAGAACTCGTGCAGCAGCATTCTGAATCAGCTGCAAGGTCCTCAGAGACTTATTGGAGCAGCCTGATAATAAAGAGTTACAGTAGTCCAGCCTAGAAGGAACAAATGCATGGACTAGTTTTTCTGCATCCGCTTGGGACAGGATGCGTCTGATTTTTGTTGCGTAAGTGGAAGAATGCAGTCTTTGAAATTTGTTTTATGTGACATTAAAGGACAAATCCTGATAAAAAATGACTCCAAGATTCTTTACGGTGGAGCTGGAGGCCAAGATGATCCCGTCTAAGGTAGCCAAGTCTCCGGAAAGAGAGTTTCTGAGGTGTTTGGGTCCAATTATAAGAACTTCAGTTTTATCTGAGTTCAACATCAAAAAATTGTAGGTCATCCAATTTTTCCATCCTTCAGGCACGCTTGCAGTTTAGTTAACTGATTCATCAGGCTTGATCGATAAATATAATTGGGTGTCGTCAGCATAACAATGAAAATTAATAGAGTGATTCCTAATAATGTTCCCTAGAGGAAGCATATATAGACTGAATAGAAGTGGCCCTAGTACAGAACCTTGTGGGACTCCATGACAGACTTTGGTATGCATGGAGGATTCATCATTGACGTGAACAAACTGAGATCGAGCTAAGAAATACGACCTAAACCAGCTTAGGGCGGTTCCTTTGATGCCAATCTGATGTTCCAGTCTCTGTAAAAGAATTTGAGATATATGTGTGTGTGTGTGTGTGTGTGTGTGTGTGTGTGTGTGTGTGTCTGACAGAGTGTACCTGCAGTTTTCTCTGGACCACCTCCACATCCTGAGTCCATCTGTTGCCATGGTTACACACCTGCGGCAGAAGAGGGAGGAGTCAGCAGGTGATGCCACACGTACCAAATGGACGTTAGAAGAAGAGAAAACTGAGGCAGGTCAGCCTGCAGGGAGGAAGAGAAGAAGAGACGAAGAATCGGAGTCCTCCCACTCCGACTCCCGGCCCTGTGTCTCCATGGTGATAAGAGTGGAGCAGAAAGAGGGCGTGGCCTGGAGGAACACTGGGGTGGGGTTAAATGAAGGGGAGGCGGGGCTGACACTGTGCTTTTCTGTCAGAGCTGCTGTGATTGGTCCGGTGGTCAGCTGGGGGTGGGACCCGAAGAACAGACCAATGACAGAGAGAGAGACGGAGACCGAGAGGGACGACAAGGTGAGAGGGTGTGGACGAATAGTCAACTTTACTCAGGAACCTTCCTGAGCGAGCTGAAGTGTTAATGTGTCCGCCATGATGAGAGCTGTTTGAATCCTCTGACTGAAGGAAAGGAGCTTCAATGCTTCCTTCATTATCTCCTTTAGCAGAGGATACACGGAGCATCCTTTAGGAAAGGAAAGGAGGTGACAGGCTGCAGCAGAGTGTGTGAACATGAACACGTGTTGATCATGAAGTGTGTCCTGCAGCGTTCACACACAGTACAAACTGTTTGGAACTATGCCATCCAGCGTCCTGCAGATCATCATCAAGTTCCCGTTGCTGATTAATCATATATCTTTGCCATAACTTGCTAACATGTTTCTATGTGAGTGGACAGGAGGGTGAGCGACCAGACCAGGTAACAAACACTTCACCTGACTTCAGGTGGACAATATTCATTTATTATTTAACTCTGACGTTGGTGATGACGTCACATTTTTATATTTCATGAAGCAACACGGTCAGAGCGCGGGGAGGATCCAGGAAGTATCTCAGATGAGCGTTTGTAGTCCATCTTCTGGACTTTGTAGTTTTACCACAGATCACGTCAATAACATTCACCGTCGCTTCATGACGGAGTGTGAGAGCAGTCCACTTCTCCTAACTCCTTATCACCTCTCCTTCTTTCCTTATCACCTCTCCTTCTTTCCTTATCACCTCTCCTTCTTTCCTTATCACCTTGTGACGTTTTCTATCAAGGTCAAGGAGAAGTGGTTAGGAAAGGACTTAGGAGGTCATTTTTTTGACTATTCGGCCGCACCCATAGAAACACACATCATTACCTGACCATCACATAATGCACCTATGTGTCACCTGGTTACCTGTCCTCAGGTGGTCCTGGTGTTCTCAGGTGTGTCGGCTCGCTGGTCTCCTCTCCTCCAGGCTGGATCTTTCTACAGAGTCATCACACAGGTAAATACGCCACCTGTCATGATGTCACTGGGACGGGACTGATGGCTCCTCTCACCTGTAGCTCCTGGTTCAGCTACTACAGGTGATTGGCTGTAACGAGGAGAGTCTGTGAGAGCCAATCAGAACATGTTTACATCATTCCATGTTAGAACTACAGAGTGCTGCAGCATGATGTCATTTTGTAGTCCAACCCGGAGGTCAACAATGCCTCTCCTCTCAGTCCAGACAGCTGATTGGTTTGTGTATCTGTCCATCAGGATCCCACTGTTTTGATTGGCTGTGGTGTTTCTGGGCGGGGCGGGGTGGAGCTCCACACTGTCTCCACCCTACAGGTCCAACCTGATTGGAGGTTCCACACTCTGACACGGCCACTTCTACTGCACACCTACAGACAGGTAACACACACACACACACACCTACAGACAGGTAACACACACACACCTACAGACAGGTAACACACACACACACACCTGCAGTCAGGTAACACACACACACACCTACAGACAGGTAACACACACACACACCTACAGACAGGTAACACACACACACCTACAGACAGGTAACACACACACACACACCTGCAGTCAGGTAACACACACACACACCTACAGACAGGTAACACACACACACACACCTACAGACAGGTAACACACACACACCTACAGACAGGTAACACACACACACACACCTGCAGACAGGTGAATCACGTTAAGGATCACAGAGACATTTTATTGTACGTCCTTGAATGACTCGACGTTTGTGACTGAAGAAGTTTGAATGAATTCTCCGTCTGTCTCTGTTTGTCGTCAGGCTCCCTCACACACACTGCTGTCTGTCTCTGACCTCTGGGACTGCAGGTAAACTGATCATTGATTTCACTTCTGATTGATCGGCAGCATTCACAGGTGTGTGTGTGTGTGTGTGTGTGTGTGTGTGTGTGTGTGTGTGTGTGTGTGTGTGTGTGTGTGCTCAGGTCAGAGTTGGTGTGTTTTCAGGCTCTGGTGTCTGACAGGATCTGTCTGAACGACAGGACGAGTGATTCTACAGGCACCCACTCAGGTACACACACACACACTCGGGTATACGTACACATGTACACACACTTACACAAACTGTTTCCTGTTTCACATTAAAAGCCTAACACTGTGAACCATCAGGGGACTTTTATTGTGAAGGTTTACAGGAAATGAGATGTGTTTATAATGAAGTTAGCGTAGCTTAGCTTCAAATAAAAACAGGCCTGTGTGCTGCAGGTGTGCGGCTCACAGTGTGTGACAGAACTGGGAGAAGTCTTCAGGTGTACCTGGACTTGAGCCACACCCCCTACCCACCTGGCCTGTTGCCAGGAAACACACTGCTGCTGTCTGCTTTCCAGAGGAGGCTGTCCAGGTAACACACACACACACACACACACACACACACACACCATTTACACTTAAATTTTACATTAAAATTACAAATTGTGTGTTTGTGTGTGTGTGTGTGTGTGTTTTAGGACAGGAAGTGTGTACTGCAGTTATTTACCTGTCAGCTCAATATCTGTCATCTCACTGGGAGATACGAGGTAACTGATTAACACCAGGAGTCAAATATTTATGTTTGACTGATGATTGACTGACTGATGATTGGTTGATTGTTTGTGTTTTGTTCGTCAGCGCTGTCCGGCCTCCTCCTGCTCCCATGATGCATCTGGGTCTGTGGGCAGTGAGCAGGGAGCAGAGGTGCATTGTGGGTCAGGTCAAAGGTCACGTGGTGTGTTTCCTGTTCCTGCAACTGCAGTGGAGCTGCTCGCTGTGTGGGAGTCTCTACATACAGGTGTTCTACTTTACCTGATTCTATGTTCTACTTTACCTGGTTCTATGTTCTACTTTACCTGGTTCTATGTTCCACCTCACCTGGTTCTATGTTCTACCTCACCTTGTTCTATGTTCTACTTCACCTGATTCTATGTTCTAACTCACCTGGTTCTATGTTCTACTTCACCTGATTCTATGTTCTAACTCACCTGGTTCTATGTTCTACTTCACCTCGTTCTATGTTCTACCTCACCTGGTTCTATATTCTACTTCACCTCGTTCTATGTTCTACCTCACCTGGTTCTATGTTCTACCTCACCTGGTTCTATGTTCTACTTTACCTGGTTCTATGTTCTACCTCACCTGGTTCTATGTTCTACTTTACCTGGTTATGTTCTACTTTACCTGGTTCTATGTTCTACCTCACCTGGTTCTATGTTCTACCTCACCTGGTTCTATGTTCTACTTTACCTGGTTCTATGTTCTACCTCACCTGGTTCTATGTTCTACTTTACCTGGTTCTATGTTCTACCTCACCTGGTTCTATGTTCTACTTCACCCCGTTCTATGTTCTACCTCACCTGGTTCTATGTTCTACTTCACCTGGTTCTATGTTCTACCTCACCTGGTTCTATGTTCTACCTCACCTGGTTCTATGTTCTACCTCACCTGGTTCTATGTTCTACTTCACCTGGTTCTATGTTCTACTTTACCTGGTTATATTCTACTTTACCTGGTTCTATGTTCTACTTTACCTGGTTATATTCTACTTTACCTGGTTATATTCTACCTCACCTGGTTCTATGTTCTACTTTACCTGGTTCTATGTTCTAGATAGATAGATAGATAGATAGATATACTTTATTTATCCCAAACTGGGAAATTATAGTGCAGCAGCATTACACAAAGTGACAAGTGACAACAAAAAATAAAAATATACTATAAAGCAAACTATACATAATAAATATCAAAAAGCAATAGTAAATACGATAAAATAAAATAAAATATATTGTGCAGATGTATATACAGCAAGTTGGCAGTGTTGATATGTACAAAGTAGGGAGAAAATGTGATGTGACTGTAGATTATGCTTTATCTTTTGTTGTACAGTGTGATGGAATGTGGCAGGAAAGATTTCCTGTATCTGTCCCTTCGACAGCGGAGCTGTAGCAGCCTTTGGGAGAAGCTGCTCCGCTGTCTGTCCACTGTGTGGTGGAGAGGGTGCTGTTCATTGTCCATGATGGATAAACAGTTTATTCAACGTCCTCCTCTCCACCACAGTCTCGAGAGACTCCAGTCTCAGTCCAAGAACAGAGCCAGCCTTCTTGATGATCTTTTCAAGTCTGTTGGTGTCGCTGGCTCTGATGCTGCTGCCCCAGCAAACAACAGCAGAGAAGATTGCACTGGCAACAACAGACTGGTAGAAGATCTCCAACATCTTGCTGCACACGTTGAAGGATCTCAGCTTCCTCAGGAAGTAGAGTCTGCTCATCCCTTCTTGTACACAGCCTCGGTGTTAGATTTCCAGTCCAGTCTGTTGTCGATCACCACTCCGAGGTATTTGTAGTCCTCCACCTCCTCCACCACCTCCCCTCTGATCCTTATTGGCTGTGAAGGCGTCTTCTTCCTCCTGAAGTCGATCACCATCTCTCGGGTCTTGTTGATGTTCAGCCTCAGGTGGTTCTGTTCAGACCACTCTACAAATCCGTCTATCAGTGTCCTGTACTCCCCCTCCTCTCCATCTCCTATACACCCGACAACAGCTGAGTCATCAGAGAACTTCTGCAGGTGACATGACTCAGAGTTGTACTTAAAGTCGGTGGTGTATAAGGTAAAGAGGAAGGGAGAAAGCACAGTCCCCTGTGGAGCTCCTGTATCACTGACCACCACATCAGACAGCCCACTGCCCAGACGGACAAACTGTGGCCGGCCTGTCAAGTAGTCAGTAATCCAGGAGATCACTGAGTCGTCAACACCCCATCACCCGCAGCCTCTCACCCAGTAGCAGAGGCTGAATGGTGTTGAAAGCACTGGAGAAATCAAAGAATGTGATCCTCACTGTGCTTCCCCCACCATCCAGGTGCATATGGGCTCGCTGCAGCAGGTAAATGACGGCGTCATCGACTCCTAAATGGGGCTGATAGGCAAACTGCAGGGGGTCCAGAAACGTCCTCACCTGTGGCCTCAGCTGGGCTAGGACCAGTCTCTCCAGGACTTTCATCACATGGGATGTGAGGGCGATTGGTCGGTAGTCCGCTGGTTCGGATGGCCTCGGCTTCTTGGGGACTGGAACCAGGCAGGACGTCTTCCACAGCATCGGGACCTTCACCTGACTCAGGCTCAGGTTGAACAGATGTCTCAGTACAGGAGACAGCTGGCTAGCACAGGTCTTCAGGATCCTAGGAGTGATGCCATCAGGGCCTGCTGCCTTTCGCTGGTTCAGTCTTTCCAGCTGTCTCTTTACCTGGCCTGTAGTCACCGTTGGGTGGTTGATGTTTGTGTCCTCAGTGGGGGGAGGTGAGGAGGGGGGGCAGATGGAGAGGTGATGTGCAGGGGAATGCTGAGAGGTGTTTCCAGCCATTTGGGACAATGTAGGTGTGTGGGGGGCAGGGGGTGTCTGGGAGGAGGCAGGAGGTGAGCTAAACCTGTTAAAAAACTGGTTGAACTGGTTTGCTCTGTCCAGGCTCCCTGATGTCTGCCTGTCCTTCCCCTTCATCCCTGTGATGTGCTTCATTCCTGTCCACACATCCTTTACACTGTTCTGTTGGAGTTTGGCTTCCAGCTTCCTCCTGTAGTTCTCCTTGCTTGCCCTCAGCATATCTCGGAGTTCATGCTGCACTCTCCTCTGCTCCTCTCTGTCTCCAGACCTGAAAGCCCTTTTCTTCTCATTCAGAAGTACCTTCAGGTCACTGGTGATCCAGGGCTTGTTGTTGGAGAAGCAGCATACAGTCCGGGCTGGCATGGTGGTGTCCTCACAGAATCTGATGTACTCAGTGATGCAGTCAGTCATGTCATCAATGTCCTCCCCGTGTGGCTCACAGAGTACATCCCAGTCTGTCGACTCAAAGCAGTCCTGCAGTGCTTCTGTGGCCTCATGTGTCCACTTCCTCACTGTCCTGGTGTGTTTAGGTTGTCTTCTCACCAGAGGGACATACCTGGGAGTCATCATGACCAGGTTGTGGTCTGATCTGCCGAGGGGGGGGAGGGCTGTGACGTCATATGCATCACTGGCGTTGGCATAGAGAAGATCCAGCGTTTTATTGTCTCTGGTGGGGCAGTCGATATACTGATGAAAGTTATTTAAAGTATTGTTCAGTGAGGCATGATTAAAATCTCCTGTAATAACCATGAATGCATCCGGGTGTTCAGTCTGTAGTTTAGCGGTGGTGGAGCTGATGACTTCACAGGCTGCTGCTGCATCAGCTGACGGGGGGACGTAAACAGCAACAACAATGGTGGACGTGAACTCCCTCGGTAGGTAATACGGGCGCATTCCCACAGCCAACAGTTCAATGTCCGGGGTACAGAGACGTTCCTTCACCTTCACATGTCCGGGGTTGCACCACCTCTCACTCACATACAGTGCAAGTCCGCCGCCCTTCTTCTTCTGACTTTTGGAAAAGTCTCTATCTCCCCGTATCAAACTGTAGCCTGGAACCTCAACGCTGCTGTCCGGGATGTGCGAGTGCAGCCATGTCTCACTGAAACAAAAGATGCTGCACTCACGGTATTCCCTCTGGGTCTTCACTAGCGCTGTCAGTTCGTCCGTTTTATTCCCCAGAGACCTCACGTTTCCCGTTATGATCGCTGGGACTGCTGGTTTGTGTCTTCTCCTTTTTTCCCTCCGTTTGGCTCCAGACCTGCAACCCCGGCGTCTTCTCCGTAACTCCTGCGGGACCACAGGCCTGTGTCCCGGCAGCAGCACGGGTTTACACAGCGCAATCAGCTGCTCGCGGGTGTAAACAATGTTCCAACTACTGCCGGTGGAAAAGTTCCCAAATACAAAGGGCAGGAAAAATAACAGAAAAACACGCAAAAAAGTAACAAAAGTAAGTCCAGCCATTGTCACAACTCTTATGAACATCCTGTCCCAAGCGGATGCAGAAAAACTAGTCCATGCATTTGTTACTTCTAGGCTGGACTACTGTAACTCTTTATTATCAGGCTGCTCCAATAAGTCTCTGAGGACTTTGCAGCTGATTCAGAATGCTGCTGCACGAGTTCTGACAGGAACCAAGATCAGAGATCACATCTCTCCCATTTTGGCTTCCTTGCATTGGCTACCTGTTAAATCTAGAATAGAATTTAAAGTTCTTCTCCTTACTTACAAAGCTCTTCATGGCCAGGCACCATCATATCTAAAAGAACTCATAGTACCTTACTACCCCTCTAGAACACTGCGCTCTCAGCATGCTGGGTTCCTTGTGGTTCCTATAGTTTCCAAAAGTAGACTGGGAG
>CM024809.1:1000722-1023222 GCA_014281875.1 Nibea albiflora | reverse complement strand
GTTTGTTTCAGAGATGAAGAGATTCAGTCGAGGAGAACGAGACTTCATGACCAGGATGACTCGTCCTCTACAGCTCACCTGTCTGAACATCAACGCTGACTGACCTCACCTGGACACAGACAGGAAGTCCGCTACAGGAAGAGGTGGAGCCAGCTCACCTGCACTTTAATGTTTATAAACAAATGTTTCACAAACTGTTTAAATCGATTTAAACCTTCATCGGTTTCTCGTGTTGTGTGTGTGTGTACTTCACACCACAGCTACCTGTTGTCAATGGAAACAACAGTCCAACCACACACCTGAGAGTCACACCTGAGGAATGAAACCTGATATTTATTACAGTGTTATATGATGAGGGAACCAGCAGGGGCGCTGCAGCTCCTTCACTGCTGCTGTTCATCATCAACTTCTGCCTAGCAACAGGTGACAGGAGTTTTAAGTAGAGTCTGTCCCAGGTCGGGACGGAGCCCAGCAGGGTCCCTGGTCAGATCCTGAACCACCTCAGCTGGTTCCTCTGGACCTGATGAAGCGGCTCTGCTGATCTCTGAGCTGAGCCTGGACAGACTAAACTCATGCAGACCTCTTCTGTCCTCGACCTCATCCTCAGTCAGCACAGAGGTCATGACCAGAGCTGAGGGCTGGATGGACTGGATCGTCTCTGAGCGGCCCGGTCCAAACGTCCACAGAACTGCAGGACGCTGGACCGAGTTCAGCTGATCCAGCCTGAGGGTTCGGCTGACGTTCACTGTCTGAACCTGTTCTCGTCCTGTAGGAGGCGCCGCTGCTCCTTCTCCCTCTGCTGCTGCTCCACATCAAACTGGCTGCTCCTGGAGACTGATGACTCATCAGCAGCTGTTGTCCTCTGATTGGCTGACTGAACAGGAAGGAAATAAAGAGCTGGGCTCTGCAGACGCTGCGTTCAGGTGTCTGATGGTAAACAGAGAAAACAAGAAGCTGAACAACAAACTTGCTTGATCACAGACGCTGCTGCTGCGGTCACATGACTGCTGACTCGTCCATGCACAGTTTGACGCGTGTTGTCGTGCAGACACTTAAAACTGAGTCAGGCTCAGGACGAACCTGCAACAATCCAAAGTGAAAGTTGTCCTGATGTTACCTCAACGTTAGCTTCACGTTCTCCATGAAATGACCTTCAGCCTCAGGAACTCTCCTTGGCTACCTTAGACGGGATCATCTTGGCCTCCAGCTCCACCGTAAAGAATCTTGGAGTCATTTTTGATCAGGATTTGTCCTTTAATGTCACATAAAACAAATTTCAAAGACTGCATTCTTCCACTTACGCAACAAAAATCAGACGCATCCTGTCCCAAGCGGATACAGAAAAACTAGTCCATGCATTTGTTCCTTCTAGGCTGGACTACTGTAACTCTTTATTATCAGGCTGCTCCAATAAGTCTCTGAGGACTTTGCAGCTGATTCAGAATGCTGCTGCACGAGTTCTGACAGGAACCAAGATCAGAGATCACATCTCTCCCATTTTGGCTTCCTTGCATTGGCTACCTGTTAAATCTAGAATAGAATTTAAAATTCTTCTCCTTACTTACAAAGCTCTTCATGGCCAGGCACCATCATATCTAAAAGAACTCATAGTACCTTACTACCCCTCTAGAACACTGCGCTCTCAGCATGCTGGGTTCCTTGTGGTTCCTATAGTTTCCAAAAGTAGACTGGGAGTCAGAGCTCACTGAACCGAGGGTCTAAGGACAGAGGGAGTCACTGCCTGTACAGACTGTGAAGCCTCTGAGGAGAAATGTGTTTGTGACTTTGGGCTGTACAAATCTGATGTGGTATGTATGTACCTGCAGCATTTGTGTGTGATGTACTTGTCCTGGTCCAGGTGTTGGTACGAGGGGAAATCTGATTGGATGAATCTCTCTGTTACCATGGTGAACTGCTGGACACACACCAGACAACCTGCAACACACACACACACACATCATGTGCATCAGGTGGTCTTTGTGGTGTGACCTGTCGGGTCGGTCTGGACCTGCTCTGTGTGACAGAAGTTCTGTTTGGATGTGGACATTTGTAAATAAAGTTGGATTGAAGTTCTCAGACTGATGGAGGTCTTTGTGGACTCTGATGGATGCAGGTTCAGGTCTTAGAGGTTCCTCATGGAGTCCACCTGTAGGGGGCGTCTGAGCTGCTGCTGTCCTACAACAACCTGCTCTACCTGGTAACTGATGAGTCATCAGCAGCTCTGTCTCTGATTGGCTGCTGACGTGGAAGTGAAAGTAAAGAGTTGGGACTTTCCACAGAGCTGCTGCTACGTTCAGGTGCTGCAGGAAAAATCAGTGTCCGCATGCTAACTGCTGCAGCTCGTCCTCAGTGTCAGAGGTGGTGAAGTCCTGGTTTAACAGAGACACCTGAAGGCATCGTGTGGTCAGGCTGGTTTTGGTGGTGAACCAGAGAACGAGGAACCTGGAAGTCAAAATGTCCCAGTTCAATAAACAAACAAATGTTCACTGTCCTGTCTCTGTTCTTTTTAGAACTTCAGAACTAATTAACTGATGTGACTTTAATTAACAGTTTAACATCTGTTAGCTAATGTTTGCTCAGTTTGTTAGATGCTGTTAGCTAATGTTTGCTCAGTTTGTTAGATGCTGTTAGCTAATGTTTGCTCAGTTTGTTAGATGCTGTTAGCTAATGTTTGCTCAGTTTTAGATGCTGTTAGCTAATGTTTGCTCAGTTTGTTAGATGCTGTTAGCTAATGTTTGCTCACTTTGTTAGATGCTGTTAGCTAATGTTTGCTCACTTTGTTAGATGCTGTTAGCTAATGTTTGCTCACTTTGTTAGATGCTGTTAGCTAATGTTTGTTAGATGCTGTTAGCTAATGTTTGCTCACTTTGTTAGATGCTGTTAGCTAATGTTTGTTAGATGCTGTTAGCTAATGTTTGCTCAGTTTGTTAGATGCTGTTAGCTAATGTTTGCTCAGTTTGTTAGATGCTGTTAGCTAATGTTTGTTGGATGCTGTTAGCTAATGTTTGCTCAGTTTGTTAGATGCTGTTAGCTAATGTTTGTTAGATGCTGTTAGCTAATGTTTGCTCAGTTTGTTAGATGCTGTTAGCTAATGTTTGCTCAGTTTGTTAGATGCTGTTACCTAATGTTTGCTCAGTTTGTTAGATGCTGTTAGCTAATGTTTGCTCAGTTTGTTAGATGCTGTTAGCTAATGTTTGCTATGTTTGTTGTTAGCTAATTTGTTGTTAGCTAATGTTTGTTAGATGCTGTTAGCTAATGTTTGCTCAGTTTGTTAGATGCTGTTAACTAATGTTTGTTGGATGCTGTTAGCTAATGTTTGCTCAGTTTGTTAGATGCTGTTAGCTAATGTTTGCTATGTTTGTTGTTAGCTAATGTTTGTTAGATGCTGTTAGCTAATGTTTGTTAGATGCTGTTAGCTAATGTTTGCTCAGTTACTTAGATGCTGTTAGCTAATGTTTGCTCAGTTTGTTAGATGCTGTTAGCTAATGTTTGCTCAGTTTCTTAGATGCTGTTAGCTAATGTTTGTTAGATGCTGTTAGCTAATGTTTGCTCAGTTTGTTGTTAGCTAATTTGTTGTTACCTAATGTTTGTTAGATGCTGTTAGCTAATGTTTGCTCAGTTACTTAGATGCTGTTAGCTAATGTTTGCTCAGTTTGTTAGATGCTGTTAGCTAATGTTTGTTAGATGCTGTTAGCTAATGTTTGCTCAGTTTGTTACATGCTGTTAGCTAATGTTTGTTAGATGCTGTTAGCTAATGTTTGCTCAGTTTGTTGTTAGCTAATTTGTTGTTAGCTAATGTTTGTTAGATGCTGTTAGCTAATGTTTGCTCAGTTTGTTAGATGCTGTTAGCTAATGTTTGCTCAGTTTCTTAGATGCTGTTAGCTAATGTTTGCTCAGTTTGTTAGATGCTGTTAGCTAATGTTTGCTCAGTTTGTTAGATGCTGTTAGCTAATGTTTGCTCAGTTTGTTAGATGCTGTTAGCTAATGTTTGCTCACTTTGTTAGATGCTGTTAGCTAATGTTTGCTCAGTTTGTTAGATGCTGTTAGCTAATGTTTGCTCACTTTGTTAGATGCTGTTAGCTAATGTTTGTTAGATGCTGTTAGCTAATGTTTGCTCACTTTGTTAGATGCTGTTAGCTAATGTTTGTTAGATGCTGTTAGCTAATGTTTGCTCAGTTTGTTAGATGCTGTTAGCTAATGTTTGCTCAGTTTGTTAGATGCTGTTAGCTAATGTTTGTTGGATGCTGTTAGCTAATGTTTGCTCAGTTTGTTAGATGCTGTTAGCTAATGTTTGTTAGATGCTGTTAGCTAATGTTTGCTCAGTTTGTTAGATGCTGTTAGCTAATGTTTGCTCAGTTTGTTAGATGCTGTTACCTAATGTTTGCTCAGTTTGTTAGATGCTGTTAGCTAATGTTTGCTCAGTTTGTTAGATGCTGTTAGCTAATGTTTGCTCAGTTTGTTAGATGCTGTTAGCTAATGTTTGCTATGTTTGTTGTTAGCTAATTTGTTGTTAGCTAATGTTTGTTAGATGCTGTTAGCTAATGTTTGCTCAGTTTGTTAGATGCTGTTAACTAATGTTTGTTGGATGCTGTTAGCTAATGTTTGCTCAGTTTGTTAGATGCTGTTAGCTAATGTTTGCTATGTTTGTTGTTAGCTAATTTGTTGTTAGCTAATGTTTGTTAGATGCTGTTAGCTAATGTTTGTTAGATGCTGTTAGCTAATGTTTGCTCAGTTACTTAGATGCTGTTAGCTAATGTTTGCTCAGTTTGTTAGATGCTGTTAGCTAATGTTTGCTCAGTTTCTTAGATGCTGTTAGCTAATGTTTGTTAGATGCTGTTAGCTAATGTTTGCTCAGTTTGTTGTTAGCTAATTTGTTGTTACCTAATGTTTGTTAGATGCTGTTAGCTAATGTTTGCTCAGTTACTTAGATGCTGTTAGCTAATGTTTGCTCAGTTTGTTAGATGCTGTTAGCTAATGTTTGTTAGATGCTGTTAGCTAATGTTTGCTCAGTTTGTTACATGCTGTTAGCTAATGTTTGTTAGATGCTGTTAGCTAATGTTTGCTCAGTTTGTTGTTAGCTAATTTGTTGTTAGCTAATGTTTGTTAGATGCTGTTAGCTAATGTTTGCTCAGTTTGTTAGATGCTGTTAGCTAATGTTTGCTCAGTTTCTTAGATGCTGTTAGCTAATGTTTGCTCAGTTTGTTAGATGCTGTTAGCTAATGTTTGCTCAGTTTGTTAGATGCTGTTAGCTAATGTTTGCTATGTTTGTTGTTAGCTAATTTGTTGTTAGCTAATGTTTGTTAGATGCTGTTAGCTAATGTTTGTTAGATGCTGTTAGCTAATGTTTGCTCAGTTACTTAGATGCTGTTAGCTAATGTTTGCTCAGTTTGTTAGATGCTGTTAGCTAATGTTTGCTCAGTTTCTTAGATGCTGTTAGCTAATGTTTGTTAGATGCTGTTAGCTAATGTTTGCTCAGTTTCTTAGATGCTGTTAGCTAATGTTTGTTAGATGCTGTTAGCTAATGTTTGCTCAGTTTGTTGTTAGCTAATTTGTTGTTACCTAATGTTTGTTAGATGCTGTTAGCTAATGTTTGCTCAGTTACTTAGATGCTGTTAGCTAATGTTTGCTCAGTTACTTAGATGCTGTTAGCTAATGTTTGCTCAGTTTGTTAGATGCTGTTGGCTAATGTTTGTTAGATGCTGTTAGCTAATGTTTGCTCAGTTTGTTACATGCTGTTAGCTAATGTTTGTTAGATGCTGTTAGCTAATGTTTGCTCAGTTTGTTAGATGCTGTTAGCTAATGTTTGCTATGTTTGTTGTTAGCTAATTTGTTGTTAGCTAATGTTTGTTAGATGCTGTTAGCTAATGTTTGCTCAGTTTGTTAGCTGCTGTTAACTAATGTTTGCTCAGTTTGTTAGATGCTGTTAGCTAATGTTTGCTCAGTTTGTTAGATGCTGTTAGCTAACGTTTGCTCACTTTGTTAGATGCTGTTAGCTAATGTTTGCTCAGTTTCTTAGATGCTGTTAGCTAATGTTTGCTCAGTTACTTAGATGCTGTTAGCTAATGTTTGCTCAGTTTGTTAGATGCTGTTAGCTAATGTTTGCTCAGTTTGTTAGATGCTGTTAGCTAATGTTTGCTCAGTCTGTTAGGTGCTGTTAGCTAATGTTTGCTCAGTTTGTTAGGTGCTGTTAGCTAATGTTTGCCCAGTTTGTTAGATGCTGTTAGCTAATGTTTGCTCAGTCTGTTAGGTGCTGTTAGCTAATGTTTGCTCAGTTTGTTAGCTAATGTTTGCTCAGTTTGTTAGATGCTGTTAGCTAATGTTTGCTCAGTTTGTTAGATGCTGTTAGCTAATGTTTGTTAGATGCTGTTAGCTAATGTTTGCCCAGTTTGTTAGATGCTGTTAGCTAATGTTTGCTCAGTCTGTTAGGTGCTGTTAGCTAATGTTTGCTCAGTCTGTTAGGTGCTGTTAGCTAATGTTTGCTCAGTTTGTTAGCTAATGTTTGCTCAGTTTGTTAGATGCTGTTAGCTAATGTTTGTTAGATGCTGTTAGCTAATGTTTGCTCAGTTTGTTAGCTAATGTTTGCCCAGTTTGTTAGATGCTGTTAGCTAATGTTTGCTCAGTCTGTTAGGTGCTGTTAGCTAATGTTTGCTCAGTCTGTTAGGTGCTGTTAGCTAATGTTTGCCCAGTTTGTTAGATGCTGTTAGCTAATGTTTGCTCAGTCTGTTAGGTGCTGTTAGCTAATGTTTGCCCAGTTTGTTAGATGCTGTTAGCTAATGTTTGCTCAGTCTGTTAGGTGCTGTTAGCTAATGTTTGCTCAGTTTGTTAGCTAATGTTTGCTCAGTTTGTTAGATGCTGTTAGCTAATGTTTGCTCAGTTTGTTAGGTGCTGTTAGCTAATGTTTGCTCAGTTTGTTAGATGCTGTTAGCTAATGTTTGTTAGATGCTGTTAGCTAATGTTTGCTCAGTTTGTTGTTAGCTAATTTGTTGTTAGCTAATGTTTGCTCAGTTTGTTAGATGCTGTTAGCTAATTTGTTGTTAGCTAATGTTTGCTCAGTTTGTTAGATGCTGTTAGCTAATGTTTGTTAAATGCTGTTAGCTAATGTTTGCTCAGTTTCTTAGATGCTGTTAGCTAATGTTTGCTCAGTTTCTTAGATGCTGTTAGCTAATGTTTGTTCAGTTTCTTAGATGCTGTTAGCTAATGTTAGCTCAGTTTGTTAGATGCTGTTAGCTAATGTTTGTTCAGTTTGTTAGCTAATGTTTGCTCAGTCTGTTAGGTGCTGTTAGCTAATGTTTGCTCAGTTTGTTAGCTAACGTTTGCCCAGTTTGTTAGATGCTGTTAGCTAATTTGTTGTTAGCTAATGTTTGCTCAGTTTGTTAGATGCTGTTAGCTAATGTTTGTTAAATGCTGTTAGCTAATGTTTGCTCAGTTTCTTAGATGCTGTTAGCTAATGTTTGCTCAGTTTCTTAGATGCTGTTAGCTAATGTTTGCTCAGTTTCTTAGGTGCTGTTAGCTAATGTTTGCTCAGTTACTTAGATGCTGTTAGCTAATGTTTGCTCAGTTACTTAGATGCTGTTAGCTAATGTTTGCTCAGTTTGTTAGATGCTGTTAGCTAATGTTTGCTCAGTTTGTTAGCTAATGTTTGCTCAGTTTGTTAGATGCTGTTAGCTAATGTTTGCTCAGTCTGTTAGGTGCTGTTAGCTAATGTTTGCTCAGTTTGTTAGGTGCTGTTAGCTAATGTTTGCCCAGTTTGTTAGATGCTGTTAGCTAATGTTTGCTCAGTCTGTTACGTGCTGTTAGCTAATGTTTGCTCAGTCTGTTACGTGCTGTTAGCTAATGTTTGCCCAGTTTGTTAGATGCTGTTAGCTAATGTTTGCTCAGTCTGTTAGGTGCTGTTAGCTAATGTTTGCTTAGTTTGTTAGCTAATGTTTGCTCAGTTTGTTAGATGCTGTTAGCTAATGTTTGCCCAGTTTGTTAGATGCTGTTAGCTAATGTTTGCCCAGTTTGTTAGATGCTGTTAGCTAATGTTTGCTCAGTCTGTTAGGTGCGTTAGCTAATGTTTGCTCAGTCTGTTAGGTGCTGTTAGCTAATGTTTGCCCAGTTTGTTAGATGCTGTTAGCTAATGTTTGCTCAGTCTGTTAGGTGCTGTTAGCTAATGTTTGCTCAGTTTGTTAGCTAATGTTAGCTAATGTTTGTTAGATGCTGTTAGCTAATGTTTGCTCAGTTTGTTAGATTCTGTTAGCTAATGTTTGCTCAGTTTGTTAGATGCTGTTAGCTAATGTTTGCTCAGTTTGTTAGGTGCTGTTAGCTAATGTTTGCTCAGTTTGTTGTTAGCTAATTTGTTGTTAGCTAATGTTTGCTCAGTTTGTTAGATGCTGTTAGCTAATGTTTGTTAAATGCTGTTAGCTAATGTTTGCTCAGTTTCTTAGATGCTGTTAGCTAATGTTTGTTAAATGCTGTTAGCTAATGTTTGCTCAGTTTGTTAGATGCTGTTAGCTAATGTTTGTTAGATGCTGTTAGCTAATGTTTGCTCAGTTTGTTGTTAGCTAATTTGTTGTTAGCTAATGTTTGCTCAGTTTGTTAGATGCTGTTAGCTAATGTTTGTTAAATGCTGTTAGCTAATGTTTGCTCAGTTTGTTAGATGCTGTTAGGTAATGTTTGTTCAGTTTCTTAGATGCTGTTAGCTAATGTTTGCTCAGTTTGTTAGATACTGTTAGCTAATGTTTGCTCAGTTACTTAGATGCTGCTAGCTAATGTTTGCTCAGTTTGTTAGATGCTGTTAGCTAATGTTTGCTCGGTTTGTTAGCTAATGTTTGCTCAGTTTGTGAGATGCTGTTAGCTAATGTTTGCTCAGTTTGTTAGATGCTGTTATCTAATGTTTGCTCAGTCTGTTGTTAGCTAATTTGTTGTTAGCTAATGTTTGCTCAGTTTCTTAGATGCTGTTAGCTAATGTTTGCTCAGTTTGTTAGCTAATGTTTGCTCAGTTTGTTAGATGCTGTTAGCTAATGTTTGCTCAGTTTGTTAGATGCTGTTAGCTAATGTTTGCTCAGTTTGTTAGATGCTGTTAGCTAATGTTTGCTCAGTCTGTTAGATGCTGTTAGCTAATGTTTGCTCAGTTTGTTAGATGCTGTTAGCTAATGTTTGTTAGATGCTGTTAGCTAATGTTTGCTCAGTTTGTTAGATGCTGTTAGCTAATGTTTGCTATGTTTGTTGTTAGCTAATTTGTTAGCTAATGTTTGTTAGATGCTGTTAGCTAATGTTTGCTCAGTTACTTAGATGCTGCTAGCTAATGTTTGCTCAGTTTGTTAGCTAATGTTTGCTCAGTTTGTTAGATGCTGTTAGCTAATGTTTGCTCAGTTTGTTAGATGCTGTTAGCTAATGTTTGCTCACTTTGTTAGATGCTGTTAGCTAATGTTTGTTAAATGCTGTTAGGTAATGTTTGCTCACTTTGTTAGATGCTGTTAGCTAATGTTTGCTCAGTTTGTTAGATGCTGTTAGCTAATGTTTGTTAGATGCTGTTAGCTAATGTTTGCTCAGTTTGTTAAATGCTGTTAGCTAATGTTTGCTCAGTTTGTTAGATGCTGTTAGCTAACGTTTGCTCAGTTTGTTAGATGCTGTTAGCTAACGTTTGCTCATTTTGTTAGATGCTGTTAGCTAACGTTTGCTCACTTTGTTAGATGCTGTTAGCTAATGTTTGTTAGATGCTGTTAGCTAATGTTTGCTCACTTTGTTAGATGCTGTTAGCTAATGTTTGTTAGATGCTGTTAGCTAATGTTTGCTCAGTTTGTTAGATGCTGTTAGCTAACGTTTGCTCATTTTGTTAGATGCTGTTAGCTAATGTTTGTTAGATGCTGTTAGCTAATGTTTGCTCACTTTGTTAGATGCTGTTAGCTAATGTTTGTTAGATGCTGTTAGCTAATGTTTGCTCAGTTTGTTAGATTCTGTTAGCTAATGTTTGCTCAGTTTGTTAGATGCTGTTAGCTAATGTTTGCTCAGTTTGTTAGATGCTGTTAGCTAATGTTTGTTAGATGCTGTTAGCTAATGTTTGCTCACTTTGTTAGATGCTGTTAGCTAATGTTTGCTCACTTTGTTAGATGATGTTAGCTTATGTTTGTTAGATGCTGTAGCTAATGTTTGCTCAGTTTGTTAGATGCTGTTAGCTAATGTTTGCTCAGTTTGTTAGATGCTGTTAGCTAATGTTTGCTCACTTTGTTAGATGCTGTTAGCTAATGTTTGTTAAATGCTGTTAGGTAATGTTTGCTCACTTTGTTAGATGCTGTTAGCTAACGTTTGCTCATTTTGTTAGATGCTGTTAGCTAATGTTTGTTAGATGCTGTTAGCTAATGTTTGCTCACTTTGTTAGATGCTGTTAGCTAATGTTTGCTCAGTTTGTTAGATTCTGTTAGCTAATGTTTGCTCAGTTTGTTAGATGCTGTTAGCTAATGTTTGCTCAGTTTGTTAGATGCTGTTAGTTAATGTTTGTTAGATGCTGTTAGCTAATGTTTGCTCACTTTGTTAGATGCTGTTAGCTAATGTTTGCTCACTTTGTTAGATGATGTTAGCTTATGTTTGTTAGATGCTGTTAGCTAATGTTTGCTCAGTTTGTTAGATGCTGTTAGCTAATGTTTGCTCAGTTTGTTAGATGCTGTTAGCTAATGTTTGCTCACTTTGTTAGATGCTGTTAGCTAATGTTTGTTAAATGCTGTTAGGTAATGTTTGCTCACTTTGTTAGATGCTGTTAGCTAATGTTTGCTCAGTTTGTTAGATGCTGTTAGCTAATGTTTGTTAGATGCTGTTAGCTAATGTTTGCTCAGTTTGTTAAATGCTGTTAGCTAATGTTTGCTCAGTTTGTTAGATGCTGTTAGCTAACGTTTGCTCAGTTTGTTAGATGCTGTTAGCTAACGTTTGCTCACTGTGTTAGATGCTGTTAGCTAATGTTTGTTAGATGCTGTTAGCTAATGTTTGCTCACTTTGTTAGATGCTGTTAGCTAATGTTTGTTAGATGCTGTTAGCTAATGTTTGCTCAGTTTGTTAGATGCTGTTAGCTAACGTTTGCTCATTTTGTTAGATGCTGTTAGCTAATGTTTGTTAGATGCTGTTAGCTAATGTTTGCTCACTTTGTTAGATGCTGTTAGCTAATGTTTGTTAGATGCTGTTAGCTAATGTTTGCTCAGTTTGTTAGATTCTGTTAGCTAATGTTTGCTCAGTTTGTTAGATGCTGTTAGCTAACGTTTGCTCAGTTTGTTAGATGCTGTTAGCTAATGTTTGTTAGATGCTGTTAGCTAATGTTTGCTCACTTTGTTAGATGCTGTTAGCTAATGTTTGTTAGATGCTGTTAGCTAATGTTTGCTCAGTTTGTTAGATGCTGTTAGCTAATGTTTGCTCAGTTTGTTAGATGCTGTTAGCTAATGTTTGCTCAGTTTGTTAGATTCTGTTAGCTAATGTTTGCTCAGTTTGTTAGATGCTGTTAGCTAATGTTTGCTCAGTTTGTTAGATGCTGTTAGCTAATGTTTGTTAGATGCTGTTAGCTAATGTTTGCTCACTTTGTTAGATGCTGTTAGCTAATGTTTGCTCACTTTGTTAGATGATGTTAGCTTATGTTTGTTAGATGCTGTTAGCTAATGTTTGCTCAGTTTGTTAGATGCTGTTAGCTAATGTTTGCTCAGTTTGTTAGATGCTGTTAGCTAATGTTTGCTCACTTTGTTAGATGCTGTTAGCTAATGTTTGTTAAATGCTGTTAGGTAATGTTTGCTCACTTTGTTAGATGCTGTTAGCTAATGTTTGCTCAGTTTGTTAGATGCTGTTAGCTAATGTTTGCTCAGTTTGTTAGATGCTGTTAGCTAATGTTTGCTCAGTTTGTTAGATGCTGTTAGCTAATGTTTGTTAGATGCTGTTAGCTAATGTTTGCTCACTTTGTTAGATGCTGTTAGCTAATGTTTGCTCACTTTGTTAGATGATGTTAGCTTATGTTTGTTAGATGCTGTTAGCTAATGTTTGCTCAGTTTGTTAGATGCTGTTAGCTAATGTTTGCTCAGTTTGTTAGATGCTGTTAGCTAATGTTTGCTCACTTTGTTAGATGCTGTTAGCTAATGTTTGTTAGATGCTGTTAGCTAATGTTTGCTCAGTTTGTTAGATGCTGTTAGCTAATGTTTGCTCAGTTTGTTAGATGCTGTTAGCTAATGTTTGTTAGATGCTGTTAGCTAATGTTTGCTCACTTTGTTAGATGCTGTTAGCTAATGTTTGCTCACTTTGTTAGA
The DNA here is from genome assembly GCA_014281875.1 of Nibea albiflora. Taxonomy (NCBI): domain Eukaryota; kingdom Metazoa; phylum Chordata; class Actinopteri; family Sciaenidae; genus Nibea; species Nibea albiflora. Next base: position 1,010,968 of record CM024809.1, on the reverse strand, counting down.
TGATGTTAGCTTATGTTTGTAGATGCTGTTAGCTAATGTTTGCTCAGTTTGTTAGATGCTGTTAGCTAATGTTTGCTCAGTTTGTTAGATGCTGTTAGCTAATGTTTGCTCACTTTGTTAGATGCTGTTAGCTAATGTTTGTTAAATGCTGTTAGGTAATGTTTGCTCAGTTTGTTAGATGCTGTTAGCTAATGTTTGTTAGATGCTGTTAGCTAATGTTTGCTCAGTTTGTTAAATGCTGTTAGCTAATGTTTGCTCAGTTTGTTAGATGCTGTTAGCTAACGTTTGCTCAGTTTGTTAGATGCTGTTAGCTAACGTTTGCTCATTTTGTTAGATGCTGTTAGCTAACGTTTGCTCACTTTGTTAGATGCTGTTAGCTAATGTTTGTTAGATGCTGTTAGCTAATGTTTGCTCACTTTGTTAGATGCTGTTAGCTAATGTTTGTTAGATGCTGTTAGCTAATGTTTGCTCAGTTTGTTAGATGCTGTTAGCTAACGTTTGCTCATTTTGTTAGATGCTGTTAGCTAATGTTTGTTAGATGCTGTTAGCTAATGTTTGCTCACTTTGTTAGATGCTGTTAGCTAATGTTTGTTAGATGCTGTTAGCTAATGTTTGCTCAGTTTGTTAGATTCTGTTAGCTAATGTTTGCTCAGTTTGTTAGATGCTGTTAGCTAATGTTTGCTCAGTTTGTTAGATGCTGTTAGCTAATGTTTGTTAGATGCTGTTAGCTAATGTTTGCTCACTTTGTTAGATGCTGTTAGCTAATGTTTGCTCAGTTTGTTAGATGCTGTTAGCTAATGTTTGCTCAGTTTGTTAGATGCTGTTAGCTAATGTTTGCTCACTTTGTTAGATGCTGTTAGCTAATGTTAGCTTATGTTTGTCAGATGCTGTTAGCTTATGTTTGTTAGATGCTGTTAGCTAATGTTTGCTCACTTTGTTAGATGCTGTTAGCTAATGTTTGTTAAATGCTGTTAGGTAATGTTTGCTCACTTTGTTAGATGCTGTTAGCTAATGTTTGCTCAGTTTGTTAGATGCTGTTAGCTAATGTTTGTTAGATGCTGTTAGCTAATGTTTGCTCAGTTTGTTAAATGCTGTTAGCTAATGTTTGCTCAGTTTGTTAGATGCTGTTAGCTAACGTTTGCTCAGTTTGTTAGATGCTGTTAGCTAACGTTTGCTCATTTTGTTAGATGCTGTTAGCTAACGTTTGCTCACTTTGTTAGATGCTGTTAGCTAATGTTTGTTAGATGCTGTTAGCTAATGTTTGCTCACTTTGTTAGATGCTGTTAGCTAATGTTTGTTAGATGCTGTTAGCTAATGTTTGCTCAGTTTGTTAGATGCTGTTAGCTAACGTTTGCTCATTTTGTTAGATGCTGTTAGCTAATGTTTGTTAGATGCTGTTAGCTAATGTTTGCTCACTTTGTTAGATGCTGTTAGCTAATGTTTGTTAGATGCTGTTAGCTAATGTTTGCTCAGTTGTTAGATTCTGTTAGCTAATGTTTGCTCAGTTTGTTAGATGCTGTTAGCTAATGTTTGCTCAGTTTGTTAGATGCTGTTAGCTAATGTTTGTTAGATGCTGTTAGCTAATGTTTGCTCACTTTGTTAGATGCTGTTAGCTAATGTTTGCTCAGTTTGTTAGATGCTGTTAGCTAATGTTTGTTAGATGCTGTTAGCTAATGTTTGCTCACTTTGTTAGATGCTGTTAGCTAATGTTTGCTCAGTTTGTTAGATGCTGTTAGCTAATGTTTGCTCAGTTTGTTAGATGCTGTTAGCTAATGTTTGCTCACTTTGTTAGATGCTGTTAGCTAATGTTAGCTTATGTTTGTCAGATGCTGTTAGCTTATGTTTGTTAGATGCTGTTAGCTAATGTTTGTTAGATGCTGGTAGCTAATGTTTGTTAGATGCTGTTAGCTAACAGTACAAACACACTGTGGATCGTTTGTTTGGATCAGCCAGATTTCCGTCACTGATGATGTCAGAGGTGCTGTGGTCACATGATCACTGAATGTTTACTGCAGACTACAAAGCTAGTCCAGCTTGATGAAGATATGAAGCTCAGTGAGCGTGAGCAGAACTCTGATGATCCACAGACGTCATGTTTCCATGAGGATCAACCATGCCTGTCACCATGGTAACTGATGGAGACGATGAATGAAGTCATCTTATCAGAAAACTGAACAGGTCAGAAACATCTTCACCTGACAGACGTACACCTGAGAGCACATGCAGAGACTTTACTGTGAGTCTAAACACCTGACCTCCAGTCACCTGACCTCCAGTCACCTGACCTCCAGTCACCTGACCTCCAAACATCAGATCAACAGCTTCCAAACATTTTCCATCAGTTTGTTTTTATCGTTCATAAACTGACAGAGATCTGAAGATGAAGCAACATCAACATTATTTATAACTAATCATCGTCATTAATCTGTATAACTACATTTAAAACATCTGCATTTTATTTTGAAAGGTCTAACTGTCCTTTATTTTGAAAAGCCGTCATAGAGGCGTATTGATTATTGATCAGGTCGTCTGTCTTAAAGTTCATGTTCAGCAGCAGTCTGTCTACCTGGTGACTGATGATGTCATCACCATCTCTGCGCTCTGATTGGCTGTCAGAGTTTCTGTCAGTCCTCAGACTGGTTCAGGTCTACACAGAGTCAGACTGGTTCAGGTCTACAGAGAGTCAGACTGGTTCAGGTCTACAGACAGACTGGTTCAGGTCTACAGACAGACTGGTTCAGGTCTACAGACAGACTGGTTCAGGTCTACAGAGAGCTGCTGATGAAGATGATGATGATGATCCTGGTCCTGGTTCTCTGCTCTGTCCTCTGTGTGTCAGCTGACAGTAAGTACAGACAGACAGGTTAACAGACAGACAGGTTAACAGACAGACAGGTTAACAGACAGACAGTCAGGTTAACAGACAGACAGTCAGGTTAACAGACAGACAGACAGGTTAACAGACAGACAGTCAGGTTAACAGACAGACAGACAGGTTAACAGACAGACAGACAGGTTAACAGACAGACAGTCAGGTTAACAGACAGGTTAACAGACAGACAGTCAGGTTAACAGACAGACAGACAGGTTAACAGACAGACAGACAGGTTAACAGACAGACAGTCAGTTGTGTGTGTTCTGTCTTCAGGTCATGAGGATCTTTATATCAATGGCTGTTCAGACTCTGATGGAGAGGACATGTACGGTCTGGATGGTGAAGAGTTGTGGTACGCTGACTTCAACAAACGAGTAGGAGTCAATACTCGGCCCAGTTTTGTGGAAGGAGACTACAGAGAAGGAACTTATCAAACTGCTGAGGGTAATCAAGCAGCCTGCAAACAGAACCTGAAGATTCACATTAAAGCCTTCCAGGACTTCCCAGTGGAACACGGTGAGACAAACAAACATGTTTCATGTTTCTGTGTAAAACTGAGTGATGTCATGAAGTGTGTGTTATGACAGTGAATGAGACATTTACCATGGAAACACTTCCTGATTCACTCAGCCGAGGATCATGGGTACTGTAGTAGGACAGAGCTTCATGGTCAAACATCCTGTGAGCAGCTCAGCAGGTTCGATTCCCACACTGGACCTCATGTTCTGTGTTTGTGTGCAGATCCTCCGACCAGTCCAATCATCTACACCAGAGACGACGTGGAGCTCGGACAGAAGAACGTCCTCCTCTGTCACGTGACGGGTTTCTATCCGGCTCCTGTGAAGGTCTACTGGACCAAGAACGGAGTGAACGTGACCGAAGGAACCAGCATCAACGTTTCCTCACCCCAACAAGGACGGTTCCTTCAGACAGACGTCCAGACTGAACTTCACCCCACAGCTGGGAGACGTTTACAGCTGCACAGTGAAACATCTGGCTCTGCAGCAACCACTGACCAGGATCTGGGGTGAGACACTGTGTGTGTGTGTCTCTGTGTGTGTGTGTGTGTCTGTGTGTGTGTGTGTCTCTGTGTGTCTCTGTGTGTGTGTCTGTGTCTGTGTGTGTGTGTCTGTGTGTGTGTGTGTCTCTGTGTGTCTCTGTGTGTGTGTGTGTGTGTCTCTGTGTGTGTGTGTGTGTGTGTGTGTCTGTGTGTGTGTGTGTGTGTGTGTGTGTCTCTGTGTGTGTGTGTGTGTGTGTCTCTGTGTGTGTGTGTCTCTGTGTGTGTGTGTCTCTGTGTGTGTGTGTGTGTCTCTGTGTGTGTGTGTGTGTGTTGATGTGTGTGTTGATGTGTTCGTGTGTGTGTGTGTGTGTTCATGTGTGTTGATGTGTGTGTGTTCATGTGTTGATGTGTGTGTGTTCATGTGTTGATGTGTGTGTTGGTGTGTGTTGATGTGTGTGTTGATGTGTTGATGTGTGTGTTGATGTGTTGATGTGTGTGTTCATGTGTGTTGATGTGTTGATGTGTGTGTTCATGTGTGTTGATGTGTGTGTGTTGATGTGTGTGTTGATGTGTGTGTGTTGATGTGTGTGTGTTGATGTTCCAGATGTGGAGGTGAAGCAGCCCGGTGTTGGACCGGCCGTGTTCTGTGGATTGGGTCTGACTGTCGGTCTGCTCGGCGTGGCTGCTGGAACCTTCTTCCTCATCAAAGGAACGAGTGCAGCTGATTGGCCGGCAGTGATGATATGTCACGTTGGGGTTCTGGACCAGGTTCTGAACGGACCGGGCTGCTCTGCTCCACAGTGAACCTGCTTCATTGATCAGATGTTGTGATTTAATCACGCTGTGGCTGACTTCCTGTCACTTCCTGTCACTTCCTGTCTCTTCCGGACACTTCCGTCACTTCCTGTCTCTTCCTGTCACTTCCTGTCTCTTCCTGTCACTTCCTGTCTCTTCCTGTCTCTTCCTGTCCTTCCTGTCTCTTCCTGTCACTCCTGTCTCTTCCTGTCTCTTCCTGTCTCTTCCTGTCACTTCCTGTCTCTTCCTGTCTCTTCCTTCTGTCACTTCCTGTCTCTTCCGTCTCTCCTGGTCTCTTCCTGTCACTTCCTGTCTCTTCCTGTCACTTCCTGTCTCTTCCTGTCTCTTCCTGTCTCTTCCTGTCACTTCCTGTCTCTTCCTGTCTCTTCCTGTCTCTTCCTGTCACTTCCTGTCTCTTCCTGTCACTTCCTGTCTCTTCCTGTCTCTTCCTGTCACTTCCTGTCTCTTCCTGTCTCTTCCTGTCTCTTCCTGTCACTTCCTGTCTCTTCCTGTCACTTCCTGTCTCTTCCTGTCTCTTCCTGTCACTTCCTGTCTTTCGTGTTTTTTTGCTTCTGCGGGTGAAAAATGTTTTTGTCAATAAAAATGATTTTATGATTTAATGAGTTTCCAATAAAGACGTGAACAGAAGTTTGTCCTGATGTGATTATTGATGAATGAAGCGTGATCAGGTCGACTCACTTTTAACGAGACAATGAACTTTGACACTTCCTGGTTCAGCTGATGAGCTGAGACGTCTGTGCTGCAGAGGACAGGTGAGGACAGGTGAGGACAGGTGAAGACAGGTGAAGACAGGTGAAGACAGATGAGGACAGGTGAGGTCGTCTGAGGTCCAGACTTCATGTTCCGCTCTCAGCAGATCATCCAACATGAGTTTCATGATTTAAAGTTTATGCTGAGTCAGCAGCATCATGATACAAACTTATGAAGCCGTCAGAGAAACTGAACAGAGACGTCAGCGTCCTGTCATGTGACGTCCTGTCATGTGAACACGCAGCAGAGCTTTGTATGATCAGGTGAGATGAAGTCATGTGACCTCAGTCCTCTGTGGTCTGGTTCTTTCAGTTTCAGCTCAGCCCGTTCGTGGTTCTGATTCTGTGTGTACTAACGGAGCCGTTAACGAGCTCCATGTGAACAGGTGAGACGCTTCATGGGCCTGGTTCTGATCCAGGATCAGCAGAAACTCAAAGACAGACAGAGACCTTCAGGACACACCTGCAGCCTGCAGAGCAGCGTGTCACTTCCTGTCTGACTTCCTGTCTGACTTCCTGTTGACCCGTGGGGTCTCCCAGTGTTTGGTGTGTGTGCTGTGACTGCTGACTGTCCACAGGTAATGAAGCACACCTGAGTGTCAGCAGTGTGTGTGTGTTCTATTCATCATGATATATTGACAGCAGTCTGGCAGCTGGAGGGTTAATGATGATCAATACTTCAGATATTTGATCAATAACTTGATTATTATTAAGCATTATTGATTATTGATTATGCCTCATGAAGCTGAGTAACACGGAGCTGACGGCTGCTCTGACTTTTCCCGGAGCAGTCTGCCTGGTAACAGCTGATGTCAGGTCATGTGACCTGAGCTCTGCTTTTTAGAGCAGCTCTCAGTCAGAGTGTGTCAGTGTGTGTGTGTGAAGTGAGCAGACCAACATGGCTTCATCCTTCATCAGCTTCTCCCTCCTCTTCATCAGCCTCTACGCAGCAGGTACGACCAATACACACATCAACACACACATCAACACACTGATCAACACACTGATCAACACACACATCAACACACTGACCAACACACACATCAACACACTGATCAACACACTGATCAACACACACATCAATACACACATCAACACACTGATCAACACACTCATCAACACACTGACCAACACACACATCAACACACTGATCAACACACACATCAACACACACATCAACACACACATCAACACACTGATCAACACACTCATCAACACACTGACCAACACACACATCAACACACACATCAACACACACATCAACACACTGATCAACACACACATCAACACACTCATCAACACACTGACCAACACACACATCAACACACACATCAACACACTCATCAACACACTGACCAACACACTGATCAACACACTCATCAACACACTCATCATTGATCATACTGTTAACAGTCTCTGATGTTCAGTCTGGTTGTTTTTTCTCTTCAGATGGATTCATGGAATTTCGTTTGGGCCGTTGTGTTTTTAACTCGTCTAATCCGAAAGACATCGAGTTCATCGACTCGTACTATTACAACAAGATAGAGTACACCAGGTTCAGCAGCAGTGTGGGGAAGTATGTTGGATTCACTGAGTACGGTGTGAAGAACGCAAAGTACTGGAACGATAATCCTTCAATTCTGGCTCAGGAGAGAGCTGCGAAGGACAGATACTGTGTGCACAACGTTGAGATCTGGTACCAGGTTGCTCTGGATAAGTCAGGTGAGTTTGTTTGTGTGACATCATCAACACCTGATCATCATGAACTCATTATTATTAAACATGTCTGAGGTTTCTGGTTTAAATAAAAGTTTAATATAGAAAATAATAATCACCTTTAATTATTTATGATTGTTTAATTTAAATCACGACAATAAGAATAATTACATAATATATTATATTATAATTATTATATATTAATTATTTAAATGACGTCTGTCTTTAAGTCAAGCCGTACGTCAGGCTGCACTCTACGACGCCCCCTGGTGGTCAGCATCCCTCCATGTTGGTCTGCAGCGTCTTCGACTTCTACCCCAAACACATCAAAGTGAGCTGGCTCAGAGACGGACAGGAAGTCACCTCTGATGTCACTTCCACTGATGAGCTGGCAGACGCTGACTGGTACTACCAGATCCACTCCCACCTGGAGTACACGCCCAGGTCAGTCCAGGTCCAGGTCCAGGTCCAGGTCCAGGTCCAGGTTCTGGTTCAGTCAGAACTCTGATGTGTTGTTTGTGTTGGTTCAGGTCTGGAGAGAAGATCTCCTGTGTGGTGGAGCACGCCAGCCTGAAAGAACCTCTGATTACTGACTGGGGTAAATACCTGTCTGTCTGCTCACCTGTCTGTCTGTTTACCTGTCTGTCTGCTCACCTGTCTGTCTGTTTACCTGTCTGTCTGCTCACCTGTTTGTCTCTCACCTGTCTGTCTCTCACCTGTCTGTCTGCTCACCTGTCTGTCTCTCACCTGTCTGTCTGCTCACCTGTTTGTCTCTCACCTGTCTGTCTCTCGACCTTGTCTCTCAAGTCTGTCTCTCACCTGTCTGTCTCTCACCTGCTGTCTCTCACTGTCGTCTCAGACCCGTCCATGCCTGAGTCTGAGAGAAACAAGATCGCCATCGGAGCCTCAGGACTGATCCTGGGTCTGATCCTGTCTCTGGCTGGATTCATCTACTACAAGAGGAAGGCCCGAGGTCAGACCAGAACAGACCACTACAGACCAGTACAGACCAGTACAGACCAGAACAGACCAGCACAGACCAGAACAGACCAGTACAGACCAGTACAGACCAGAACAGACCAGTACAGACCAGAACAGACCAGTACAGACCAGAACAGACCAGTACAGACCAGTACAGGCCAGTTTTAATGAGGTGGTATCTGATTTGAGGTTGACTCTGTCGTTGTCTCTTCTTCACTGCAGGAAGGATTCTGGTTCCCAGTAACTGATCCTGGACCTGGCCTTGGACCTGGACCTGGTTCTGGTTCTGGTTCTGGTCCTGTCTGTCAGCTGCTGCTTCAACCTGCTTGTTGTGTTTTCAGCTCAGCAGCTGGTCAGTGCTGCCCCCTGCTGGACCGGCTGAACACCTGATTGTCTGTAGTCTGATCCTCTGCTGGTCTAAACTCTGATCCAGGACGGTCCTGTTCACTGGAGGACTGAAGTCCTGGACCAGGTTTAGTCTGGACTCTGGATCTGGACTCCTCTCCACACGCTGACTCTGCTTTGAAATCAGATATAATCCAGTGATTTGAGTGATTTGGGTTTGTTAGATTTTTATATTTGTATGCAGTCAAACGCTTTGTAACCAAATAAATCATCAGAAATGTGATCAAACATCAATAAACAGGAAGTATCTCCATCCATCCGTGTCAGTCTGCTTCCTGTTTCCTGTCCAGCTCTTTGTTTATTCACAGGCAGCACTGATGAAGAAGAAATCATCATCAGCTGACTCTGTGTTCAGGTTTATATCAGTGTGAGGACCAGAAACATCATTTCATGATTATTCATGAATATTTAAATACAGCCGAGTCACAAATACAAGTACATAAGTACACAACAAGTACACGACAAGTACACAACAAGTACACGACAAGTACACAACAAGTACACAGCAAGTACACAACAAGTACACAACAAGTACACGACAAGTACACAACAAGTACACAACAAGTACACAACAAGTACACGACAAGTACACAACAAGTACACAACAAGTACACGACAAGTACACAACAAGTACACGACAAGTACACAACAAGTACACAACAAGTACACAACAAGTACACGACAAGTACACAACAAGTACACGACAAGTACACGACAAGTACACAACAAGTACACGACAAGTACACAGCAAGTACACAACAAGTACACAGCAAGTACACAACAAGTACACAGCAAGTACACAACAAGTACACAACAAGTACACAACAAGTACACAGCAAGTACACAACAAGTACACGACAAGTACACAACAAGTACACAACAAGTACACGACAAGTACACAACAAGTACACGACAAGTACACGACAAGTACACAACAAGTACACGACAAGTACACAGCAAGTACACAACAAGTACACAACAAGTACACGACAAGTACACAACAAGTACACGACAAGTACACAGCAAGTACACAACAAGTACACGACAAGTACACAACAAGTACACGACAAGTACACAACAAGTACACGACAAGTACACAGCAAGTACACAACAAGTACACAGCAAGTACACAACAAGTACACAGCAAGTACACAACAAGTACACGACAAGTACACAACAAGTACACGACAAGTACACAACAAGTACACGACAAGTACACAACAAGTACACAACAAGTACACGACAAGTACACAACAAGTACACAGCAGGTACACAACAAGTACACGACAAGTACACAACAAGTACACGACAAGTACACAACAAGTACACAACAAGTACACAACAAGTACACGACAAGTACACAGCAGGTACACGACAAGTACACAACAAGTACACGACAAGTACACAGCAGGTACACAACAAGTACACGACAAGTACACAACAAGTACACAGCAAGTACACAACAAGTACACGACAAGTACACAACAAGTACACGACAAGTACACAACAAGTACACAGCAAGTACACAACAAGTACACGACAAGTACACAGCAGGTACACGACAAGTACACGACAAGTACACAGCAGGTCCATGTTCATGTTTGCAGTAATCAGATACTGCAGTACTGAGTGTTTCACTTCACACTGTGATTATTATTAATGATCGTCAGTTGTTAATGAAGCTTTCAGGTTTCATTCATCTAC
>CM024809.1:960722-998222 GCA_014281875.1 Nibea albiflora | reverse complement strand
CACACACACACACACACACACACACACACACACACCTTTCGTGGATTAGTTTGATCATGTGATTAAAGTGGGCGTGGTCTCTCTCAGCGTTCCTATTGGCCTACGCAGTGTTTGGTGGGCGGTACCACTGCTCCCGTGTCGGGGAGCAGGTGGATGAGCAGCAGGGGGGCGGGGCTAAACCACCTGCAGATGGAGGGGCGGGGCTTTACCTGGGAGAGCTGAGGGTGATGATGAGGAGGCTGCTGCAGGATGAAGACATCCACAACACAGTCAGGTGGTTCACTGATCACACAGGAAGAGCTTTGACACATGAGCCCACCAACAGGAAGTCAGACTAACGTGTAGGTCATGTGACGGCGTGTCGTTGTGTGTGGCAGTCGAGTCAGCAGAGCGAGTCATCCTCCAGGTTCCTCCGAGGGAACGTCTCTGGCCTCAGAAGTCCTCCGTCGCTTCAGGCAGCTGCAGATGGATCACACCTGGACGGAGTCGCTGTACGCCACGCTGCAGTTCCCCGACAGGTCGGTAGGTGGCGCTGAGCTCAGAGGTCAGGCAGCGCTGACGGAGGCTCACCTGTCTGTCTGCTTACCTGCAGGTCTCAGAGGAGCGCTGTGTGGCTGGTGGACTCTGCAGGACTGACCTCAGAACAGATTCTCCTGAACCCGTCTGACTTCTGCCCGTACAGCGCCACAGGAAGTACCACGGTGAGACAGTGATGGCACTGTCAACCATGGTAACAACACCAGGTGACCTTTACCTGTCTCCCTCTCTGCAGGGGGGCGTGGTCTACGCCAACTACGGGCCGTCCGGAGGATTTTAATTGGATGAAGAGTGTGGGCGGTCTGTGATTGGCTGTGTGGTGGTGATGCGTGTCGGGGGCGGGGTCAGTTTCGCAGAGAAGGTGTGGTTGGCTGAGAAGAACGGGGCGGGCGGAGCTTTGATCTACCCCGACCCCGCCGACCTGCCGCAGGACCCGCGACGCCTGGGACTGAACACACACACCGCCGTGTCCGAACACGTAACACACACACACACACAGACACACACACACACACACACACACCGCCGTGTCCGAACACGTAACACACACACACACACACACACACACACACACACACACACACACACACACACACACACACACACACACACACACGTGCTCCTGACCAATCACCATCTCCCTCTGTGTCGGCCAATCACAGGTCCACCTGGGGTCAGGTGACCCCTTCACTCCCGGCTTTCCCTCCTTCAATCACACTCAGTTCCCGCCCATCCAGTCCTCGGGCCTGCCACTCATCCCGGCTCTGCCAATCAGTGCCACCGTAGCCGCCAAGCTGCTCAGGTAAGCCCCGCCCCCTCAGGTCACCTGCTCAGGTGTTCTTGTGTGCTCACCTCGTGTCTCAGCCAGCTGTCAGGTCCATCCTGTCCTCCGTCCTGGCGCGTTCGGCTGCCGTACGTGCGCTGCGTGCTCGGTCCAGAGCTCGGCTCCGGACGCAGAGTCAAGATGTCGGTCCACAACGTGATGACGCCGGTTCTGCTCAACAACATCTTCTCGTCTGTGGAGGGCCGGGTCGAGCCAGGTGAGCTGACGGACACACAGATTCTCACTTTGAGGGACGGATCATGACAAAGCGCTTCATCTCCGTCAGACCAGTACATCATACTGGGAGCGCAGAGGGACTCGCTGGGTCCAGGAGCCGTGAAGTCTGGAGTGGGAACAGCGATCCTCCTGGAGCTGGCCCGAACGTTCTCCGCCATGGTGAAGAACGGTAAGACTCACCTGGAGACAGGTGTGCTCAGGCTGACAGAGGGCGGCGCTCACGGTGGTCATCAGTTTGGTGCTCCGACATCCCATGATGCTCTGTGGTGGTTGCTAAGGCTGTCCTGTGGTTGCTAAGGCAGTGCTGTGGTTGCTAAGGCATTGGTTGCTAAGGCTGTCCTGTGGTTGCTAAGGCTGTCCTGTGGTTGCTAAGGCTGTCCTGTGGTTGCTAAGGCTGTCCTGTGGTTGCTAAGGCAGTGGCTGTGGTGCTAAGCATTGAGTTGCTAAGGACTGTCCTGTGGTTGCTAAGGCTGTCCTGTGGTTGCTAAGGCTGTCCTGTGGTTGCTAAGGCAGTCCTGTGGTTGCTAAGGCAGTGCTGTGGTTGCTAAGGCATTGGTTGCTAAGGCTGTCCTGTGGTTGCTAAGGCAGTGCTGTGGTTGCTAAGGCAGTCCTGTGGTTGCTAAGGCGTTGCTGTTTGTCTGCAGGTTTCAGTCCCAGACGCAGTCTGCTGTTTGTCAGCTGGGACGCCGGAGACTTCGGGAACGTCGGAGCTACAGAGTGGCTGGAGGTTCGTCCAATCAGAGACGCTCCCACTGACCTCTGACCTCGCTGTTGCCGTAGTAACTGACCTTTGACCCTCTGTTTGTCAGGGTTACCTGTCCATGCTGCACCTGAAGGCTGTGGCCTACTTCAGTCTGGACCAGGCCATCATGGGTAACACAGAGCTCTCAGCCAATCACAGGAGGCCTTCTGTAAAGTGCCTGATAAACACCTGTCTGTCTGTCTGCCTGTTAACCTGTCTGTCTGTCTCCCTGTCTGTGCGTCTGCCTGTTAACCTGCTGTCTGTCTGCCTGCCTGCCTGTCTGCCTGTTTGTCTGTCTGCCTGTCTGTCTGCAGGTGATGATGTCCTGTCTGCCTGTTAACCTGTCTGTCTGCCTGTCTGTCTGTCTGTCTGCCTGCCTGTCTGCCTGTTTGTCTGTCTGCCTGTCTGTCTGCAGGTGATGATGTCCTGTCTGCCTGTTAACCTGTCTGTCTGCCTGTCTGTCTGCAGGTGATGATGTCCTGTCTGCCTACACCAGTCCTCTGCTGGTCGACCTGCTGGACGCTGCCATCAGACAGGTGAACACGTTACAGGAAGCGTGTGTGTTTGTATGTTCATGTCACATGACGTCGTGTCTGGTCACATGACGTCACTCTCCTGTGTGTAACATGACGTCTGTGTGTGTGTGTGTGTGTGTGTGTGTGTGTGTGGTGTGTGTGTGTGTGTGTGAGGTGGAGCATCCTAAACATGCAGGTCAGACCATCTACAGCCAGGCGGAGAGAGACGGAGGCAGCTGGAGGATGTGAGGCACACAACAACACACACCAACACACACACCAACACACACCAACACACACCAACACACACACCAACACACACCAACACACACACCAACACAACACACCAACACACACCAACACACACACCAACACACACCAACACACACCAACACACACACCAACACACACACCAACACACACCAACACACACACCAACACACACCAACACACACACCAACACACACCAACACACACACACACACACACACCAAACACACACCAACACACACACCACCACACACACCAACACACACCACACCAACACACACACACACCACACACACACCAACACACACCACACCAACACACACACACACACCACACACACTAACACACACCACTAACCACACCACACCAACACCACCAACCAACACCAACACACACTAACACACACACACACACCAACACACACTAACACACACCAACACACACACCAACACACACCAACACACACCACACCAACACACACACACACACACACACCAACACACACCAACACACACACACACCAACACACACCAACACACACACACACCAACACACACCAACACACACACACAACACACACACCACACACACACACACACCAACACACACCACACCAACACACACACACACACCAACACACACTAACACACACCACACCAACACACACCAACACACACCAACACACACTAACACACACACACACACCAACACACACTAACACATACCAACACACACACACACACCAACACACACTAACACACACACACACACCAACACACACTAACACATACCAACACACACACCACACCAACACATACCAACACACACACCAACACACACTAACACACACCAACACACACCAACACACACTAACACATACCAACACACACACCACACCAACACATACCAACACACACACCAACACACACTAACACATACCAACACACACACCACACCAACACATACCAACACACACACCAACACACACTAACACATACCAACACACACACCACACCAACACATACCAACACACACACCAACACACCCTAACACACACCAACACACACTAACACATACCAACACACACACCAACACACCAACACACACCTGAAGCTGTTCAGCAGGTGCACTCACCTGAGCGTTGGCTGACCTGTGAACGTTCTCTCCTCAGCATGAAGCCTCTGTACCTGAACAGCGGAGCGTACAGCTTCACAGCGTTCGCAGGAGTTCCAGCGGTGGAGCTCAGGTTCACTGAGGTGTGTGTGTCATGGTGATGATGTCACACAGGTGTCCTCGTTACAGGCTGATGACATCACATCTGTCCATTCAGGAGCGAGCGTATCCGTTCGTCAACACGCCGTTGGACAGCGCGTCCCGCCTACAGGAAGTGCTGGGAGGTCGTCTGGGGGTCACGGGGCGGAGCTTAGGGGAGCTGGTGGGAGAGATGGTGCTGCGATTGGCCCACGACCACATCCTGCCGCTACGCATCACTTCCTACGCTCAGACTGTGCTGCAGTTCAGTGCCCAGCTCAACAAACACTCTGCAGAGCTGCAGGTACGCTGACCTCACCTGACAGTTCAGACACACACGACATTACACACACACGTGTCAGGCTGCTCATGTGACGCTCGGCCTTCAGTGATTGGTGGTTCAGTGTTCTGTCCGGTCTTCTGATTGGTCGAGTCTGGTCCAGTGTCCTGACAGTTTACAGACGTGTTAGTTTAGCTTTTATTGTTAGCATCGAGCATCGACCACAGTTCAGCTTCTCATCTGAACGTCCTGATCTTAGGACAGACGTCACAGAGCTGTCTGTCTGTGTTCAGTCCAGAGGTTTGTCTCCTCACTGGGTTTTCAGTGCCAGAGGAGATTACAGCCGAGCAGCAGAGACGCTGCAGAGAGCCATCGACCACAGCGACCTGCACGACCCGACCACCGACCGCTTCTACAACACCCGGATCATGAGGGTACAAGTACTGCAAACACAGCACCATGAGGGTAGAGGTACTGCAAACACAGCACCATGAGGGTACAAGTACTGCAAACACAGCACCATGAGGGTACAAGTACTGCAAACACAGCACGATGAGGGTACAAGTGGTGCAAACACAGCACCATGAGGGTACAAGTACTGCAAACACAGCATCATGAGGGTACAAGTACTGCAAACACAGCACGATGAGGGTACAGGTACTGCAAACACAGCATCATGAGGGTACAAGTACTGCAAACACAGCACCATGAGGGTACAAGTACTGCAAACACAGCACCATGAGGGTACAAGTACTGCAAACACAGCACCATGAGGGTACAAGTACTGCAAACACAGCACCATGAGGGTACAAGTACTGCAAACACAGCACGATGAGGGTACAAGTACTGCAAACACAGCACTGTGAGGGAACAAGTACTGCAAACACAGCATCATGAGGGTACAAGTACTGCAAACACAGCACCATGAGGGTATAAATACTGCAAACACAGCACCATGAGGGTACAAGTACTGCAAACACAGCACCATGAGGGTATAAATACTGCAAACGCTGCTGCTAATCCTGCTTCTACAGACTTCACTAATAAAAATCACTCCCGTGTCTCCTCCAGGTGGAATACTACTTCCTGTCTCAGTACGTGTCGGTGGTGGAGACGCCGTTTCGTCACGTGATCCATGGCCGCGGCGACCACACTCTGAGCGCGCTCACTGAGCACCTGGCCTTGCTGACCTCTGACCCTGAACGCTTCGATGAAAAGCGCTTCAGACGGCAGCTCGCTTTTTTCACCTGGACGCTGCAGGGAGCCGCCAACGCCCTGAACGGAGACGTGTGGAACATACATAACACACACACATACACACAGTGACACACACTGAGGTCACTGTGTGTATTTGTACTTCATTTCCCACTGTACGCAGTACTTCATCATCAGCTGACTACTATGTCCTGATGTTTGGCTGTTAGCTAAGGTGTCGACTTTTAACATCATAAGTAATCAACAAATACTCGAGTACTACACTCTGAGTACACACTGAACACACATGTGAAGCAAAACATGAAGCATTGAAACATGAAGCATTGAAACATGAAGCATTGAAACATGAAACATTAAAACATGAAGCATTGAAACATGAAGCATTGAAATATGAAACATTGAAACATGAAGCATTGACACATTAAAACATGAAGCATTAAAACATGAAGCATTGACACATTAAAACATGAAGCATTGAAACATGAAGCATTGACACATTAAAACATGAAGCATTGAAACCTGAAGCATTGAAACATTAAAACCTGAAGCATTGAAACCTGAAGCATTGAAACCTGAAGCATTGAAACATGAAGCATTGAAACATGAAGCATTGACACATTAAAACATGAAGCATTAAAACATGAAGCATTGACACATTAAAACATGAAGCATTGAAACATGAAGCATTGACACATTAAAACATGAAGCATTGAAACCTGAAGCATTGAAACATTAAAACATGAAGCATTGAAAACTGAAGCATTGAAACCTGAAGCATTGAAACATTAAAACCTGAAGCATTGAAACCTGAAGCATTGAAACCTGAAGCATTGACACATTAAAACATGAAACATTGAAACATGAAGCATTGAAACATGAAGCATTGAAACATGAAGCATTGAAACATTAAAACATGAAGCATTGAAACATGAAGCATTGAAACCTGAAGCATTGAAACATTAAAACATGAAGCATTGAAACATGAAGCATTGAAACATTAAAACATGAAGCATTGAAACATGAAGTATTGAAACATTAAAACATGAAGCATTGAAAACTGAAGCATTGGATTTAAGTGTCATAAACATTTCTTTTGGATGGTGTTGTCTCTCAGGGCTCATTGGATCATTGAAATTGTGCTCACTTGTGATAATTAGTTTTCCAGGTGAGCCCAATCAAAGGAAAACTAAAAGAAGGATCTCTGCTGCTGAAAAGCATGAAATTGTGCCCTACCTTGGACACGGTATGAAAAATATTGGATATTTCCTGAAAACTTATGCATGATCATCGTACTGTGAAGAAATCTGTCACTGATTCAGAGCACAAGCGGGTTTGTGCAGACAGAGGCAGAATGAAGGTTTCTGCAGATAAATTCATAGGATTAAGAGAGCAGCTGCTAAAATGTCATTGCAAAGCAGCAAACAGGTATTTGAATCTGTTGGTGCCTCTGGAGTCCCGCGAACCTCAAGGTGTAGGAACCTCAAGGTGTAGGAACCTCAAGGTGTAGGAACCTCAAGGTGTAGGAACCTCAAGGTGTAGGAACCTCAACAAGTTTGCAACTATGCATAACCTACGATTCGGCGACCCAAACAGTGGACTCAGGAATACATGATGACTCATTTTCAAACAGTTTGTTTACACATGCAACCCCAGATGGATGGAGTAATGGATGGAGTAATGGATGGAGTAATGGATGGTTGGTGGATGGCCACCGTGTCCCAGGCTGAGACGTCAGCTCGGAGGTGGCAGAGTCAGAATCATGGGGAGAGAGCTGGTGGGCCCGTTTAGGGTCCCTGACGGTGTGAAAATGACCTCAACCTTATTGAGTGTGAGTGTGGGAGGCAGTTCACGTCCAAGCAGCAGCTCTGGGGCTGTTCTGACATCCTGCAAAGACATTAAAGCAGAAACTCTCCAAGAACTCACAAGTTGAATGGAGTGAAGGCGTCCTATGTTAACCTGTAACTTCTGATTTAATTTATATGCTGCAAATTCAACTAACGACCATTTTGAATTCTTACAACCTATAAAATGTTTTGACACTCTAATGCGCATAATTTGGAACGGTGAGTTTTGAGCTTTTATATTTGAAAAACTGTTTTCACTGGGAGGTTCAAAAAATTCATATTATACTGTAGTGACTGTAGTCACAGGCTAACGTTAGCCTGCGAGCTAACACACTCTGAGTAACTTACAGTCAGTCAGTGAAGCAGATCTGTCAGAGTTTTGGACAGAATCTGCAGGGATGATGTGGAGACTAAAACCTGGACGTAGTCTCTGTGAGGTCCCCGCAGACTGTCTAAAACCGGGATGTAGTCTCTGTGACGTCCCGCAGGACTGTCTAAAACCTGGACGTAGTCTCTGTGACGTTCCCGCAGACTGTCTAAAACCTGGACATAGTCTCCGTGACCTCCCCGCAGACTGTCTAAAACCTGGACGTAGTCTCCGTGACGTCCCGCAGACTGTCTAAAACCTGGACGTAGTCTCTGTGACGCCCCCGCAGACTGTCTAAAACCTGGACGTAGTCTCTGAGACGTCCCGCAGAACTGTCTAAACCTGGACGTAGTCTCCGTGACGTCCCCGCAGACTGTCTAAAACCTGGACGTAGTCTCCGTGACGTCCCACAGACTGTCTAAAACCTGGACGTAGTCTCTGTGACGTCCCCGCAGACTGTCTAAAACCTGGACGTAGTCTCCGTGACGTCCCCGCAGACTGTCTAAAACCTGGACGTAGTCTCTGAGACGTCCCCACAGACTGTCTAAAACCTGGACGTAGTCTCTGTGACGTCCCCGCAGACTGTCTAAAACCTGGACGTAGTCTCTGTGACGTCCCCGCAGACTGTCTAAAACCTGGACGTAGTCTCTGAGGTGTTTTAAATGAAACTCGATCACTTTCAGGTTTTATAGAGAATTTATTTCAATATTTAATTTAGAACTAATTATTTAATGATACAAGCTGGTCGTCAAGGCAACAGCCTCCTGTGAGTGTATGTGTATGAGTGTGTGTGTGTGTGAGTGTGTGATGATATTACATCATCAATAATTAGGATTACTCTCATTATAATAATTATTATAATTATTCACATGACCCTGATATTCAGTCTAAAAAATCATCTGGACCATCAGAGATCAGTGTGGGAGCAGCGGCCATGTTGGATCCCCCATCAGTCCCAGTTGCTATGGTGACCCACGTCTCGCCATCACAGATGAGACTCCTCCCCTACGCTGTCCAGGTGAGTCTGAAGCTTTAGCCCTGCCCCCACAGGATTGTGGTTAGAGCTTTAGCTGGGACTTGTGGGTAATGTAGTCCATCTGTGCTGTAGATATTTGTAGGTGGTGTAATCCTTCGCTGGAGCTGGTAACTGTGGGTAATGTAGTTCGTAGCCTTTTGCTTAAAAATGGAAGTGTTCAGTTTCAGTTTTACCTCCTTGTTGTTGCTAAGCAACCAGAGAGACATGGCAACACAGGGGTGGTTGTAGTTCAGAGAGAGGGAGGTTCGGGTCCTGTAGTCCAGGCAGCGGGGGGTGATGGGCTTTGTAGTCCAGATGAGGGGAGTTCAGGATGTGAGGGATTGTGGGTATTGTAGTCCAGCAGAATGAGCATGGGAAGGTGTTTGTAGTCCAGTTTAAGGATGTTACAAGGAAACAAAAAAAAGGAAGTCTCACGACGTCACAGACGAATGTCCCGTTGGCTAACTCATCTGTCATAAGCCCCGCCCCATTTGAATCTGTGCTCCAATCACAGTCGAGCAAGCCCCACTCAACTTCCTCCTTTTCTGTACTTAGATATGCTACCTGTTAGCTACATGTTAGCTCGTCTGTGCTGAACAGAAAACTACATTATGAAGATGGTTAAAAGATGGAAGCTAAGTTAGCTTGTGTTCACTAACTAGCTTGCTAATATACATAAATCATTGGATCTCGTGTGACGAGATCTCGCGAGATTTGCGAGATTTCTCGTCGGGTTGGAAATCGGTCTCGCGAGATTTGTTGTCCAACAAGCAGCCGGAAACATGCATAACTATTTGCGACGCTCCCGCCACTTTTAAATTGTGATCCAACAAGCAGCCGAATGACGTCGGAAAATACAGGTATTGAAATTGAAGATGCCTCCATCACTTTCAAATCAAGAGAGTAAATGATAAGACACGGACAATATGCAGACACTGCAAGCTAACAGTGCCATACAGCACAATGCAAAGACATTCACAGCAGAACTCAAATCCACAACTGCACCGAAGAAAACACCAAAAACAGACAGCGCTGACGCCAGAGCCACAGCCATAACGAGAGACAGGTGTTTTCATAGCTGCTGATATGAGGCCGTTTTCTGTGGTAGAAAATGAATGAATGAAAAAAGGAGAATAATTTTATTGATTTTATTTTAACTTTCATAAAACTTTATTTTATTTCCAATTTGTAGAGGAAGAAGTGACATACTTGGTTATCTGTTTGCACTATTTGCAGTCTGTACTGACAGAGAAGAACCTTTTGTTTTGCACATGTTGTTTGCATTGGAAAAAAAGGAGAAATATATATATATATTATATATATATATATATATATATATAATTTTTTTTTTTTTTTTTTTACTATTTCAACTTTTATAACATTTTATTTTAGTTTCAATCTGTAGAGGAAGAAGTTAATTAAGAAGTTCATTAAAATGAAGTTCATTGAATGACAAGGCTTACATAGTTATGAATCCATGTGCAACAAAGTTAAATAAAAGTCTGTTGTCCAGGCATTCATATTTGTAATTTAGTTTTCTTAAAGTCTCGTCTCGTCTCGTGAACTGAGTGTCTCGTCACACTCCTACTAGTTAGCTAACATGGATCCTGTCCTGAGCGTGCACAGGACAGATTTGAGTGCGAGCAAAATGTTTGTGTCCAAGAAGAAGAAATGTGAGAGCAAGCATGTGAAGTCCAAACACACACTTTGAGTGTGAGCACAAAATGTGAGCGCGAGGAGAATAAATCTGAGAAGGAGAAATCATGATCTGAAAACCTACGCTCTGCAGTAAAGAGAGAATAAGACAGAGCTAACATGTAGGTAACACAGAGCTAACACAGAGCTAACACGTAGCTAACACAGAGCTAACATGTAGCTAACACAGAGCTAACATGTAGCTAACACAGAGCTAACATGTAGCTAACACAGAGCTAACATGTAGCATATCTAAGTACAGGAAATGAGGAAGTTGTTGAGGCTTGCTCGACTGTGATTGGAGCATAAATTGAAGGGGGCGTGGCTTAGTAATGGTCAGGCGATAATCAGGTCAGAGGTGACGTCTTATTTTCTACTGTCCTTTAGGGGATTGTGGGAGATGAAGTCCAGCAGAGGGGGGGTTGCTGTGGCTGCGGGCAGAGAGGGATTGTGGGTGTTGTAGTCTTAATACTTTAAGCCCTGAATAGACTGTGTGTTTGAGCCCCATCGTTTTATTTACAGCCACACAAGTCTTTATGTACACTACACACACACACACACACACACACCAATAAATAAATAAATAGGATGATATAAATACTTCAGCTGAACTCTACTGTCCTTTGTTTACTGATAATACACACAATCAACCACCTGTCTCACTCTCTCTGTTCCTCTGGCAGACAGACAGGCTGTCCTGGTCGCCACGGCCACACGGCCACAGCGTCCATCCAGTCGGTGTGCTCGTTAGAGATAGAAAGAAAAAACGGGAAACAAAAACATTAAAAGACAAACGTCTGCTTGCCGTCTGTCGGGTCACAACCTCAGCTGCTGCTGGCGGCCAATCAGAGTCTGTCGCGGGCGGGAACCCAGATGTAAGGGCCGCTCTGCTCCTCGATGACGGCTTTGACCAGGTGATACACCTCCTCGAAGCTGTCGCCGTGCACGATGGCTGCACACACACACACACGTTACAGTCAGTCCATGGACGTGCTGATATTCACAGTAACACAACAGTCTCAATGTATTTAACCTTAATGTAACCTTAATGTAACCTTAATGTAACCTTAATGTAACGTATCTACCCGTGAAACACTCGAGGAAGTCTTGTTCCAGTTTGATGGCTCGATCCAGAGCTTTCCTTGCCTGATCCTCCGACAGACGCTTGTTCAGATCCCTGCACACACACACACACACACACACACACACACAGTTATTTGCTCTCTTCCCTGTTGTGATGTCACTGATGACCTCACTGATGACCTCACTAACTCACAGGATGTTCTCCAGGGATCGCGGTCGGATGAAGATGGCGATGGGGTGAAGTTGAGCCGCCTGCAGCCTCCTCACTGCGTTCGCCGACACGTCCAGGATGCAGTGTTTCCCCTGGAGAACACACACACACACACAAAGCGTCACCATGGTAACCTCTAAAAGCAGCATCATCATCACCACGGTAACCAGCGTGCCTCACCTGCTCGGCCACCTGTCTGACGCTCTGCACCGACGTCCCGTACAGGTGGTTGTTGTACTGCCCGGCCTCGATGAAGCGATGCGATTGGATGTCGCGCTCCATCTGTTCCCGTGACGACACAAAGTGGTAGTCCCGCCCATCGGCCTCGTAGTCCCTGCGAGGACGAGTGGTGTCTGCGGAGAGAGAGTCACGTCAGCCACTTCCTGTTTGTGTCCATCCTGTTTCCTGTTTCAGCACGGGGACACTTACGAGGGACGCACGAGCCGAACTTATCGGGGAACTCGGACAGAAGGTCGTCATTGACGCGATCTTTGGTCGGTCCCAGGATGATGACGGGACGAGCGTAGTCCACTACAGACAGAGACAGGACACATCAGTCCACCTGTGCAGGTCTGACCTGGACAACATGAACCGAGGTCAAAGGTTAAAGCACTGACCTTCGATCTGCGTGATGAGCTCGTAGCTGTGGACGAAGCCTTCCCGTCCTGTGAGCAGAGAGCAGACGGTCACAGAGCGAACACCTGAGGTTTCCATGCTGCGTGCTTTGACTCACCTTTACTCTTCAGACGGGACCACTCCTTCCTCTCCACTCTGAAACACACACACACACACACGGTGTGTGAGCAGACAGCTGTGTGACTGTGTGTGTGTGTGTGTGTGTGTGTGTGTGTGTGTGTGTTACATGAACCTGTGTTTGGACGGGACGTAGCCCAGCTCCTCCAGCTCGCCCTGCTGGTTCACCCGTCTGGCCTGCCACCACTCGTCATCAGCGCTGTCCATCACGTGAAGAACCTCCCCGAAGTTAAAGTCCAGCGCCTGAGACAGGACGCCACAGTCCCACTGCTTATCGTAGTCAAACAGAGCCCTGAAACACCCACACACACAGTTAGTACCTGCACAGGTGAGCTGACACAGGTGAGCTGACACAGGTGAGCTGACACAGGTCACCTGACATAGAAGCTCCGGTTGGCTCTCAGGCTTCCAGACGAGCTGTTCATCATCTGCTCCCTCAGGTCGTGGATCTTTGCTTCAAAGCGGCTGTACTCTGCACACACACACACACACACACGAGGTAAAGGTAATGTGTGCGTGTGTGTGTGTGTGTGTGTGTGCGTGTGTGTGCGTGTGTGTGTGCGTGCTCACCTTCAGGTCTGTACTGTGCTACTATGGTAACAGTCTGCCCGGCGTTCTTCAGAGCTGCTGCTGCCTGTTCGTGTGTCGCATACCTGAGATCCACACCATTCACCTGCACACACACACACACACACACACACACACACACACACACACACACACACACACACAGATTACAGGTTGTCTTATTGTGTACAGGAAGTTCTAATAAAGTTTAACTTTTATCTTTCTGACAGAAACACCTGAACACAAACCGCGACTGTCACATCCAGGGTTACCATGGAAACACAACCAGACCCAGTGAGAGTGTGAGTACTCACACTGAGGATCTGGTCTGTGAGGATCTGGTCTGAGTACTCACACTGAGGATCTGGTCTGAGTACTCACACTGAGGATCTGGTCTGTGAGGATCTGGTCTGAGTACTCACACTGAGGATCTGGTCTGAGTACTCACACTGAGGATCTGGTCTGAGTACTCACACTGAGGATCTGGTCTGTGAGGATCTGGTCTGAGTACTCACACTGAGGATCTGGTCTGTGAGGATCTGGTCTGAGTACTCACACTGAGGATCTGGTCTCCCTTCCTGAGCTCTCCGCTCAGGTCAGCTGGTCCTCCTGCCAGGATGAAGGAGATGAAGATCCCCTCTCCGTCCTCTCCACCCACGATGTTGAAGCCCAGCCCGGTGGAGCCGCGCTGGACGGCCGACCCGCCGAGGCTCCCGGGAGTAATCGTCCTCTCCCATCATGCCGCGGGGGATAGGTGAGTATCGTCGTGGTGACGGAGGAGGCAGGGCTTGTGGGTAATCGCACATGTAGTCCGGCTCCATGTAGGCTGCAGAGAAATGAAGGACACGTGAGGCTGGAGGTCCTGTCAGCGCCCCCTGCAGGCCGACGTGCACTGAAGCAGGAAGTGAGTGGTGTGTGCGTACAGCTGGTGAGGTCGGGCGGGCTGTATCGATCAGCTGGGTGGATGTACTGCGAGCTGGGCGTGGCCACCTTTAGGTACACCACCTCCCCGGTGTTCTTCAGCGCCGACACGGCGTCTTCGTGCAGGACGTCCTCCAGGGAGCTGTGGTTCACCTGCCGGGGTCAAAGGTCAGGTGAGTGTCGAAGCTGTGGACGAACACCACGAACATTCAGATTCAATCTTTTCATACAGCCAGTATTTTGTCCCCGATCTGCAGCCGTCCATCGCGGTGTGCCGCTCCGCCCTCGATGATCTTGGTGACGTAGATGCTGTTGTCTCCAGGAACGTGTTGGTTTCCCACGCCGCCAGCTATACTGAAGCCCAGACCTGGACCAGACAGGGACAGAACCGGACAGTTTAAGAACCTTCAGTTCTTCAGGTACCTTCAAGGTTCTGCAGAAACACTGGAGAGCTTCTCTAACAGGTTCTCCAAGGCAGCACCAAGGTTCTGGGCTACAAACAAGTTTCTAGAGAACCCAATGAAAGTTCTGTCATTAAATTATCCAAGAACATTTCTAACAGGGTTCTTAACGCTGGAGTTCTTTTATCATCAAAAGGATTCCCTAAAGTTCTAACAAATTATAAAGAACCAGAAAGGTTCTGCAACATGTTTGATTCTCAGACAACTCACAGGGTTCCTTCAAACATTTTACAGGTTTGTGGAGAACGTTTTGATCACATCAGTAGAGAACGTTCCCATCAGCACAGTGAGGTTCTAGGTTCTTCTGACCTTTGGGTCCTTTCATCAGTTTGATCTGTGTGACGCGTTCGCTCGGTGGGCGTCGCCGCAGGACATACAGCCTGACGACAGGCCCCGCCTCCTTCAGCGCCTCCACGGCGATGGAGTGTGTGACCTCACGCACGTCCACATCGTTAACGAATACGATGCTGTCGTTCACCCTGAAGAGAGAGAGGGAAGTTTAAGTTAGTGTGTGTGTGTGTGTGTGTGTGTGTGTGTGTGTGTGTGTGTACCTGAGGCGTCCGTCTTGGGCGGCGGCTCCTCCAGGGATGATCTTGGTGATGAAGATAGACGGGTCGTCTCCGATGTGAGGATTATCAGTTCCTCCTGCGATGCTGAATCCCAAACCAGAGTTCCCCTGAACACACACACACACACATATTGTTACCTGGTGTGTAGTTCAGGGAACCTGGGAGTCTGGAACGGAGGAGCTGGCAAGTGTATTTTGTTTTCTTTGGACAGAGCCACTGTTTAGCTAAGCTAAGCTAAGCTAAGCTAACCAGCTGCATCACAATGTAACTGGATGTTGGGCCTCCAGAGAGAACACAAGAATGTTCACAACACGCTGTGTAGACGTTTCTTAAAATACCCGGGCGGAGCTAAAAATAACCTGTGTGTGTGTGTGTGTGTGTGTGTGTGTTAGTGTGTGTGTGTGTGTGTGTGTGTGTGTGTGTTAGTGTGTGTGTGTGTGTGTGTTAGTGTGTGTGTGTGTGTGTGTGTGTGTCTCACCCTCTCCAGTGTGATCTCTTCGTACTCCAGCTCTCCCTCTGATCCGTTCATCTGTAAAAACAGTTTCAAGTTTTAATCACATCCAGCATCTTTCTGCTGACTGCTCGTCTCCACGGCAACTCCATGGTAACAGCTGTTCAGCCCCCAGGGGGTTGGTTACCAAGGCAACTGTAACTGTAGCTATAGCGACCCCATCTCTCTCTCATCATCTCTTGCACACATCACCTGTTTGTTTAGCATACAAATATATTGAGGTTCTGTTACTGTGTTCACTGTTAGACTTGACACTGCCGGTTCAGAGGTTCTGTTGCTGTGTTCACTGTTAGACTGGACACTGCCGGTTCAGAGGTTCTGTTGCCGTGTTCACTGTTAGACTGGACACTGCCGGTTCAGAGGTTCTGTTGCCGTGTTCACTGTTAGACTGGACACTGCCGGTTCAGAGGTTCTGTTGCCGTGTTCACTGTTAGACTGGACACTGCCGGTTCAGAGGTTCTGTTGCTGTGTTCACTGTTAGACTGGACACTGCCGGTTCAGAGGTTCTGTTGCTGTGTTCACTGTTAGACTGGACACTGCCGGTTCAGAGGTTCTGTTGCTGTGTTCACTGTTAGACTGGACACTGCCGGTTCAGAGGTTCTGTTGCTGTGTTCACTGTTAGACTGGACTCTGCCGGTTCAGAGGTTCTGTTGCTGTGTTCACTGTTAGACTGGACACTGCCGGTTCAGAGGTTCTGTTGCTGTGTTCACTGTTAGACTGGACACTGCCGGTTCAGAGGTTCTGTTGCTGTGTTCACTGTTAGACTGGACACTGCCGGTTCAGAGGTTCTGTTCGGTTTGTGGTCACTGGAAGGTCGATGCTGATGCTTGCTCATAGCTTCACTATTGGCTGCTATAAATGCCAATCAACATCCACGACAAGTCTCTCCCTACCTGAGGGTTTTTTATGAGCTCTACTTCCTGTTTGATGAGCTCTACTTCCTGTTTGATGAGCTCTACTTCCTGTTTGATGAGCTCTACTTCCTGTTTGATGCAGACTTTAAGATGTTAGAAACACAAAGCTCCAACACGCCAAAATCATCAAACAAACGAGACCAAAAGAATCAGTTTGTAATGAGCCAAACATGTCTACCTCCCTGTCTGTCTGTCTGTCTATCTGTCTGTCTGTCTGGTCCTGAAGGTGTGCAGAGCTGTCATAGTTCTCTGGAGGAGAGCAGGCTTCAATACAGTTATATAACAGAGAGAGAGAGGACGAGAGAGGTAGACTGACAGCAGGAGAGAGAGACAGGCTGTTACAGCTCTGTGCATTAATTAAAGACTTTGAGTGGATGTCTCTCTCTGTCACTCTGTCTGTCTCTCTCTCTGTCTCTCTCTCTCTGTCTCTCTCTCTGTCTGTCTCTCTCTGTCTCTCTCTCTGTCTCTCTCTCCTGTCTCCTCTCTCTGTCCTCTCCTCTGTCTCTCGGTCTCTGTCTCTCTTCTCTGTCTCTCTCTTCTCTGTCTCTCCTCTCTGTCTCTCTTCTCTCTTCTCTCTCTCTCTGTCTCTCTCTCTCTGTCTCTCTCGTCTCTTCTCGTCTCGTTCTCTCTCAGTCCTGTCTCTCCGTCTTCTCTGCTCTCTCTTCTCTTCTCTTCTCTCTTCTGTCTCTCTCTCTCTCTGTCTGTCTCTCTGTGACACAGAGCTGCTGCTAATTGTATCATTTACACAGTATGTTAGCATGTGATTAGCTTAGCACAGTCTAGAAACTATCAGAAAAAAAGTCTAACTTTACTCCAGATTAAAATCTAACTTAAATCCAGATTAAAGTCTAATTTAAATCCAGATTAAAATCTAACTTAAATCCAGATTAAAATCTAATTTAAATCCAGATTAAAGTCTAACTTAAATCCAGATTAAAGTCTAATTTAAATCCAGATTAAAGTCTAACTTAAATCCAGATTAAAATCTAATTTAAATCCAGATTAAAGTCTAATTTAAATCCAGATTAAAGTCTAATTTAAATCCAGATTAAAGTCTAATTTAAATCCAGATTAAAATCTAATTTAAATCCAGATTAAAGTCTAATTTAAATCCAGATTAAAGTCTAATTTAAATCCAGATTAAAATCTAATTTAAATCCAGATTAAAATCTAACTTAAATCCAGATTAAAGTCTAACTTAAGTCTAAAATACTTGATGTTTGGGGAACAGGAGTCCACTGGAGATGATCTCAGGCTTTTAAGATGGCCGTCGCTCAGTAGCTCCACCCCTCTGACTGACACGTCAACGACCTCTGGACGGACGCCGTCATCAGGTCAACGACGACTGACGGAGTTTTAAGGGATGGAAGGAGTGAACGTGATTGGTCAAGACTGTCACAGACATTCGACAGCAATCTGCACCATGCTAACGGCTAATAGTCTGTTAGCTTAATGAAGCTAAGCTAAATGTTTTGTTGCTAATTTCAGGTAACGCTAACAGCCTGGAAGCTAACAGGGCTAACAGCAAAGGTCAAAAGGCTAATTTATAGCTAACGAAACAGTCAAAGGAAAACATCACGTGGATGCTAACTTTATTTGAAGCTAACTAATGTTAGCTAGGCTCCTGAGGATGTCCAACCACCCTGACCTCTGACCTCTGGCCCTGACCTCTGGCCCTGACCTCTGTCCCTGACCTGTGACCTACAGTATGCACACGTACAAAAACAAACACTGAACATAGCCCAATCAGAACGGTGAATGCAGGATTAGTCCCGCCTCCTGACAGGGGCAGGTGTCCTTGTCACAACATGATTGGTTAGACTACAGGCCCCTCCCCCTCCCGCACAGAGCCAATCACATGCTAATGAGACGTTCCTACCATCATCCTCTGCCTGTGTCTCTTCGCTCGCCTCACGTTGTTGATGAATCTTCTTCCCATCTTCTTGGCGTACCACACAGACACAAACATCACTTCCTGTTACCTCTGCCTGTCTCTCTCTCTCTCTGCCCGTCTCTCTCTCTCTGGTTGTTACATAAAGGCCAATGGAGTGACGGATGAATAATTCAGAACCAAACAGAACCAGAACCGCACGGAGAGACAGGCGCTCAGCAGAACCCCGCCGAGCTCGTGAGGTGTCGCTCCTCAGGCATGATGATTGACAGCTGGGCTCATCACTCGTGTGTCATCCCTCGTTCATCCGGACAGAGAGAGAGACAAACGACGAGACAAACGGCGAGAACGTCCGTGAGATGAAACGAATCGACCGAAAAAAGAAAAAGAGAGAGAGGCTGTTCCTCGCTCGCCCTCTGTCATCCCTCCTTCATCCTCCTCCTCCTCCGCTCGCTGCTCGACCCTCCTGACGCTCCACCGCACAGCAACCTCTCTCTCTGCCCGTCTCTCTCTCTGCCTGCCTGTCTGTCTCTCTCTCTCTCCGGCTGCCTGTCTGTCTGTCTCTCTCTGCCTGCCTGCCTGCCTGCCTGTCTCTCTCTCTCTGAAGGAATCCCCTCCCCTCTGTGATGTCACTTGGCCACTGGCCGACAAAGACATGCACACATGCACACACACACGCACACACATGCTTGTTGCCATGGTAACAGCAGCCCCCATCCCACCACACTCATGTATCCTCCCCGCCTCCCTCCTATTCTCGTTGTTGCCGTGGCGATGGCTGAGTTAAATGATAAAAAAAAGAAAGGCAGAGAGCGATGCAGCCCACGCTGAGTGTGTGTGTGTGTGTGTGTGTGTGTGTGTGTGTGTGTGTGTGTGTGTGTGTGAGCTGACCTCAGACCTGCTGAGTTGACTGATCACAGATCAGACTTACACAAGCTCAGCTGTTTGAACGATCTTCAACATAGAGCCTCTCAAGGATCTCAAGAACCTCCTCAATGACCCCTGGAGCCTCCTCAATGACCCCTGGAACCTCCTCAATGACCCCTGGAACCTCCTCAATGACCCCTGGAACCTCCTCAATGACCCCTACATGCTTGTGAAGTCTAGACCAGCAGAACATTCAGTGGATATCTAGAACCTCCCCGTGGACCTCTGAACCGTCTAAAGAGTTTTCCTAAATGCCTCAAAACTGCTCTGGGACCCAAGACCTTGTCCAAGACACCTGGAACCTCCTCAGAACATAACAAACCTCATAAGCTCAGTTTGTAGAGACTCTCCTCTGGTACCAGAAAGAACCTGGTTCTGCTTGTAGAACAAGAACAGCTTCATAATAAGAACAGACTGTGGTGTTTCTCCTCATGTGATGCCTCTTGTTGGTGAATTTGCTTCACACACACACTCTGGTCTGACAGTTCTCTCCACACAAGAACTTTTAGAACCTCCTTAAGGACACCAAAGTCCACACAGACCTCTACACTCTGGAACCCTACAACCTTCTGCAAGACCCTTAGAACCTCCTCACTACTACTGCAAACTCTACCAAGCACTAACCTGGAATCCTGGAAGACTAAGCCTCCAAAGATTTTGTTCAAGGATCTCATAAATGTCCCCAAGGACACCAGGACCTCCTGAAAAGCCTCTCAAACCTTACTCTTAAAATCTACTCAGTGATCTCACAAACCTCTCCAGGACCCCTGGAACCTCCTCAATAACCCTTTGGTCATCCTCAATGACCATGCAAACCTCTTCAGTGACCGCAGGAACCTTCTTGAGCATCTCTCAAACCTTTTCAAGTACTCCAGGACTCTTAGCCCTTCTATGTGTCCAGATCCTCCCCAAGAACCTCTCAAGTCTCCTCAGACCTTCTCAAGGACTCCACGTCTTAAATCTTTTCAAGGACATGGGCCTCCCGTGCCTCCCTTCAACCTCTTGAATTGTGTAGTGGTGTGTGTGTGTGCATACAGTGAGTGCAGCAGGGTGTGTGTATCCGTCCAGGTGTGCGTGGCTCAGCTCAGTACTGCGTCCGTGGGTCATGTGACCGGGGCTGGGATCGACAGGCGGAGTCTCATCGTCTTGGTAACGATATTTCTGCAGAGACACAGATCACATCAGCTGTTAGCATCAGCTGTTAGCATCAGCACCATAGAGGATGCGTATGAATCAGCTGATCACTGTCAACATTCTCCATGATCCACACGAAGAGATTCAAGGACCTTTCCAAACCCCCTATCAAGGATCTCCAGAATCCCTTCAAGGTTCTTCAGAACACCTTCAAGGAGGATCTCTAGAACCCCTTCAAGGATCTCCTAGACCCCCCCCCCCACACACACACACACACACACACATCAAGGTGACCTAAAGACTCATTTCAATCCAAAGAGAGGGAAGGAAGGAAGGGAGGAAAGAAGGGAGTAAGGGGGGAAAGAAGGGAGGAAGGAGAGATGAGGGGGAGGACAGAGAGAATGAGAGGCAGAGATTGTGATGTGGTTGCCATAGTAACAAGAAGGCCCTGAGAGCCTCTGTTGCCTAGCAACTGACATCACTGAACAGAGGAGGAGCCAGCCTTGATTCATAAAGACAGACAGACAGGCAGAGAGAGAGACAGGAAGGCCTAGAGAGAGACAGACAAGCAGAGAGAGACAGACAGATCTGAGTCACATGACTTACCAGGAACTCTGAGCAGCTGATGGAGCTGCCTACAAATGTTTGCTGAAATTATGGATCTCCTAAACGTCCCCATGGATTTCAGGACCTCTGTAAAGACATTTCAAACCTATCCAAGATCCCCTGAGACACCTTCAAGACCCCTCAGAGACCTTCAAGTACCCCACAACATCTTAAAAACCCCTCAAACATCTTCAAGAAGCCTCAAACCTCTTCAAGAACCCTCAAACATCTTCAAGAACCCCACAACATCTTAAAAACCCCTCAGACATCTTCAAGAACCTTCAAACATCTTCAAGAACCCTCAAACATCTTCAAGAACCCTCAAACATCTTCAAGAGCCCCAGACATCTTCAAGAACCCCACAAACATCTTCACAAGGACCCCACAAGGAGCCCTGGACCTCCTTAAAGACCTCCTGAAAGACGTGTCCTTTCAAACTTGTTGCTTGAAAACTACCAGTCACATCACTTGAGCACCTGGAGACTAGAGAATCAGCTGTCTGCCTGAATGAGTCCCACATAAACCAGTTCAAAGTGTCTATGAAACTCACTCACCATGAAAAGATGACAATGACTCGTCGTGATGTCGTGACCTGGTGTGATGTCGTGTGATGTCATGACCTCACAGTGAGCTGACTTCAGATCAGTTTCAGAGCATGAACATCGTCTATAAACACTGTGTGTAGTGTGTTGCTGGAAGTCTGCCTGGCTGATAATTACGGTGTGTTTACACGCGTGTTTCTGACTGACATGTGGCCCGCACACGCTACTCTACACACTGCCAAACATGCCACATGTATCTACAGTTTGAAATGTTCACAACAGATCAAATTTAAATTTGGGGGCAGCAGGAGGTAGAGCAGGTCGTCCACCAATCAGATGAGCAGTGGTTTGATTCCCAGCTCCTCCAGTCTGCACGTTGAAGTGTCCATGAGCAAGATACTGAACCCCAAACTGTTCCTGAGTGTGACTGTGTGTGAATGGCTGAATGAGACATGTAGTGTAAAAGAGCTTTGAGTGGTCAGAAGATATATAGGTAGTCTGTTTACCATTTAAAACACCTGTAAATATGTATGTATACCATATATGACCATCACGAGATAATACGCCTGTAAATATATATGACCAAACCAGAGATAATACACCTGTAAATATATATGACCAACCCAGTGATAATACACCTGTAAATATATATGACCATCACGAGATAATACACCTGTAAATATATATGACCAAACCAGAGATAATACACCTGTAAATATATATGACCAAACCAGTGATAATACACCTGTAAATATATATGACCAAACCAGTGATAATACACCTGTAAATATATATGACCAAACCAGTGATAATACACCTGTAAATATATGACCAAACCAGTGATAATACACCTGTAAATATATATGACCAAACCAGTGATAATACACCTGTAAATATATGACCAAACCAGTGATAATACACCTGTAAATATATATGACCATCACGAGATAATACACCTGTAAATATATGACCAAACCAGTGATAATACACCTGTAAATATATATGACCACCACGAGATAATACACCTGTAAATATATATGACCACCACGAGATAATACACCTGTAAATATATATGACCACCACGAGATAATACACCTGTAAATATATATGACCACCACGAGATAATACACCTGTAAATATATATGACCAAACCAGTGATAATACACCTGTAAATATATATGACCAAACCAGTGATAATACACCTGTAAATATATATGACCAAACCAGTGATAATACACCTGTAAATATATATGACCAAACCAGTGATAATACACTTGTAAGTATTTGACTGAAGCTGCACACAGTTGTTTGTCCTGGTTGTTGGTCGAGCACTTCACTCCCTCAAACCACAACATGTACATATATGTGAATGTATGAATATGACATGTAGCAGTCTGTGTAGCAGTGAAATGATGTTTGTATTTTTATTATTGAGTCATACTTCTTACTAGTGACGTCCTAACAAACCTTGTTACTGCTAACTTTTATGAAGATGATAAAACTTTTGTAAACTTTAGATCGTCTCTTTTGTTTTGTAGCATTATTATCTCGTCATCTTGTTTGCACATGCTCCGTCCATGATAAAATAACACATGACCTGACAGAACTTTATTCATCTTGTTTCATGACGATCTGTTTGTCTTCCTCGTCATGATGACAGCGGCTCGTTTACCGAGCAGAATACAACAGATCAGAGTGACAGTGCAGTTTGTAACATGCCGACAACACGCGACCTGTTGCTCTTGACTAATATTTCATACTTTATGCTCTGAGTCACGTGACCTGTCTGAAAATCACATGTGTCTATTCACATGAGGCATGTGCCGGGTCATGCTATCAGCTACCTACAGGCTACAGCTAACCTGAGCTAACATACATGCTAACATGGGCACGCTAAGCACACACACATGTGAAGAGAGAGAGAGAGAAGGTTAGTCAATGAAAACATGACACACACACACACACACACACACAAAACCTGACTTTGGTTTATGAGGACACACGTACACACAGACATGCTTTATGAGGACGTTCATGCGTGTCCCCATAAACCGTGTGTGTGTGTTTTAGCGTGTGTGTGCGGGCGGTCTGCTCTTACCTTGGTGGTGACAATGCAGAGGCAGTCCATATCCACACACACACACTCACACACACACACACATTTCCACACACACACACACTCACACCACTCATGCTCGGTCTTTCTCTTTGTCGCCCTCCCCCGCCCCTCCCTCTCTCTCTCTCTCTCCCCCCGTTCGTCTGTCTGTCTGTCCTCGCTCGCCCGCTTGCTCGCCTCTTTTTCCCTCCGTCTGTCAGCATGGGCGAGCGAGAGAGAGAGAGAGAGAGAGACTGGGGTGGGGGGTGAAGACTGGTGTGTTTCTATGGGGGGGGCTGTTGCTATGGTGTTATGCAGCTGTTGCCCCGGTAATGCTGCTGCAGCTGTTGCTAGGTAACAGCGATGGGTGTCGCCATGTGGATGAAAGGGGAGAGAGCAGGACAGGAAGTGTGTGTGTGTGTGTGTACCTGTCCAGGTGTGTGTGGTCGGCTTGTTTGGTTCTCACACACCGTCAGCTCGTAGAACTCCTGTATGTCTGCACACACACACACACATCGACACAATGAGAGCAGAGTTAAACACACACACACACTAATCCCTCACATGTGGTGTTAAGATCTCATCCAATCATGGCGCTGTGATGTGTCTGTGATGTCACACTGATGACATCATCAAGTCCAGATTAACTGGTTCCACTTAACGAATTTCTCGTTGCTAACTAACGTGTAAGTCTGCGGCTAACGCCGTCCAATCAGGAGCCAGCAGCAACATTAGCTGCTAATGTCTCATGGTGGTATTATGTAAACAGTGAGCGCTAGGATTAGCTCCTGATGTAGCCTCTGATGCTAACATTAGCACCCGTTTACAAAAGCTAATGTTGTGTTAGCATAAGCTAGTGTAGCATAGCTAATGTTAGCATGAGCTCACATTAAATCAACACTGCCACCTGGTGTTAGTGAGGCGTTGTTACACGCCCTGCACTTTACACACAACGTGTGTGTGTGTGTGTGTGTGTGTGTGTGTGTGTGTGTGTGTGTGTGTGTGTGTGTTGAACATGTCTGTTACCCAGCAGAGCCTGGAACAGGTCACTCTGGAAGATGTTCAGCAGCTTCTCTGCGCGACCTTTGACCCCATCAGCAGCTCCGGCCTGACACGCCTCCATGACCTGCAGAGCGCGCTCAGTGTCTGCGCAGACAGACAGAGACTTTACTCAAACAGGATTGGTCAATACGAGTCCAAACTTCACTGTGGTGACATCACACAGGTCACATGATGCAAACAAACAAACAAACAAACAACACTCTGCTTCCTGTTTCACAGGAGTGACATCACTCAGAGGTTAAAGGGTGACATCATCACACCCAGAGACCCGACACAAATACAACACGCACAATACAGGAAATACACACACACACACACACACACTCACATTCTCACACACACACACGTACATAAATATAAATGTCTCACCCTCTCTCTTCAGCGGCATGTCTGTCTCTGTCTCTGTGTCGTCTTCATAAATCCTCTTTAGGGATTTTGCAAACACACACAGTGCATGCTGGGTAATGAAGTCTTAATCCCTGCACTCCCATCAGCCCTCTGGAAGAGAGACAGTTTAGGCCCGCCTTCAGTATTCAGTTTGATTGACAGCTCAGTAATTAAAGTTTCATTACAGACTGCGGGGACGTCACAGAGACTACGTCCAGGTTTTAGACAGTCTGCGGGGACGTCACAGAGACTACGTCCAGGTTTTAGACAGTCTGCGGGGACGTCACAGAGACTACGTCCAGGTTTTAGACAGTCTGCGGGGACGTCTCAGAGACTACGTCCAGGTTTTAGACAGTCTGCGGGGACGTCACAGAGACTACATCCAGGTTTTAGACAGTCTGTGGGGACGTCTCAGAGACTACGTCCAGGTTTTAGACAGTCTGCGGGGACGTCACAGAGACTACGTCCAGGTTTTAGACAGTCTGCGGGGACGTCACAGAGACTAGGTCCAGGTTTTAGACAGTCTGCGGGGACGTCACAGAGACTACATCCAGGTTTTAGACAGTCTGTGGGGACGTCTCAGAGACTACGTCCAGGTTTTAGACAGTCTGCGGGGACGTCACAGAGACTACGTCCAGGTTTTAGACAGTCTGCGGGGACGTCTCAGAGACTACGTCCAGGTTTTAGACAGTCTGCGGGGACGTCACAGAGACTACGTCCAGGTTTTAGACAGTCTGCGGGGGCGTCACAGAGACTACGTCCAGGTTTTAGACAGTCTGCGGGGACGTCACAGAGACTACGTCAGGTTTTAGACAGTCTGCGGGGACGTCTCAGAGACTACGTCCTGGTTTTAGACAGTCTGCGGGGACGTCACAGAGACTACATCCAGGTTTTAGACAGTCTGCGGGGACGTCTCAGAGACTACGTCCAGGTTTTAGACAGTCTGCGGGGACGTCACAGAGACTACGTCCAGGTTTTAGACAGTCTGCAGGGGCGTCACAGAGACTACGTCCAGGTTTTAGACAGTCTGCGGGGACGTCACAGAGACTACGTCCAGGTTTGAGACAGTCTGCGGGGACGTCTCAGAGACTACGTCCAGGTTTTAGACAGTCTGCGGGGACGTCACAGAGACTACGTCCAGGTTTTAGACAGTCTGCGGGGACGTCACAGAGACTACGTCGAGGTTTTAGACAGTCTGTGGGGACGTCTCAGAGACTACGTCCAGGTTTTAGACAGTCTGCGGGGACGTCACAGAGACTACATCCAGGTTTTAGACAGTCTGTGGGGACGTCTCAGGGACTACGTCCAGGTTTTAGACAGTCTGTGGGACGTCTCAGAGACTACGTCCAGGTTTTAGACAGTCTGTGGGGACGTCTCAGAGACTATGTCCAGGTTTAGACAGTCTGTGGGGACGTCACAGAGACTATGTCCAGGTTTAGACAGTCTGTGGGGACGTCTCAGAGACTACGTCCAGGTTTTAGACAGTCTGTGGGGCCGTCTCAGAGACCAGTCTTTAGACAGTCTTTGGACCGTGTAGCACTAACTGTTTATAGATTAAGTTTATATGTCTGCCCTCAGTTTTGACTCTCAGGCTGTGTTGCTTAAATCCGTAACAAGTTTTAAACTTCGGATGAACTTCAGCCTCAGATGTTTGTTGACTCTAATCCGACCGTAAATACAGGTAAAATAATCAGGTGTGTGGTGGGCAGCCTGTTTCACGACAGAACGGCAGGCGGGGAGTTCATGTTACCTGTAAGGCACCACGCGGGGCACAAGACTGACAGGTAGGCTCTCTGCGGCACTAAGAGGATAAAAAATCAAACATGTCGGGTTCAAACTTTGTTTGATTCAATCATCGTGTGTGTTCAGTTCTTGTTGTCTTCACATATTTCCCGCCAAATCGTTGTTTTGGTCGTTTATTTTGGGCCGTGTTCGTGTTTTCAGTCAGGCACTCATCAGGGCGCCTCTCTCCTCCTGCCTTCTCCCACCAGCAACCAATCAGTGCACCGCTTGGTTCGAGCGGTAGTCCTATTGGTCCCAGGTCAGAAGAGGCGGGAGTTCACCTCGGCACGCCATTGGCGGGTTCTGTCGTCGCTCACGTTGGCCCGTCCCTGGTGTATAAAGTCGCGCACTTGGATTTGAAGCACGGTGTGAAGACACCAGCAGCTAACTCGGCTAACTCTGCTAAGCAGCTAAGCAGCTAAGCAGCTAAAGCAGCTAAGCAGCTAAAGCAGCTATTTTATTTGGAGTCATGACTCATCGACCCGCACACACACGCTGACACACGCACACGGGGGGCTCGGCGCGGGCTCGTTTTCACGCACGGAGCGCGTGTCCGGGATGTTTCGAGACTTGTTTTTCTTCAGGGTGTGTGTGTGTGTGTGTGTTAGCTCCACGTTAGCCACTTCCTGCATGTTAGCCGGACGCGGCTACCTGGAGAAGCTAACTGTTTACTAGTTAGTTTGAATTATTCATGACGGCACGCCGTGATTGGTGGAGTGAGTTCCAGGGGCGGGGTTAGAGAGGTTCAGTGTGTGTGTGTGTGTGTCACATTGGGCTCTGAGGGTGGAGGTCTGTGCCCAACAACAGGTGGAGTGATCTCTGCAGGACAGAGTGAGTAACACACACACACACAGCATCTCAGGTTTAACGTGTTATTAACATGCTGATGTGTTTGAGGAGTCACTCCTCGGCTGTCGGCTCCCTCCGGTCTCTCTCCTCTCTGGGCTCACGGTCCGGTCCATCTTGTGCTGTCAGACAGGAA
Organism: Nibea albiflora; assembly: GCA_014281875.1. NCBI lineage: Eukaryota > Metazoa > Chordata > Actinopteri > Sciaenidae > Nibea > Nibea albiflora. The sequence goes on along the minus strand of CM024809.1, from coordinate 970,033 downwards.
ACAGAAATGTCTCGTTGATCGATGATTGATTGGTTCTCTCTCTCTGATTGGCTGCAGGTGGACGATGATCAGGATGTCATTGGACAAAGAGACTGTCCTCCCCCGTGAGGTCAGCCTATCAGAGCAGCCGCAGCTGGCTAAGACCTGCCCCCTCCGTCCTAAAAATGGCATCCATCCGCCCGCTAACAGTCAGCTTCCGCTCGCCGTCTCCGCCCCGCCCACTCAGCGGATCGCAAAGAGGCGTTACTCGATGGGCGTCGGCTTCAAAGGGCTGGCCAAGCGTCGGCGACGTGCCAACAGTGACAGCCAATCAGAGCCTGTGCTGCCAAGTCACTTCCTGTTGGGCGGGAACATTTTTGACCCGCTGAACCTCAACTCGCTATTGGACGAAGACATCAACAAGTGAGCGCACGGCGTCAGTGAGCGTGTGAATGAAGTGTGTCTGTCACCTTTACTCCAGCTGTCCTGCTCCTCTTCCTCCTCAGGGCGACCAATCAGGAGACACCAAAGTGCTCGCCCCTGCCGACGCGGGGCGGAGACCCCGTGGAGATCCTGGTCCCCCGTGACATCACAGACCCCCTGAACCTGAAGGGAGGGGGCGGGGACGGGAAGGAGGGCGGGGGGGTCCTGCTGTCCCCCCTGAAGTCCAGGAGGAGACACAGGACGAGACACCACGGAGGAGCAGCAGGAGGAGGAGAAGGAGGAGAGAGGGAGGTCATACCTGCTCGACTGTTTCCCTCCACAGCCGGACTGACAGGTGAGACAGAAACACGGAAACTGTAACCATGTGATCAGTTAATAACCTTTAACTAACGTGTGTGTAACCTCTAATCTAACGTTTGTGCTGCAGTTCCTCTGCTGACCAGAGAGGGCAGTGTTTCGTCTCCTCTCCCCTGTGAGCTCAACACGGCCATCACCTGTCGAGACGACATAGCCCCGCCCCCAATCCTCCCCAGGAGACACACCCACCCTCCACCGGGCCACGCCCAGAAGCCTGGTAACCAGGGTGACGGTCGCCAGAGGAGACGGCGGCGCACCACCTCAACGAGGTCGGCAGAAACCAGCGCCACGTCAACCACTGCTCAGCCGACCAAATTCCAGACACCACTGGTGGGAGGGGCTAAAGCTGGCAGGTGAGTGTCATCTCAGGTGAATTCAAATGCTGTAATCTGATTGGCTGTGTGGTCACATGACCCCTGTGCCGCCCCCTGCAGGTGTGGAGGAGCGCCATCCGGCTCCGCTCAGGCAGCCAGAGAAGGACAAACGCCGCTACCAGTATGGCAACCACAGCCGTTACTATGGCTACCACGGTTTCTACGGTGACAGGTGGGAGGGGCGGATCGGGATGGAGGATGACGCGAGGCTCCGTCTACTTGAACCTGATTGGTTCAAAGACAAGAAGGTGCTGGACGTGGGCTGCGGCGCTGGTCACATGACACTAACAATCGCACGAAGCTTTGACCCCGCCCACATCCTGGGGGTGGAGCTAGATGAGCGGTTGGTCCACGCCGCCAAGCAGAACATCAGGCACTTCCTGTCACATGACCTGGTGGTGGAGGAGAGGAGGGGGAGGAGAAGAGGAGGAATGCCAGGGCGGGAGGAGGAGGTGATGGAGGAGCTCCGTCACCTCCTCTCCTTCCCTCTGTCCTTCAGGGTCAGTCGGGGTCCTCTCTCTGCTCCTCCTCTCCTCCCTCCTTCCTCCTCCTCCCGGTTTCCTGGTAACGTCACCTTCATACAGGTGAGTGTCACTTCATTCATCAGCCTGTGACATCATCACTGTGACTTCATCGCTGCCATTGTGACTCCTCCCACAGGGTGACTATGTGTCAGAGCAGGAGGCGTGGCCAGGGCGGGGGCAGTATGATGTCATCGTTTGTATGGGCGTCACCAAGTGGGTGCAGCTGCAGTCAGGTGACGGGGGCGTGGTCAGACTGTTCAAACGGGCCTATCAGAGCCTGTCGCCGGGCGGATTGTTCATCCTGCAGGCGCAACCATGGAGCAGCTACAGTCACAGCAAGAGAGCCTCGGTAACATGCTAACATTTATACACGCTAACATACCGCCAGCTTTATACACGCTAACATACCGCCAGCTTTATACACGCTAACATACCGCCAGCTTTATACACGCTAACATACCGCCAGCTTTATACGCGCTAACATACCGCCAGCTTTATACGCGCTAACATACCGCCAGCTTTATACGCGCTAACATACCGCCAGCTTTATACGCGCTAACATACCGCCAGCTTTATACGCGTTAACATACCGCCAGCTTTATACACCTACTCCCGCCAGCTTTATACGTGTTAACATACCGCCAGCTTTATACGCGCTAACATACCGCCAGCTTTATACGCGCTAACATCCCGCCAGCTTTATACGCGCTAACATCCCGCCAGCTTTATACGCGCTAACATACCGCCAGCTTTATACGCGCTAACATGCCGCCAGCTTTATACGCGCTAACATGCCGCCAGCTTTATACACGCTAACATGCCGTCAGCTTTATACACGCTAACATGCCGCCAGCTTTATACGCGTTAACATACCGCCAGCTTTATACGCGCTAACATACCGCCAGCTTTATACGCGCTAACATACCGCCAGCTTTATACACACTGTTATGCAGACTTACACACATACATGTATGTTAACATGTTAATTGGATCATGTATGTTGATGGCGTTGTGTGTGTTTGATCAGGAGCGGACGTTTCGTCACTTCAGGACGGTCAGACTGAGACCTGAACAGTTCACCTGTTACCTGACCGACAACGTGGGCTTCACCTCATACAGACTGCTGACACACTCAGGTACACACACACACACACACACAGTGGCTTGTGTCACCATGGTTATCATGTTATACACAGTTACCTGCTGTACGACCTCTGTGTTGATCATAGTCAGTGCAGACACAAAATGCAGTTCCTCTGACGTCCACTTCAGGCTGGCTCCTGATTGTGTGTGTGTGTGTGTGTGTGTGTGTGTGTGTGTGTGTGTGTGTGTGTGTGTGTGTGTGTGTGTGTGTGTGTGTGTGTGTGTGTCCAGGTAACCAGCGGCCAATCTATCTGTTCCACAAAGGCCCGGCCCAGAGGAAGTGAGGTCACCTGGACAGGATGGGACACCTCTCTCTCTGAGGCATCACAGGAAATGCAGCACGTCATCCAGGAGGGAGCTGATTGGTCGTTACATTTGACTGAGCTCACGGCTGATTGGCTGAACCGCCGAGCCCCTTTGGCGTCACAAAGAACTCTGATTGGACAGCAGGGTCTGCGTGAATGTGAGTCAGCCAAAGCAAAGGATTGTGGGTGATATGACCTCAGGTCCTGGATACTGACAGGAAGTGACACATCTGTGGAGGTCGGCTTTTCATTGGTTCGTTTTTTTGTTTAAATAAAATCAGTGTCAATATGAACAGCTGTCCGTCTACACTGTACGTAAACTGAGCTAACAGAGGCTAACCCACTGAGCTAACAGAGGCTAACCCACTGAGCTAACAGAAGCTAACCCACTGAGCTAACAGAAGCTAACCCACTGAGCTAACAGTGGCTGACCCACTGAGCTAACAGTGGCTGACCCACAGTGGCTAACCCACTGAGCTAACAGAAGCTAACCCACTGAGCTAACAGTGGCTGATCTACTGAGCTAACAGAGGCTGACCCACTGAGCTAACAGAAGCTAACCCACTGAGCTAACAGTGGCTGACCCACTGAGCTAACAGTGGCTGACCCACTGAGCTAACAGAAGCTAACCCACTGAGCTAACAGAGGCTAACCTACTGAGCTAATAGAGGCTAACCCACTGAGCTAACAGAGGCTAACCCACTGAGCTAACAGAAGCTGACCCACTGAGCTAACAGTGGCTGACCCACTGAGCTAACAGAAGCTAACCCACTGAGCTAACAGAGGCTAACCCACTGAGCTAACAGAAGCTAACCCACTGAGCTAACAGAGGCTAACCCACTGAGCTAACAGAGGCTAACCCACTGAGCTAACATTTACAGGAAGTAGAATGATGTCACACGTCACTGCAGGATGAATTAAGCGGTTTATTATTCATCATTAAACAGGTCATGTTAATCGTCATGGTAACCAACAGTGGCACGTGAAGGGAGAAGATCAGTTTGATAAAAACACACGAGTTAAATATGAACATATGGTCACGTGACGTGATGTCATCAACATGGTTAACAATTGATTGACAGCTGTAACCAGGGGGCGTGGCCTCCATTACAGCCCCAGCTCTAGCCCCTCCTCGTTTCCATGGTAACTGTGGTAGTGATTGGTGTTGCCTGGCGAGTCCACGGTCAGCCCGCCCTCCCGCTCTGTGCTGTCATCCATGAGTTGATGAAACCCCGCCTCCTCCCCGCCTTCGTCTCCGCCCACATGTCCAGTCACCCCGCCCATTTCACCATCGACTCCGCCCAGCTCCGTAATGGTCCCGCCTCCCTCTGCCCCGCCCTTGGTGGGCCTGGGTCCTCCAGGTCGAAGGTCAAAGTTCAACAGAGTCTGAGGAGGCGGGGTCAGATCACATGACACGTTCATCTAATCATCAAATGTATCCTCATTAATCCTCTGCTCTGATTGGCTGACATTCTCCCATGATGCACCTCATTTCAGCATGGTGTTAGCCTTAGTGTTAGCATGGTGTTAGCCTTAGTGTTAGCATGGTGTTAGCAGCGGCATTGTGTCGACAGTGATGTCACCTGTGACCTCACCTGGTGTCGGCGTTCTCCGTCCTCGCTGTCGTCTCCTGTTTCTGGCTCGGCGCCTCGCTCACCTGCTCTCTCTCCCAGCAGCTGGTTGATCCACAGACTGCTGTTAGCAGGTGAGGGGAGGAGCTCAGAGCTCTGACACACACACACACACACACACACACACACACACACACACACACACACACTCAGGGTCATGTGACTGCTCCTGAACCTTCAAACTTTATTTAACCTGGATAAACAGCTCACCTCCAGGGACAAGTCCATGAGCTCCACGGCCTGCAGGATATGACATCACACCATGAAGGAAGAGTGAGCTCATTAACATAATTATCACAGCGTGACGTGTGTGTGTGTGTGTGTGTGTGTGTGTGTGTTACCGTGCTCTCCAGCTGCTGCCGCTCTCTCAGCTGTTGGAAAATAATCAGCCAATCACGTCAGGACGTTTCATTATACTCTGTTCAACTGTGATGTCATAACTCAGGTGACCTCTGAACTCTGACTCGAGTCAGATGACGAGGAGGAGGAGGAGGAGGAGGAAGACGACGTTTGTTGACCGACATCAGGAGAAGGAGACGGCTGCTGACACACAGTGATGACATCACAACTGCTAACGTCTCAGCGAAGTCTGATGCTAACGTTAATGCTAATGCAGTTGCTAACAGGCTGTATACTCACTGTCTGGTCCACCTGCTGTAGGAGGAGCCGCAGGCTGCTGTGTTCCCATGGCAACTGTACAACACACACACAGTGTATGACTGATCATGTTGTAATCTGATTACATCAATAATAATAATAGTTCTTACAGCCTGGTTCTGATCCAGCAGACAGAACATCATCACAAACATCCACATCCTGGAACACAAATGGTTCTGTCCTGATGGTCCGGGTCGGTCCTGATGGTCCGGGTCGGTCCTGATGGTCCGGGTCGGTCCTGATGGTTCAGGTTGGTCCTGATGATCGGGTCGGTCCTGATGGTTCAGGTCGGTCCTGATGGTCCGGGTCGGTCTGGGGTTCTGAAGGTTCTTTGTGTCTTTTATTGTCTCTCCAGCAGGAAGTGACTCGTCATCATCTCCTCCTACTGACCGCCGCCCCCCGACACAAACAACCAGATTTATGTGTGTGTGTGTGTGTGTGTGTGTGTGTGTGTGTGTGTGTGCTAACACTGTTTCAACACCTTAAGTTCATTTAAATACTTTCCATTAATAAACCATTCAATCCTGAGGCGTTCAAACCAAATTAACATAAATTAACATAAATTATTTAATTGGTCACATTTTGACGTGTTTACAGTTTCTGTCTTTTGAACCAATCGACTGTCACGACATCACTTCCTGTTTGTGTTTCCACGTGTCTGATTGACGAGCTGATGACAACACGGCAACACCAACAGCTGACAGTAAACACATTTCATAACACACACACACACACACACACACACTGAGACCACACAGGAAACTGACGTCCAGAATAAAGTTCAATAAAGTTTATTTAAGGTGATTAAACATTAATTATTCGTTCTTCTCGGCGGTAAACTCTACTCCGTTTCCTCGCTGCTGCTCTGAGCTGGATTAGCCACCTCAGCTACGCTAACCTGTTGGAGCCATTCTGCTTCCTGTTGGAGCCATGAGTCACCTGGTGGCGCTCTCTGTGCCGCCCGCTAAAGCTGTGATGACCTGATGAGCACAATGAGGCGGATGATGATTGGTCGCTGTCTGAATGACGGATTGGACCGAGGAAGCCGAAGCGATAAGGTCTGCGAGGAGGAAGAGGAGGATGGCTAGCGTTAGTGCTAGTTCTGGAGCCAGCAGGTTCTGTTCTGAACTGTGTGGTGTCGATTGGTTTGATGCTAACAGCGGGTTCTGCTGTAGCTTCTATGCTAACATCATCTTCAACACTCAGATCACTGCTATCTGTGTTAGCATCAGAGCTAGCTCCAGAGCTAACATGAATGCTAGGAGGAGTGGTGGGGTCAGCTGTAGCCTCTGAGCTTGACTCCTCCTCAGCCTCCTTCAGACTGCTGTCAGGTGTAACATCCATGTTAGCTTTAGAGCTAGCACTGACGCTAGCACTGTTAGCTCCTCTGATAGCATCGTCTGGAGGGACGCTGCTGCTCTCTGACTCCTCCGGGCCGACCTCGGAGCTCGCCTTACGGTTGGAGTCTGGACTGACAGGATAAGATCTTGGGATGTGATCTGGATGAAGTCCTGGACAGTCCGGTTCAGACCCGGATGATCCGGACTCTTCAGACTGGGTCGGTGAGGAGGTGAAGGGCAGCGTTGGCTCCTCACTGCTGGAGCTGACCTCTGGACTCCTCGTGACTCCTGACAGACCTCCACCCTCCTGACTGTCCTTGGAGCTGTGGGTCAGCTGGGACGTGGACCTGGAGGTACAGTTGGAGGTGAAGCTTGTCGTTGGACCGATGACCCGCTGTGAGGATTCTGTAGAACCAGTGTGATGGACGCTGGACTCCAGGCTCTCCTCAGAGCTCAAACTAAAGCCTGGCAGGGTATCAGGAGTCGACCTGAGAACCTCCTGATGGCCTCCTTTCACAGCCTGGCTTCCTGCCAGCAGATCAAGAACCTCCTGGTTGGAGCCAATCACCTCCTGAAGTCCAGAACCGCCCCTAACGCACCTGCCAGAACCGACCTCGTCCTGGCTGAGCGAGCCGGTTTCCTCTGAGCTTGAACCCGTCACCTGCTGCGGTCCTGGATCCGGATCTGAACTGTCTGCCTGACAGTGTCTGCTGAGGTCATCGGGCGGTGACGCCTCGCTGCCGCCTGTGCTGTTGTTAAAGTCATCAAGGTCATTCCTCATTGGCTCGTCACTCATCATTTCCTCTGAGGACTCCTCAGTGACGATCACGTGATCATCATGCTCCTCCCTCATTGGCTGGATGTCCTGTGTCTTTGTGACATCATCAGTGATGTCATCGATCTCGCTGCTTCTGCTGCCATCGTCTGATCTAAAACAAACAAACAGACGATCAGATTGGTCGGTCATGAAGCGGCGGTGGTCCAATCGTGTTTACCTTCCTCGTCCTCCCACGGTGCTCCCCTCCTCCTCCTCAGCGATGATGAAGATGGCGAAGCTCACTGTGATGTTTGTTTTTGTGTCCTCCACCTCCACAACCAGCCCGGGCGGGGCTTCATGATCAGGGGGCGGGGCTCCAGGGGAGGCCACTCCCACCACAGGAAGCACTGCTGACAGCTGGAGTTTCAAAATAAAACAAAATCAGTTTAATGCGTTCAATGTGAAGACCAGGATGTTGTCTGTGGTGGACTATGATGGACTGTGGAGGTCTGTGACGGACTGTGGAGGTCTGTGATGGACTGTGATGGACTGTGGAGGTCTGTGATGGACTGTGATGGACTGTGGAGGTCTGTGATGGACTGTGGAGGTCTGTGACGGACTATGATGGACTGTGGAGGTCTGTGATGGACTGTGGAGGTCTGTGATGGACTGTGGAGGTCTGTGATGGACTGTGATGGACTGTGGAGGTCTGTGACGGACTGTGGAGGTCTGTGGTGGACTGTGATGGACTGTGGAGGTCTGTGGTGGACTGTGGAGGTCTGTGATGGACTGTGGAGGTCTGTGATGGACTGTGATGGACTGTGGAGGTCTGTGATGGACTGTGATGGACTGTGGAGGTCTGTGATGGACTGTGGAGGTCTGTGATGGACTGTGATGGACTGTGGAGGTCTGTGACGGACTGTGGAGGTCTGTGGTGGACTGTGATGGACTGTGGAGGTCTGTGGTGGACTGTGGAGGTCTGTGATGGACTGTGATGGACTGTGGAGGTCTGTGATGGACTGTGGAGGTCTGTTGTGGACTATGACGGACTGTGATGGACTGTGGAGGTCTGTGGTGGACTGTGGAGGTCTGTGATGGACTGTGGAGGTCTGTGACGGACTGTGATGGACTGTGGAGGTCTGTGGTGGACTATGACGGACTGTGATGGACTGTGGAGGTCTGTGGTGGACTGTGACAGACTGTGATGGTCTGTGATGGTCTGTGGAGGTCTGCAGATCTTCACCAGTGGAAGATGCTGACCAAGGTTCATCGTCTGACCTGAGCAGAGAGGAAGTCAACTGACCATCGAACGTTCCTTGAACGTTTCATGAGCGTTTCTCCCTCTTTTGAGACTTTGAACTGTCTCAGATGTTCTTCATGAGTTTGAGGCTTCACAGTCCAACTGTTCTGTGTGTGTGTGTGTGTGTGTGTGTGTGTGTGTGTGTGTGTGTGTGTGTGTGTGTGTGTTTTCAACATGTCAGAAACAGAATAAATCTGACTGAAACTCTGTGGTCAGTTTCAACACTGTGTGTGTGTGTGTGTGTGTGTCTATATTTACAGTGTGTGGTTTGTGGATAAACAGTGTTTGGCGCAACACACTGATATAGAACAGACCAGAAACTACACACACACACACACACACACACACTTCCTGTTAGTAAAACAAAAGTACAAATTCTTTAAACGTTACACCCCGTACTGACTAACGTTACACTAACGTTCATTCAACACTGAACAAACGTTTGTTTTATGTTTTGGTAACGTTATAAATGAACTGTTTCTCACCGGAGCTGAAGACGT
>CM024809.1:950722-955722 GCA_014281875.1 Nibea albiflora | reverse complement strand
GGCCCAGCCCGGCCCAGCCCGGACACAGATCCAGGGTTGTTGGTTAATGAGCTGCAGAGGTCCAGTCAGTCAGTACACCTGACGGTCCCGTGAAGAACCCTGAAAGTGTAGAAAGTGGACCTGTCCGGGCAGATCAGACCAGAACCTTTTCAAGAACTGTTCAGAACCAGGCTCAGTTTAACACACAGGACCCATCAGAGCGGGTCAGACAGAACTTTTCATCAGAACTTCAGACAGTGACTTCAAGAACTTTCTGAAGTGTTGAGCTAAGATGTCAGAACCAGAACCAGAACCAGAACCAGAACCTGATTTCTAACCTTCACAGAACCTTCAGAGAGTGTGTTCTGGTCCTGATGTTCTGGTTCTGTTCAGGTCCGGCTCGGCTGCTGACACTCAGGCCATCGCTGACGTGGTCACCTACCAGCTCGGCTTCCACAGGTAACACACACACACACACACACACACACACACACACACACACTCTGCTGACTGTTTCAGGTTTAAACTGTGTGTGTGTGTGTGTGTGTGTGGCCCCGCCCCCAGCATCGAGCTCGATGAGCCTCCATTGGTGGAAACAGCTGCCAATCTGTTCAAAGCGAGCTGCTACCGCTACAGAGAAGAGCTGAGCGCAGGAATACTGGTGGCAGGCTGGGACCGCAGGAAGGGGGGACAGGTACCTGTCTGTCTGTCTGTCTGACCTGTCTGTGCGCCTGTCTGTCTGCGCGCCTGTCTGTGCATCTGACCTGTCTGTCTGACCTGTCTGTCCGTCTGACCTGTCTGCGCGCCTGTCTGTCTGTCTGACCTGTCTGTCTGTCTGTCTGTCTGTCTGTCTGTCTGACCTGTCTGTCTGTCTGTCTGACCTGTCTGTCTGACCTGTCTGTCTGACCTGTCTGTCTGACCTGTCTGTCTCTCAGGTGTACTGTGTTCCCATTGGAGGGATGATGGTGAGACAGCCTGTGTCTGTCGGCGGTTCTGGCAGCAGTTATATTTACGGCTTCATGGACTCGAACTACAAACCGGGCCTGACCCGAGAGCAGTGCATGGAGCTGACTGCAGCAGGTACACAGCAAGGCATCATGGGACATGAGCTGACCTGTGTTAACGAGTGTGTGTGTGTTAACGAGTGTGTGTGTTAACGAGTGTGTGTGTTAACGAGTGTGTGTGTGTGTGTTAACGAGTGTGTGTGTTAACGAGTGTGTGTGTGTGTGTTGACGAGCGTGTGTGTGTGTTGACGAGCGTGTGTGTTAACGAGTGTGTGTGTTAACGAGTGTGTGTGTTAACGAGTGTGTGTGTTAACGAGTGTGTGTTAACGAGTGTGTGTTAACGAGTGTGTGTGTGTGTGGACGAGCGTGAGTGTGTGTGTGTGTTGACGAGCGTGTGTGTGTGTGTTGACGAGCGTGTGTGTGTGTGTGTTGACGAGCGTGTGTGTGTGTGTGTTGACGAGCGTGTGTGTGTGTGTTAACGAGTGTGTGTGTGTTGACGAGCGTGTGTGTGTGTGTGTTGATGAGCGTGTGTGTGTGTGTTGACGAGTGTGTGTGTGTTGACGAGCGTGTGTGTGTGTGTGTTGATGAGCGTGTGTGTGTGTGTTGACGAGTGTGTGTGTGTGTTGACGAGCGTGTGTGTGTTGACGAGCGTGTGTGTGTGTGTGTTGACGAGCGTGTGTGTGTGTGTGTTGATGAGCGTGTGTGTGTGTGTTGACGAGTGTGTGTGTGTGTTGACGAGCGTGTGTGTGTGTGTGTTGACGAGCGTGTGTTCTTCTGTTAATTACATATTACATACTAACTGTCTGTCTGTCTCACCTGTCTGTCTGTCTCACCTGTCTGTCAGCTCTGGCTCTGGCGATGGAGAGAGACGGGTCTAGTGGTGGAGTGATTCGTCTGGCGAGCATCTCAGAGGACGGCGTGGAGAGACGAGTCATCATGGGAGACTCTGTGCCAAAGTTCTCCACACACTGAACACACACACTGAACACACACACGTTAACACACACACTGAACACACACACACACGTTAACACACCTGAACACACACATGTTAACACACACACGTTAACACATGACATAACCCTAACACACACACACACACACATGTCGTGGTGTGTTCAGGTGTCTAATGTTTGTTTGTTAATAAAAGTTTGACCTGTTTTTGTCATCGTGTTCTTTGGTGTGTGTGACTGGGTTTGGGTTCTGGCGGTCCTGGTTCTGTCATGATGACGTGCAGGTCCGGCTGTTTCAGAGCTGCACAGGGAACGCAGCACGACGAGGCGGCCTTGATGTTCGACACATCAGCTGTGTGTGTGTGTGTGTGTGTGTGTGTGTGTGTGTGTGTGTGTGTGTGTGTGTGTGTGTGTGTGTGTGTGTGTGTGTGTGTGTGTGTGTGTGTGTGTGTGTGTGTGTGTGTGTGTGTGTGTGTGTGTGTGTGCGCACACTTGCAGCTCAGGTCGGACATGCAGCAGCATGGACAGGTGAGTGACACACACACGCGCGATGTTCTTCGTGGTTCTAAAGCTGTTCCACCTGACTGACTGCTGCAGGTGTGTCGAGGACGCTCACTCTCATTGGCTGCCTGACACAAACGTACAGCACGAACCGGAGCCAGACACACACTCACAAGCTAACAGCTAATCGTTCCATTTGCAGCCACAGTCGGTGTGTGAGAACCGCTGACTGTTCTCCCGTCACACGTGACACAATGTGGAGGAACCTGAAGGAACGTCCCGGCCGAGCTGACAGACGGGTTTGGACCTCACGGCCTGCTGTCCGGCTCTGCTTCCTGTCACACAAACCGAGCTCCACCTGATCCATGAGACACCTCGCAGCATCTCCGGGCAGAGCAGTCATGCTGACCGCTGTCTGACTGATCCATGTGTTACACACACACACACACACACAGGGCTGTCACGTGACCCTCCAGGAAGTGAAGGAGACCTGGGCTGTGTCTCAATTCAGGGGCTGCATCCTTCGAAGGGCTGTCCCGATTCGAAGGATCCTTCAATGCGTCCTTCTTCTTCGAGGATGCAGCACAGCTATCCTTTGCGGCCTCACATATCCCAAGATCCTTTGCGCACCGCTGTTCAGTGCCAGGAAACATACAACAATGGCGACACCAAGCGGCTACGTTAAAGTACCACCTGACGGCAGGTGTGCAGCTGGTGACGCAACCAGGAAAAGCTTCGAAGGCGAGACCGCCTCATGTAACATGATGCGTCCTTCGAAGGATGCACAGCTCAGGAAGTGAAGGAGTCTGTCCAGGTGTCACTGAGCGGCGGCTCACATGCTGCTATATGTTAGCGTGCTATAAGTTAGTGTGCTATATGTTAGCGTGCTATATGTTAGCATGCTATATGTTAGCGGGATATATGTTAGCGTGCTATATGGTAGCATGCTATATGTTAAAGTGCTATATGTTAGCGTGCTATATGGTAGCATGCTATATGTTAACGTGCTATATGTTAGCGTGCTATATGTTAGCATGCTATATGTTAGCGTGCTATATGGTAGCATGCTATATGTTAACGTGCTATATGTTAACGTGCCATATGTTAGCGTGCTATATGTTAGCGTGCCATATGTTAACGTGCTATATGTTAGTGTGCTATATGTTAGCGTGCTATATGTTAGTGTGCTATATGGTAGCATGCTATATGTTAGCGTGCTATATGGTAGCATGCTATATGTTAGCAGTCTGCTGCAGTGTTTACGACGTGGATAACAGTCTGACTGTATCTATGTTTAGCCAGCAGTTTCAGATTTGACCCGATGTCCCCGCTCTGCCCCGGGATGCATTTGACTTTGACCCCCGGTGTCGCTAACTTCACGTTTCGTAAAATGGAGCTGCCAATGACAGAGTTATCCCCGGCTGCTCGGGGGGCGGCGAGCTGAAGCTACCTTTGGTGGTACCGAGCCTCGAACTCACTGAGCCTCGCCTCCAACGCTACAAATAAACTTCATTTATTACAGGTACCATTATCACTAAAGGAGGACGAGCTGAACATGTGGCACAGGGCAGGAGGGGAGGGGAGTGGAGAGGAGGGGAGGGGAGAGGAGGGGAGGGGAGAGGAGGGAGGGGAGAGGAGAGGAGGGGAGAGGAGAGGAGGAGAGAGGAGAGGAGAGAGAAGGAGGGGGGGGGGGGAGGTGGAGGTGAGGTGGAGGTGGAGGTGAGGTGAGGTGAGGTGAGGTGAGGTGGAGGTGAGGTGAGGTGAGGTGGAGGTGAGGTGAGATGAGGTGGAGGGGGGGGGGGGGGGGGGGGGGAGAGCAGCCTTTGCTGCAGCTAGTCTCATCAGTGTGACTAACAGAAACTTGGGTTCTGGTTCTGAAGTTCAGAGACTGTTCGTGCACAGTAATCAGTAATAGTTTCAGTGTGTGTGTGTGTGTGTGTGTGTGTGTTGGAGGATTCAGATTTCTCTGCTGTCACAGATTCATGAGCTCCTGGTTTTCATTTGACTTCATAAATACAGTGTGTGGCTGTAGGTCTGTGATACTAGGCTGAGGGTTGGAGAAGATTCTGGAAACAGAAAACTGAAGTGAAAAATAAAAGCTAAAAACAAGAAAGTCTCAGCTCAGCACTTTGTACAGCGTTAGCTTGTTTTATCTTGCAGTTAGCTTATCTCTTGCTACATGCACAGAGCTCTGCAGCCACCAGGGGCCCTCAGCTGCATGTTCAACCACCAGGGGCCCTCAGCTGCATGTTCAGCCACCAGGGGCCCTCAGCTGCATGTTCAACCACCAGGGGCCCTCAGCTGCATGTTCAGCCACCAGGGGCCCTCAGCTGCATGTTCAGCCACCAGGGGCCCTCAGCTGCATGTTCAGCCACCAGGGGCCCTCAGCTGCATGTTCAGCCACCAGGGGCCCTCAGCTGCATGTTCAACCACCAGGGGCCCTCAGCTGCATGTTCAACCACCAGGGGCCCTCAGCTGCATGTTCAGCCACCAGGGGCCCTCAGCTGCATGTTCAGCCACCAGGGGCCCTCAGCTGCATGTTCAACCACCAGGGGCCCTCAGC
>CM024809.1:942754-950622 GCA_014281875.1 Nibea albiflora | reverse complement strand
TTTTTGCCATACTATACTATGACTTTTTTTTGCCATACTATACTATGACTTTTTTTTGCCATACTATACTATGACTTTTTTTGCCATACTATACTATGACTTTTTTTGGCATACTATACTATGACTTTTTTTTTGCCATACTATACTATGACTTTTTTTGCCATACTATACTATGACTTTTTTTAGCATACTATACTATGACTTTTTTTAGCATACTATACTATGACGTTTTTTTTGCCATACTATACTATGACTTTTTTTGTCATACTATACTATGACTTTTTTTTAGCATACTATACTATGACTTTTTTTTGCCATACTATACTATGACTTTTTTTTGGCATACTATACTATGACTTTTTTTAGCATACTATACTATGACTTTTTTTAGCATACTATACTATTACTTTTTTTAGCATACTATACTATGACGTTTTTTTTTGCCATACTATACTATGACTTTTTTTGTCATACTATACTATGACTTTTTTTTTTAGCATACTATACTATGACTTTTTTTTGCCATACTATACTATGACAGTTTTTTGCCATACTATACTGACTTTTTTGCCATACTATACTATGACTTTTTTTAAGCATACTATACTATGACTTTTTTTGCCATACTATACTATGACTTTTTTAAGCATACTATACTATGACTTTTTTTGCCATACTATACTATGACTTTTTTTGCCATACTATACTATGACTTTTTTTGCCATACTATACTATGACTTTTTTTGCCATACTATAATATGACTTTTTTTGCCATACTATAATATGACTTTTTTTGCCATACTATACTGACTTTTTTTTTGCCATACTATACTGACTTTTTTGCCATACTATACTATGACTTTTTTTAAGCATACTATACTATGACTTTTTTTGCCATACTATACTATGACTTTTTTTAAGCATACTATACTATGACTTTTTTTGCCATACTATACTATGACTTTTTTTAAGCATACTATACTATGACTTTTTTTGCCATACTATACTATGACTTTTTTGCCATACTATACTATGACTTTTTTTTGCCATACTATACTATGACTTTTTTTGCCATACTATACTATGACTTTTTTTTGCCATACTATACTATGACTTTTTTTTGCCATACTATACTATGACTTTTTTTTGCCATACTATACTATGACTTTTTTTTGCCATACTATACTATGACTTTTTTTGCCATACTATACTATGACTTTTTTTTGCCATACTATACTATGACTTTTTTTCGGCATAGTATACTATGACTTTTTTTTGGCATACGTGTGTTTGTATGTATGTGTTTACGTATGTGTGTGTGTATGTGTGTATGTATGTGTGTGTGTGTGTGTGTGTGTGTGTGTGTGTGTGTATGTATGTATGTGTGTGTGTGTGTGTGTGTGTGTGTGTGTATGTATGTGTGTGTGTATGTGTACGTGTGTGTATGTGTGTGTGTGTATGTGTACGTGTGTGTGCACACACGGGGCCAATAAAAGTGATCCTGATACTGAACTTCTCCTGACAGCTGTATGTGTGTGTGTGTGTGTAAGGGTTAGCTTAGCATCACTGCAGGCGCTCTAAAGAGGAAGAATCACACAGCACAGCATCAGAGTGAACAAGAAGAGTGAAAGGAATGAATGAATACAGCTCGGTATCAGTGAAGGCATCATTTAGATTCACAGGTCACCTGTTCAGGTTCATGTGTGAGGAAGCTCCTACCTGAGCGTCCTCATACAGACAGATAGTACAGACGCCTGGCTCTGCACCTGTACGCTCAGGACAGGGCCGTCCCTCTCAACCTCCTGAAGACCTCCAGAAGACCTCCAGCTCTGCAGAGAGGACCTCCTCTACAACACTACCAACAGCTGGACACGACACACCTGTCCTCTGCAGCTGGACACGACACACCTGTCCTCTGCAGCTGGACACGACACACCTGTCTTTACTGTCTTTACCTCTTTTTTCCATTTTCACGACAGAATGAGAAAATGGAGAAAAAAAGAGGTAGTTGTTTGTAGCAGGTTAAAGAATCACTGTTTTCTTGTCTCAGCCTGAACATGTACCATTATTTCACGATGCAGCACTCTGACATTATGTCATAACTCGTGGCATAACACAGCCGGGGATTAGTCCATCAACACATCAACACCAGATCTTGGTGCAAAATACACATTTTATTTTGAAGACAAACATCTGATGGTGACATTTTGTTCACGTCGGCTTTTACCAAACACTGACGTCTTTTAGAAAGAACTACGATCTCCATGAACCTTAACTGGCTTCAGGAAGTTTGGGTGGAGTCTACAGGAAGTCGTCATGTTTCATTCATCCATTTTACAATCAAATACAAAGAGAGCACTCGAGCCTTCATGTCTCAGGACTTTACATACTTGAAAATATAACTTAAACAACGATAAACAAGTATAGACAATACTTATTACAGATACTCAAACACACGGACAAGGACTAGAACCGTCGTCTATGTTTGAATACGCAGTCTCGTGTGTTTGTTGGCTGGTCGTACACGATGCATTGATGCATCTTCATTACAGAAGCGATCTCTCTCATACTGATGGAGAACCACCTGAACGTAGCACCGAGAATGCTACTCTGTTACCACCAGACCTTTAGCTAACTGCTCCAGTCTCAACAGCAGTTTTCACTTTTTGGTTAGTCAAATAAAAAAAAACACAAACTGTTATTTGGCACTTCAACAATGTGACAACGTCACCAAATGAAGACTGCTCCTCCATCATGTGTCCGTCCTGTTAGTCCGTTGACGAGTCATGCTAGTGTTTACAGCTGGGTACAGAACCAATGACGTTCCAAACACTTAGAACTCAAAAAGGCGCTACATGAGCAGATTCTGAGCATCACTTCACTTTAAGTTCTTGTACGGCAGCTTTGTTGTTAAATTACCATTGATTTTGGTATTTGCGCTGAAGTATTGTCTTGGCATCAATATAAAAGAAAACAACAACGTCCCGATACGCAGCGCTAATCGTCTTCGAACATGAGCGAATGTTTCTGATTATTCTGCCGTACACGCTGCAACAAAAACCGTAAACTTCTCCGTGAAGATTTTCTGCTGACGGCCGGTGGATTCACTTTTTGAATCAAGTATGTAAATAATAACACTGGTGTCGCAGCTGCTCGTCTACACATAAAGCATATCACGACCCTTAGTTAGCAGTTAGAGAGCACTGTGCTAAGTCCCGCCCCTTTTCCCTCTGTGCTCCAATCAGAGTTGAGAAATCCTCCGTCAAAACTCGTCAACGTCTTCTCTTCACATGCGTATATATGACGTGTTTGGCACACGTCTTTATGAAACTACAACAACATTTTAAAGATGGTTTGAAACAGCTAGCACGTAGCATATCTAAGTACTGGAAAGAAGGAAGTTGACTGAGGTCCAAACAGAGGCTTGCTCACCTGTGATTGGAGCACAGAGCACAAAGGAAGGGTCATTTCCTGTACAGCGTCAGCTGCTCTCACCTCTCGAGCTGTTTGGTCCGTTAGCTTGTTAGCTGAACAGAAAGACCAGAAAACCGCCCACGTCCACTCTGAAGTCCGTCTCAGGCGCTGCGGCAGGTCTCAGAGCTCTACAGAACCACAGGTTGGATTTACTGGCACACCTTTTTACACAACAACAACAACAGTCTAACAGTAACAGTGGTTAGAGTCAGCTGACAGTCAGCTGGAGTTTATAGATTATTCTACATGTTCTTGTTAACATGAAGATTAACTGCATCATACAGTTCTGTGGACGAGGTGATCCTAACGTTGTAAACACAATGACCTCTTCCTTCTCTCAGTGTCTCCTCTTCCTCAGGAGAGAGCAGACAAAAGTTGCTTCTGATGTTCAAGTTCTCGTACAGGAAGTCAGGATGGACGCCGTTTAAACTCGGCCCAGTAACCGCCGTCGACGTCACTCGTCCCGTCCCCGCTTCAACTATCCTGTACCGCTGTCTGCAGGATGAAGGCAGCGCCACGGGCCACGCGAAAATGACGGGAACCGTGGTCTGAACGTTCCTCTCCAGGAAACCGAAGATGGGGTTCCACCACGTCCTCGATAGGTAGTTGTTGGGAGCTTGACGCAGCGCCTGAGCAGAAATACAATCAAAAGATGACGACGGCACATCTGATCTGTAATTACTGAAATGACTGATCACTTAAAATCGGTCATGACAGTGTGTGTCGTTGCGTGCTCTCACGTGTGTGTTGGCCATGGTGTGGTACCACCAGAAAGTCCTGGTGGTGGCGAAAGTATCCGATGACCACGTCGATGCTGTAGTGCTCGTGAGCGATCAGGATGCAGATGACTCCCGAGGCGCTGAGCAGCCAGCAGAACCAGTGATACCACCACATCCACCGAGGAGAGTCTGAACACAGCACAGCATTCTTATTCATCTGTTCATCTGAAGCACATCAGAAACGTTCAGCACTAATGAACTCACACTCTTTGATGAAGAGGTAGGACAGCGTCAACATGACCGTGTGACCGCTGTACAGGAAGTCGCCACACATCAGGTGAGAGCCGGTCAGAGACAAACCTGAACACAACAGACAGACAGAGGTGTGAGATGCTGCCCCCTGCAGGTGGAGGGCGAGCTTTGAAGGTTAAAGTGACGTTTAAGTTCAAACTGAAAAAATAAAAAATCTTTCTCTGTTGATCTCAAAGTCATTTCAATTAAACCAAAGAGACTTCAAGAAACAAACCAGTTTTTAATAATACAAAGCCTCTTCTTTGCTACCGTTAGGGTTGCAAAATTCTGGGAATTTTCAAAGTTGGAAACTTTCCGGGGGGTAAACCATTAACGGGAATAAACCAAAGAAGAAAGTGTTATTAACCACCCAGCCAAATTTGAAGTTTACCACTTCATGAAATCAGGTGTTTAAAAAATAAATAAATAAATCAGGTAAAAATGAATTCTCAGGTGCAGGACAGAGGGGGCGTGTCCTGTGAAGCCACGCCCACGCTGTGGTCAGTCTGTCATTAACACACAGAAACACTCAGAGCGAGATGAATGAATCACTTCAGCATTTATGAGGCCAACTTGTCACGATGCCCCAGTTAAAGTTTCTGATTTGGAATATTTCCCCTTCTTCGTTAACTATTCACCGCACATTTGTACATCTCCATCTGAAGGACGTAGCTCAGCAGCTTTTCTGCTTTCATTCTATTAAATGTTGTTAAATCAAAGTTCAGCGTTACCTCCTCCTGAGATCAGCCTCAGAATCCTCCAGATCTTCCCAGTCGAGTCGTTGTACAGCTGCAAAGAGACGAACGAGAACATGATGAGGACGCTGGAGACCGAGCGCGCAGTGGACAGGGTGACGTAGCGTTAGCGTACCTTCGGAGCACACACCATGTGTTTTCCAGGCACAGGCAGCGTGGTGATGTACATGGTGACGCAGCGATACATGTAGAGAGTCCCGATCAGGAAGAAACAGCGACGGCCCACGATGGCTCTGAAGACACAAGAACAAGCGTGAGAAGTATTTCACACACATACGTGTCCGTGTTGGACAGCCGCTCAGCTGATGATCGTACTTGTGTTTGAGGAACAGCCACTGGACGAGCCACAGTCCGACCAGGATCAGCCCGTTGACCTCGGTGACGGTGAAGGCCCACGGCACTCGGTCCACGTAGTCGAAGAACTTGTCGGGCAGCGGCGGGCTCACGGACTTGTCCGGCACCCTCTCGTGGACGATGGTGATCACAACGGTGGTGAAGACGAGGTTGAACAGGGCGTAGAGGAAGGCCACGCCCGTCTTCCACCACTCCTTGGGGAGGCGGTTGGCCCGTTCCTCCGGCACGGTGATCTTCACGTAGTCGCAGTGTTTCCTCAGCCCGCTGCTCAGAGAGTGGATCAGCTGGTTCTGCTTGAATATGCTGCTCAGTTTGCTGCCCTCCTGATGCTTTTTGCCGTCGTGTGCATCATCGGTGGGCGACGGCAACGAGGTGAGGCGGGTTGGGTTACCGTTAGCAACCCTGGAAGAATGAGGAGATGAAGGGGGGTTCACTGTGGTCACGTTAACCTCAACATGGGGACGGACGTCGTCATTGTCCTGGATCAGTTCTGATGCTGCCATTGTTCCTGTTGGGTTGATTCTTTGACCAATGAAGAGGAGTGTCTCTGATTCGTCAGCCAATCACAGTCTTTGTAACGTGTCAGCTGACCAATAAATGCGAGTTATACAAATATTCCTCACTGACCATTGATCCTGCATCAGCGATCACGGATTGGTTCTGTCACACAGAGGGAGGTGATTGGTCAGTCAGGTCTGGATGATTCACAAACCTGAAAACCAAAAAACATTTTTTACTTTTCAGGGCAACGAGTCAAAGATTTCATTAGTTTTTGTCTTTTCTGCTTTTTGTTCATTTGACAACAATAAAATATGAAATGAGCTAAAAACAGTCAAATACTGTAATAAAGTATGACGGAGCACAGATTTTACAACTCACACGAGACGCATTGAACACAAAGGTATCCCAACAGAGAATACATTTCCCATAAGGCAACTGGATAGTGTCTTAATAATATAAAACAAATGAATCAACAGTGAAAAGGCTCGTTAGTTTCAGGCCTACTTCAAAATAAATGAAGGTGTGACTGCCAAAGATTCAACAAGAAATACTGGTTTAGAACACACACACACACACACACACACACACACACACACCACACACACACACACACACACACACACACACACACACACACACACACACACACAGTAGGAACCAGGAAGTTATAAGAATCAATCCTGAAAGTTGAAAGACACTCCCTGAAAACACACACACTCCTGCACACACACTCCTGCACACACACTCCTGCACACACACACTCCTGCACACACACACTCTGCACACACACTCCTGCACACACACACTCCTGCACACACACACTCCTGCACACACACACTCCTGCACACACACACTCCTGCACACACACTCCCTCTCGGTCTGTAATGTAAATGTGTTGCTGGGTGTTGTGGTAGAACAGGAGCCGGGCCATGTGTTGTTAAGATGAAGAACCAGATCGCTCGGGTTGAATCTGTGAGTCTTCTCTCTCTCCTGCTAAATGCCTCCTCTGCCTGCTGCCTCTCAACAACATTTCACACTCAAGTGTGTGTGAGTGTGAGTGTGTGTGTGTGTGTGTGTGTGTGTGTGGTGTGTGGCACGAAACACACAAGTTAAACACAGAAAGTTTGACTTGTGGTCCAGATGAAAATAAACAGGTCTGTACTTTATGAAGAAACCTGAAGGTTTAGCCGCTGACATAAACATTCAGTGTTTTCTGTCTGATGTCACTTCCTGTTTACAGAGACATCGACTCTAACGAAGTTAAGAGACCATGAGAATTCAATTTCCTGTTAATTGGAGCTGATTCACAGACACAAGACGGACGGACGGACAGGAGACAAACATGACAACATAAAAACAGGACACACACATCCTGTAGGTTTATGTTAAACACACACACACACACACACACACCACACACACCACACACACTCTAATAAATCTGAACAGAACATTTCAAAGCCGAGCAGGTCGCACACAAACATGAACATGAGCTAACGCTGTGACATCATGATGATAAACCAGAGAATTCATCTCAATACAGCAAAAAAGGCCCAGCTGCTGTTAGCTGCTGTAGCTGCTGTTAGCTCAGTCTGTTAGCTCAGTCTGTTAGCTGCTGTTAGCTCAGTCTGTTAGCTGCCTGGACTGTGAGATGAGAGCACCGGAGGAGTGTTACAAACAGAAGAAGAAGAAGAAGAAGAAGAAGAAGAAGAAGAAGAAGAAGAAGAGGTGTTCAGGTCCAGCAGTCAGCAGCTTCTATGGACATGATGGCAGA
>CM024809.1:930254-937754 GCA_014281875.1 Nibea albiflora | reverse complement strand
AATTTAATAAAAACTTTATTAAGTCAAAATCTTTTAAAGATTTGAGATAAAATAGATGAAAATAATAAATTAAAGTTCCTCGTTGCTCTCTTTCAGCGAAGGCTTTGCTCAGGCCCGCCTCCTCCAACATTAAGCCCCGCCCCCAGCCCCACCATGTCTGTCAATCAAACTCTCGCCCCTGCTGGAGCAGCAGCTGCTCTTAAAGATCCTTCTCCACCCTCCTCACATGACCAGAGAGAGAGACAGAACAGAAGGAGGCGAGGAGAGAGGAAAGGTGAGATGACAAAGGAAAGAAATGAGGAAAGGAATGATGGAAGTTAAAGACTGACTCTCTGCCCGCTCTCAGCCCGTCCCACCTTAGACTCTCCTACCTTGGGGGCGGAGCCTCGGGTTGACGTGTCACGGCTGGACCTGCGGGTTGGACGGATCCTCAACATCCGGCGCCACCCCCTGGCCGAGGGGCTGGACGGTGCAGGACGTGGACGTGGGAGAAGACGCCCCCCGCGTGGTCGTCAGCAAGCTGGAGGAGAATACAGACTTCGAGGAGGTGACGCACTTCATTATTTTATAATATTTATTTCCAAAATATTCCGATATATCAACAACGTTATGTCCGATATTTAGCTCCAGGGCAGCCTCGCCGTGTTGCTATGCAACGTCAAAGCCTATAAGATGAAGGGATTGGTCTCTCAGGCCCGCCTTCTGTGTTGCTCCGCCTCTGACGATGATGGCGCGGAGCTGTTGGCTCCACCCACGGGCTCCACCCCCGGAGACAGAGTTACCTTCCTCAACTACCCTGGTAACCATGGTTACGAATACGAAGTTACAAAACAAACTATGACTGAATGAGTTAAACATTATGTGTGTGTGTCCAGGTGAGCCGGACAGAGAGCTGCAGTCCAAGCAGAAAGTTTGGGAGCTCCTCCAGCCCGACCTGCAGGTGGACAGCAGGGGCGTAGCTAACTACAAAGGCTGCAGGTTTGAGGTGAAGGGCAAGGGGCTGTGCAGGGCCCCCTCCCTCACCAACTGCATCATCAGATAGACACAGCAAGGGGCCACAGCATACAGGACCAGAAGACATGCTGGAGATATCACAGTGCTTTTATTGTGAAAAACAGCTAGCAAGTGCAGTTATCTTACAAAAGATGTCAACATTTAATTTCACTGTTGATTAAAACCTCTTTTAAATCTGTGTATCATCATCTGTGTCATGGTGTGTTCATGTCGAAGGCTGAGCCAGTTCAGTTAGCTACATGGCTGACCAAGCTAACTCCAGTTAGCGCTTCACTGTTTATCAATCTTTACATCAAGTACTGGTAGCTAATGTTAGCAGTTAGCTAACTTGGTGGAAAAAAATAATTAAATTCATAACATTAGCTAATGTTAGCTTTACATCCAAGCTAACTACGCTACTATGTTAGCAGTTAGTTCCATAAGCTATATCTCAAAACTAGCTAAATCTACAACACTAGGTTATATTATAAGTTAGCTATGTTAGCCTTTTCCCAAAACTAGTGAGGTCCATAGCATTAACTTATGTTAGCTGTTAGCTACATTAGCACTATATAAATATATTATTATTATTATTATTGTCTCAGAGGCTGTGCTCCAACCCGGTCCGTTCCAGCTGCTGAGCCTGGTTCTGCTGTGTCTGGACTCTCAGAGCTCTGTGATGGTTCCTTGCTGACAGGTGGAGCAGTTGGTCTCTCAGAGGTCGGACCTCTAATTGACGGCCAATCACGGGTGTTGTCCAAGAAGAAGACTCCTCCTACCTCTTCAGCCAGAGTTCTCAGCCAATCACTGGCCTGCGTGAGGTAGACAGAACAGTGGAGCCCCGCCTCCTCCAGGTGGTCAGCGTGCGTGAGAACGAGCAAAGTGTGACGACGCCAGTCTGGACCGAAGAAAGTCTGAAAACACACAAATCATCCAAAAGATGCCACAGTGTGTGTGTGTGTGTGTGGTGTGTGTGTGAGTGTGTGTGTGCGTACCTCCACACGCTGGTGTGTGTTGCCGTGCGGCAGGTCAGCTCTCACAACAAGCACAACCACGTGCACACCCTCCGGGCAGAGCTCGTGCACACTCATCGGGCCAGGGCATCACGGGGGGCGTGTCAACCACGGTCAAGGTGAGGTCAGACTCCGCCCCCTGTCTTCTGAATACCTGGGAAAACTTCGCGTGCGGCGCCGGCACTCTGTCGTCACGGACACGCCGTACATGCAGGCACCTGATTGGAACACCTCTGCACCTGTCGTAACCGTGACGATGTTTGAAATGAGCTTCCACATCAGAGTTTTGCATGTTTGCAGCTGAAATACGACGACACACCAGTAAGACACTGACCAATCAGAGCATCCCCCACAGAGCTCCTCCCACTCTGTCTGTCGCCTAGCAACAGCACATTCAGGGCCAGCAGGTTCCGCTCGTCGTCGTTGCTGCTGTTCAGGAGTCTGAAGGGGGCGTTGCCATAGCGACCGCGTTCCATGCTGAGGGTCATCTGATGACACGGACACGACATTCAGTGATCATAACATATATGACCATATATGGACTGTGAGCTCCGCGGCCACCTGACGGAGCTCACACAGGTGGTCTGTCAGGTATCAGCGACAAAATAAAACCATCTGAATTTACTGAAGTGACTCTTACCTGCTTGAACACACCACGAAACACGGACACACACTTCCTGAACTGACAGCAGACACTGTGTGTGTGTGTGGTTAAAGAATAACCAGTGTGTGGCTCTGTTTAGAGTTTTAGGTCGTAAAACTGACAAACATCCTGTTAACGGAGATTTAAAGGGACACGTCAGAGTATAATGTGTGTGTGTGTGTGTGTGAATATCATAGACAGTATGTAGTCTGAATGTTAGTTATTGGTTTGATTAACGTTGTGTGTTGATTAGTGACGGTGGTGCATCGCGTGGACGTTAAAAAATAAAGTGTGCGTGCTGCAGAGACAAACATCGTCATCTGGACTGAAAGATAAAATAATCTGAGGTTTCACTGATGATACACACAGATTATCAGCACACACACACACACACACACACACACACACTGCAGATGGCCGAGAGCAGAAAGATGTTTTAACTTTAGTGTTTGAATCATGTTATCAGCAGCAGAACGTGTGTGTGCGTGTGTGTGTGTGTGTGTGTGTGGTGTGTGTGTGTGACTGTGACATCAAGAAAACGAGGAAACACACACTCGGCAAGATGACGTTAATGCAGATAAGTGTGTGTGTGTGTGTGTGTGACCTATACTGGGCAGGCAGTGACAGGGAAGCCGGGGAACACGGATGAAAGAGTGACACAAGCATGTGTGTGTGTGTGTGTGTGGTGTGTGTGTGTGTGTGTGTGTGTGTGTGTTATCTTTAAAACAAGCAAACCCAAACTGAGGACATCGATGCCCGACAGCGACCGACCACAAGAGAGGGAACGTTCACACAAACACATTGTCTGCTCTGTGTGTGTGTGTGAGTGTGTGAGTGTGTGTGTGTGTGTGAGTGTGTGTGTGTGAATGTGTGTGTGTGAGTGTGTGTGAGTCTACAAACATTGAAATCTGATTCTCAGTAAGGTTTATGGAAACAAAACAAATGACCATATATGGTCATGTGTTAGCGTTAGCACATACTGTAAAGCTTTGGTAAATGTTAGCTAAAGATAAGCCGGCTGTAGCTGCTGTTAGCTCAGTCTGTTAGCTCAGTTTATTAGCTGCTGTTAGCTCAGTCTGTTAGCTCAGTTTGTTAGCTGCTGTTAGCTCAGTTTATTAGCTGCTGTTAGCTCAGTTTGTTAGCTGCTGTTAGCTCAGTCTGTTAGCTCAGTTTGTTAGCTGCTGTTAGCTCAGTCTGTTAGCTCAGTTTGTTAGCTGCTGTTAGCTCAGTCTGTTAGCTCAGTTTGTTAGCTGCTGTTAGCTCAGTTTATTAGCTGCTGTTAGCTCAGTCTGTTAGCTCATGTTAGCTCAGTCTGTTAGCTGGACTGTGAGCTCGGAGCGCCGGGAGTGTTACGGTAAGAAGAAGAAGCCGTCTGCTGACCGCCTTTTCTTCCTTTTGTCCTGAAATATCGGCAGAGGAGCAGAGAGTGAAGAGGACGCTGACGGAGGAAGCTAAGAAGAGAAAAGGAGAGAGTGAGCGAGCAAGAAGCCGCCGGACAAGAGTAAATCTGGGACTGACTTTTAGTGGTTGGTGAGAGCTTGGTGAAATAAAAGGCTGAAAGACAGACGCCGAGCTGGCTGACTGCTGCTGGACTAGTCAGTAAGATTAGCTGCTGCTGCTGACCTGGATGATGATTGGCTGCTGCTGCTGGTGTTGTTTTGACGTTTTAATGAATGTTTTTGGCGACAGCACGAAGACAGAAATCAGTTGTTGTCCCTGTGACGGACATTTAAATGAGCAAACTCGTTAAGTGTGCGGTCATAAATAACTTTTATCTGCACAGATGGAATCACTTCCTCGTGTCTCCACAGCCCGTGGGCTTGTCCTTTCCTCTTCGGTAATCTCACCACCAGCTCTGAGAAAAACATCCACAGCCTGGATCCAGACTCATGCGAGCACGGTACTCCAACATGACCAGAACCAGAACAGAACCGCAGAACCAGCAGTGAGCCGCTGTAACAGGGAGCACAGCAGCCCAGCAGCCTCTTCTTGTCAGGTTCGGCTCCTGGACTGCTGCGACCGCCCGATGTTTCCATCAGCCGTGTAACGTTTCACCAAAAGCAACCAAACATCAAGTCTGACTTCATGACAACTGTAAAATAAGATAAATGATAAAAACAAAGACTGGCTGGATCTAACGTGGATTTAATCATAAAAACACAGATTATTTGATTTGCGTTGAAAATACAGAAACTTCTCACACTGTTCAAACATTCATGCAGAGTACACGGACACATACAGAGAACTCCTTCACAATAAAGCAGTGCAATAAAACAAGATGTGTTTTAACGAGGCGACAGTTCACAAGTTTGACGACGTTAACGAGTTTCTATTGGCGCCAAAACGGGCGTGAGCTCAGGAGAAGAGGCGGGAAGAGTTTCAGCGAGCGGACGGTCTCATCGACAAAGTAACCAGAGATCAGCTGATTCAGACTTTCAGAATAAAACTAATTTCTTTGGGCCAAAACAAATGGACTCCTGTCAGTGCAGTTCTGGACTTCAAAATAAATAATCAAACATTTCTCCCTCGTGTGAGTGAACGTATATTTTATCTTTTTTTCAAAATAAAAGCACGACGCCCTGCAGGCCATGCGTCAGCATCACGCCTCAGGTTTTTGTCCCGTCAGTGTAAATGGAGTCAAACCGGATTTCAAAGCGGTTTCCGCTCGTCTAGACGCTCAGGAGGAAACTGAAGCACAAAGAGTTTCACGTCCCGCTGAGTGTGTGTGAATGCAACCCAACAGGAAGCTGATTAACATGAGATACTGGGAGAGTCTGAAGGAGGTCACACAGGTGTGAACAGGTGTGCTTCTTCAGCGCTCCCTCCGGTTGTTTCCGTCTCGCTCTCGTCCGTCTCGGTCTCCACCTCTCGTTGCCTTTGGGCTCGATCATTGGCAGAAAGAGGAAAGTCTTTCCTTCCAGGACGTTCTTCAGTTTCTCTGGCACACGTGGAGTCTCGTTTTTGCCACCGCCGACGCCGACTTTGAGGACGACGACAGCAGCGAGGTGTGCGGGGACGAGTGGCGAGACGAGGACGCTGCGAACTTGGACTTTGTTGCCACTGCTAGCAGCGACGATGAAGACGATGACGGCGGCGTCTGGACGGGCTCTCGCAGCGTCCGGCAGCTCAGTCCATCCCCACAGGGGCAGCGCTGGAACAGCTCCAGTCCGTGGTTCCCCTTCCGGCGGTGTCGCGTGCAAACCTGTCCCTCCCGCAACACGGGCTTGCAGATGCGAGTCCAGAAGTGACGGGCACAGCACAGAGCGTCCGAACAGTCGGAGGAGCGCAGGCAGGGATCACCGACCTGACCTGGAGACAGAAAAACTGTTAACACGACAGAAACGACTGACGGAGCGTCTCATGTTTCCACGCTGAAGCTCCACACACCTTTACTGGACGCCCCTTTGACATCCATCCCGCCTCTCTTCCTCCATCCTTTCTTTTTAGACAGCGGGTTCATCCCTCCGTCCGAGTCCGGGATCCTCTGAGACACAAAGGTGCCCACGTCAGGGACGCAGATATCTGAAGGAGACAGATGGAGACGATTATGAGGCGCTACGTCACAGTCGAGGTGGAGTAACCTCGAGCTTGTAAGTTGCACAGGGTTTTTTATTTTGAAAATCTTACTGTTGCTGCAGCGGTTGCCCGGGCAACACATGCCGTCTCTATGGCAACGCCTCTTCCTCCTGCGGCAGGTCTGACACCGCGAGTGGGCGGGGCCTTTGGTGGGGGCGTGGCAGTAGCTGCCCTCGCTGCACTCCAGGTCGCTCATGCACTGATAGAGCTGCAGAGAGAGAGAGTGACGTCACGACGTGCACACACACACACACACACACACACAAAAGCAGAAACACACGCGCGCGCACACTCACCGTCAGGTCCAGACTCGGCTCCCACGTGCTCCTGTTGACCGGCAGCGCGTGCCCCTCCCTCAGGATCACGGTCCTGATGGAGTTCAGTCGGACACGCGCATCCCCGCTGCGGGAACACGCCGACAGCACGAGCGCGACACAAACCGTCAACAGCGACTGATGATGAGTCATAACTGTAAACAATCAGTGAAACATTCATTAAAGTCAAACCACGTTTCTATTATTTTGTCCACCCCGCGTCCATCAATGAACACCTGAATACAACTACAGAGGTGTGACATGACGTCACGAAGACAAGTTGAAAGCTTAGAAGTTTAAATTTAAACTTAAGGTTTCAGAGTTAAACTTAAAGTTTCAAAGTTTAAACTTAAAGTTTCAAAATTTAAACTTAAAGTTTCAAAATTTAAACTTAAAGTTTCAGAGTTTAAACTTAAAGTTTCAGAGTTTAAACTTAAAGTTTCAGAGTTTAAACTTAAAGTTTCAGAGTTTCAGAGGTTAGTAAATTTGTAGTCTGACCTGCAGCTTCAGATTTTTAATCCTCGTTAATCCAAACTGTCTCTCCGTCTCGCGCCTCTTCACGTGAACACCTCCACACAGGTGAGCCTGAGCCGGACTCTGATCCACTTTATACACACACGGACACGCGACCAGCCCCACCTCCTCCTCCTCCTCCTCCTCCTCCTCCACCCTCCTCCTCCTCCTCCTCCTCCAACAGCACTACACACCCCATCGATACCCGCGCGCCCCCCTCACCTATCGATACACGGAGAGGAGGGGGGAGGAGGGGGGAGACAAGATGTCCGCTTCAAGTTTAAGAAGAAAAAATACTTTGAAGATATTTTACTGTTTGAAATCATTAAAATAAAAAACACACCGAATATTAATCAACTGAATGTTTCATAACGTTCAGTCAGTCAGCAAAGAACTCAAAGAGTACTTCAGCCCTGCAGTAAAAGTACTTCAGCCCTGCAGTAAAAGT
>CM024809.1:807754-927754 GCA_014281875.1 Nibea albiflora | reverse complement strand
AGGAAGTTGCAGCCCATTTTGTAGTCAAGTCTGTGTCTCTAAGCAGGACCTGCAGTGCTAAAGTGCTAAAAACTATAAAACTGTAACGTCCACCTGAGGCTGGCTGCAGAAGTGAGTCAGTCTCCATAAGTCCCCATGTTAGACAGCAGAAATAAACATGTTTACAGCCTGGTACAAAAAACAGTTTTGGTCTCTGTAGCTAATTTCCCCGTTCATGACAACTGTACTGAGGGTGAATTTATATACAACTCACCTGTTCACATTATATTAAGGCTTAAAGTTATGCAGGATTCAGAGCAGGAAGTATGTCCAGCATGTTGTGACCAGCGTCACGTATTTTCAGCTTCAGTGTGACGTCACTGTCTGTCTCTGGGTGACTCATGTTGGTTTCTACAGGAACGGAGAGGACAGAACCAGAACCAGAGCGTGTGTGAGCTGAGTACACTAACACTAAATACAAACACTGCCCGGCTAACAAACTGACTGAACATGAGCTAAAAGCAGTCCAGAACTCAGCAGTAACCAATGCATGTTTCAGGCCTGTGTGCGCGCTGCGTGCCGGTTAGTGGACAGTATCTAACTCTGGACATTAGATATGAAGTCATGTGATGTGATAACAGCTGAGAGCTGCCACACTGGAAGACACAGAATGAGCA
Organism: Nibea albiflora; assembly: GCA_014281875.1. Classification (NCBI taxonomy): domain Eukaryota; kingdom Metazoa; phylum Chordata; class Actinopteri; family Sciaenidae; genus Nibea; species Nibea albiflora. The sequence goes on along the minus strand of CM024809.1, from coordinate 927,098 downwards.
GAACAACAGGTGGAGCTACGTAGACAGGATGTTGATGCTTCGAAACCCGCCACATCTTCTGCTAATACAGGAAACCTGCAACAAACGGCTGCGAAGCAGTGAAGCTGCAAGCGTCCACTTCCTGTTTGGTAAGATTCTCCAGTGTAGACTCGACAGTCACAGATCATAGTCTGAATCCAAAGAAACAGCAACAGACATTCACACTACTCCATTTCAGTAAATGTTGATCCAAGACAACTTAACCGAAACACGTCGACGTCCATTGCTAAAGACCAAATTGCCGGACAGCGTGTAAAAGTTGAATGTTTTACTCAGCGTGTTTATAATTATGATGTCATTTATCTTAATTTAGTTTAAGGCACTGCAGCCTGTCAGAGAGCAGAGGTTCTCACCTGGCCTTCATTTAGAAGTCCAACACCTCCCACCTGAGAGATCTGAACCTGAGTTATAACAAGCTGCAGGATTCACGGGTGAAGCTGCTGTCTGCTGGACTGGAGAAATATATATGTAGACTGAAGACTCTGAGGTCCAGCGGTGGACTGGGACAATAATTCAGGCCACCACCACCTGATTAATGCAAAACAGCAGGAGTGAGTTAGGTTGGTAGCCTGCTGATGTAAGAGTTACAGTGTGGTTCAGTTAAGGCACTGACTGCCAGACACTTGTTAGCATCCATCCATTTTCTGACTACTGTATTTTTTTCCAGAGTGCACCTGCAGGGTTCAGCAGTAAAGCTGCTGTCTGCTGGTCTGGAGGGTCCATACTGGAGACCCGGGTTAGTGATGGCGAGGTAAGTCTTGACGTGGTTGTTGTGCTCTTACCTACAGGGTGAAATAAACTTTGAATGCCACTGACAGCTTTCAGGAGGGTGTCCGGTCTCTGCTCTTTGTAGATGATGGAGTTCTGTTGGCTTCATCAGACTGCCTCCTTCAGTGTGTACTGGGGTGACCTGCAGCCAGGACGAGGGTCAGCACCTCCGACCCGAGGCCGTGGTTCTCTGCCAGATGCTCATGCTCCCTCCTGGCTGGGAACGAGCTGCTGAGCAAGTCGAAGGACATCAGAGGGAAAAGCAGCAAATATATTCTGAACAAAATCTGACCCAGTCTGAATAAAGTTCTGAAGTTGTGGTTCTGTTCAGTGATCAGTGAGGCCCGGACAGAGACGACTGTAGCAGTCCTCACAGACCGGATCAAACAGGATTTATGATGCTATTATTGTAAATGTTAATAATCATCTTATAAGGATGAATTATTCATGAGCACAAACTGAATATAAAGTGTTTCCGTCACTTCCTGTGTGGAAGACTGGAAGTGAAATCTGAGCTGTGAATGAGTCAGTAAAGGGTTAACGTACCTGCCCCCCTCTTCCTGCCATGAAACCTGTTTTTACTCGCCTCACACATTTCAGACATTTCTTCAGCCTGCAGCTTTTACGACACTGAAAAGAAGCTTCCAGTCTGTCAGTCTGTCGGGACGCCATCTCGTCATGTTTGCCTCCAGATTTCTCCACAGGTTCAGCTTGTGCTGCTCTCGACCTGCAGGAATCTACACGGTGAGCTTTTAACAGCTGAGCAGACTGAAAACTTTTTGTTTAGTCTGAGATTGTTTTCCTTCAGCAGATATACAACTTCCTGTTACCTCATCTATCAGCCTGGAACTACTAAAACTACTGGAAGTACGACAGCATCAGTTTTACTGTTGTACTACTATACTTGTACTCGTATACACACGTGTGTGTGTGTGTGTGTGTGTGTTTGATCTGTTATGACATGCAGATGTACAACATGTGTGTGTCTCTCTCTTTCAGCCTGCCTGTTGTCTCTCTCTGTCTCTCGACCCTTCAGCGGCTCTCTCTCCCTCCGCTTCATAACCACACCTTTGTCATACTGAGATGATTCATAGCAGCATTTCCTCTGTGGTCGCTCCGTCTACCAGAACAAGAACAGTACAACTGTTTGCATTGTTAAATTACTGAAAGGTTGCTGGTTCAAAACCTGTAAGATAGTCACTGTTTTGTTTATGCTTTGTTTTTCTCTGACAGTCCGGCTCTGTTTGGTCGGCTTGTGCTGTTTCCAGTTACAGCAGTCGACCTCCACCTAAAGGTAAACTCCCACTGTGTAACTGTGTCCAGCTGTACTCGAGTATTTCTTCTGATTACATTACTCAATCATCATCCAGGTCAGCAGCAGCAGCTAATCTTACTGACTAGTCCAGCAGCAGTCAGCCAGCTCGGCGTCTGTCTTTCAGCCTTTTATTTCACCAAGCTCTCACCAACCACTAAAAGTCAGTCCCAGATTTACTCTTGTCCGGCGGCTTCTTGCTCGCTCACTCTCTCCTTTTCTCTTCTTAGCTTCCTCCGTCAGCGTCCTCTTCACTCTCTGCTCCTCTGCCATCATGTCCATAGAAGCTATATAAAATATTGTGTCTCTTTCAGATGTGTCTGTTCATTATCGCCTCGGACGCCCGGTCCTCTCTCTGCGGCTCCCTGCAGGTCAACAGTGTCATTTCACTCTGACGCCCATGTTGACCACGGTTGGTGACCTGCTGCGTGACATCACAGCCAAGGATCCCGGGGTTCACACCGCCAGCCTGCTCAACGCAGGTAACACACAAACACACGAGTAACATGTGGTAATGTCTTCACTCCCACCCTCTTTCCACAAATGTCCACAACTGTTATTGTCTTCTAAAATGTCCTCGCTTTGTTAGAACGTCCTCACTTTTAACATCTCGAACTCAAACAGGTCCTCACAAAGACATATATACAGGAGCACGCACACACTAACAATATGACAAGAAAAGTAAAGTAAACTTTATTTTCTTTCTCAGATGGACAGAGAATCTCTTCATGCACCCTCATGGAAACTATTTTAAATAAAGATTTTCAACTGATCATCAATGACGTCACTCATAAGGTTGCTGCACTTGGACAAGGTACAGCCTGTGTGTGTGTGTGTGTGTAAAGAATATTGTAAGCTTAGCTTAGCATAAACATGTGAAGACACATGTTGCAGTTTCAGTGTGTGTTATTCAGTATGTGTGATTTACCATGAAAACATGAAGTTTCTGCGTCCGTCAGGTTCGTCTCACGAGCACGTGTTGGGTCTGGACGATATGAAGTACGTGGTTCACCTTCTTCACTCGGCTCTGACTCTTCCTCAGCAGCAGCACATCAAACACACCGAGCTGATGATCAGACAGGAGCAGCTGAAAAAGCAGCTGGAGCCGCTGGAGACGGTACGACACATCACAAACTACTAGAACACATTTAAAACTCAAACTGGACTGTTAATAGAAATCAGAGATCAGAAATCAGAGTTGAAAGAATGCACTGAACCCTTTAACATTATTGCTGTGTTTCTTTAGGTGAGAATCAAGATGGTGCAGGAGGCGGAGACTAAAGCATCAGTACTGGGGTGGGCGGGGGTTGCTTACCTGTCACTGCAGGGAGGATTCCTGGCTTACCTCACCTGGTAAAGAACACACACACACACACAGCTCAATCATACACTCAGGTGTTATAATCATGGTTTTGTGGCAGGTATGTGTTTGCCTGGGACGTCATGGAACCAGTCACCTACTTCATCACCTACAGCACCAGCATGCTCTTCTTTGGGTACTACATCCTCACCAAACAGGTAGGAAGCCTTTTTAATCTTTGTGATGACCACAACATGTGATGATTTAAAGTTTCAGCTGCCCAAAAGGTCACGGCCTTCTTTATCATATTTTATGTTTCATAATGAGACAAGAAGAAGTCTGGACTGCACAGTTTACCCCTGGACTCTAGTCAAAGAGTCCGGTGTGATGAAAATAAGCAGGTGCTTCCTGAAAAAGACGTCTACATAGCAGCAGATGTCTGTTGTATTTGTGTAACTGTCTCTCTTCCTGCAAACATATTTCATTAGCTTTTTTCTCCTTTCAGTGCATATTGTATTGTTTTATTATTCTATGCTAACTTAATTTAAATATTTTAAAATGTGTTTTGTGTGCAGGATTTCATTTGTCCAAACGTGAGGGATCGTCAGTTCCTTCACTTCTTCCACCACAGAGCATCTCGGCAGAAGTTTAACGTTGAAATGTACAGCGAGCTCAAAGAAGAGCTGGCAAAGGTAATGAACACGTACGCAGACGAGTCCTGAGGTTTTAGGTTTAGGAGAGGAAACAATACATTCACTATTAACTTTATTAATCCAAACAGCGTTTGATTTCCTCCAAAATATATTTTTAAATTTGTGATTTAAAGTGACCACCACAGTTTGTTGGCCATTCTTTAGACTGATATAATTAAAGTGTGTTTGTGTTTGTATGTACGCAGGTGGAGAACGATCTCAGGGGGTTGAGGAGTGCCATTCAGCGGCCGGTGACTCCGACTCAGCCCCAGAGAAACACCTGAGAGTTTGATTTCATAATTCTTTGACATTAAATGTCTTTAACTTTTTGCACAGTTCTGTATGTTTTGTTTTGGTCTGAATCTAAAAAACGCTGTGGAATAAAAACACATTTTCCAAGTTCTGTATCCTTGCTGTGTCCCTTGAAGTATTTGTGTAGTAAAAGTATGTTATCTGTATCTGTATTTCTATGTATGCACTAGCTGTACTGTAGAAACAGGATTTTTATTTTGGTATTTTGTCTTTTTGGTCACATAAAGAGGAAAATAGATTTATTGAGTTTTATTGGACACAACGTGTTTTATTTTTGATACAGATACAATCAGTAAACAGACTCTTTCAGTTCACTTTCTGCCTCATCAGGAGTTGAACTTGGTGACTGCAGGCCATCCTGTATGAAGTCTGATCCACTCAAAATAATGAGCCACCTGTCAGAGAGAGAGAGAATAAACAGGAATATAACAATGATATTAACATGGTTTGTGATTGTTTGTCTATTCAGTCTACTTGTGTTAAGGCATAAAGCTCGCTTACATCCGAGTCCCCTGTGGGATCCCGTGTCTGGGTACTAAAGGGGTGTAGGGTTGCTACGAGTACAACCAAGGTGACGGCTGTGTCATATTCTCAAGTCAAATATGTTCTTAGTGGGTGTTGGTGACTTCACCAGGGTTGTCTCTGCTGAGGAGGTTTGATCATTTGATTATGAAGCTTAGAGATTATGAAGACACGTCCAACTGGAAAGAGACCCCGGGGCAACTCGTGATGCAACACTGGGAAAACTCATGTTGCAACACTCTATGTAGAAGGACATCTGGACCGTCCGGCTAAACCTGCTGCCCCTCTCCCCGTGTGTACATATGCATTTTCTTGTTGTGTATGTGAACATTCATATAAATCTATTTTACCTGTGTATAAACTCCAGGGAATCCTGGCTCACCACACTTCTTTCCCCAGCTGACAATTCCCCACAGGTATGAAATACCAACTTCATCCTCACAAACCAGAGGACCACCACTGTCCCCCTGACAGGAGTCCACGTGACCGTCCAGATCACCTGAACACACACACACACACACAGATTAACACATGTACAATGATGATTCGTTTATCCCTCGTTAACCACATGGACACCCACCTGCACACATCATGCCTGGTTTGAAGCGATCTTCATAGAACATCTGACAGCCTTCGATGAGGGATACGTTGGCCCAGAGCAACACCTGAGCTGATCTGCCATCTATCAACAAAGTCATCAATAACACACATATCTCATCTTCCTCCATACAGGATGTCATTTACATTTGTGTTACTATTCTTGTTGTTGCTTGAAACAACTACGTGGTGACATAAAAGTCGCTGGTAATGCACATACCTGCAGTTCGTCCCCATCCAGAGATGCTACAGGTGTGGTTTGGTTTAAAAAGGTGGGTGGACCAGGGAACACAGATGGCGCTAATGGCCGGGTTCTCCTCAAAACACTTTTCCTCAAACGGAAGCTTCTCCAGCTCCACCAGAGCGATGTCGTTTTCGTAGGTGCTGGCGTTATACCTGAAGGACATTGTTCACGTTTGAGTGTGATGATTGAGCAAAGAATAGATAGATAGATAGACAGACAGACAGACAGACAGACAGACAGACAGATAGATAGATACCTGGGGTGGATGTGAATTTCTGCAACAGGAACAATGTCAGTTGTGGTCTGCGATCTATATTTCTTCCAAAGAGAAAACTTCACCTTGAACGGACTAGGGTTTGGCCTGGTGAAGAGAATAAAGAGAGACTATTACTCTATAGATTGTATTATTGCCCCAAAAAGTGCTACCAATATGATGCAAAACAAATACCTCGACAAGTACCCTAAACAAGTACCCCAACAAGTACCCTAAACAAGTACCCCAACAAGTACCCTAAACAAGTACCCCAACAAGTACCCTCAACTAACATTAAAACAGATACCCAACCCAGAGCCTGAATAGTGTGAGAACAAATGTTCAAATGTTTCTTTAAACACTTAGTCCTACCTGACACAGTGAGCTGCAGTGAGTACCCAGCATCCTCCGATATATGCTCCCCCACAGTCGATCTTCTTGTTCTCCTCCAGAGCGATCTGCCACTGGATCTGAGTCTGCACACAGACAAATAAGGCAGAATGATAACGGACCAGATGTCCTGGTAACTGTAATCAGAAAGACACACAGTGTTTCTAACTCACTGGTTTTGCTGGGACTCCTCCGACCACTCGCTTGAATCGGCCGCTGGTCCTTCCTCGCTCGGGCACGACCTCATCGTCCACTGTGGTCATATTGGGAACCCCACAGTATAACTTGGACTCCAGATACTCTCGGGTGGCCCTCGTTTCTAGAAACAGAAGATTTGGTGAGGTGACTGGAAGACTTTGTCTTGGGCATATGGGCGGTAATTTGACTTGTGGTAAGATGATCTGGTGACCTGAGGCTTGACTTGGACATTCTTGTTCAGTCCATGGCCTAAGTTTTGGTGGACACCCAAACTTTCCACTGATAAATAACATGTAATTCCCAAAGCATTAAAGTGCTGTTAAAACTGCCTGGAACTGGCTCCTATTCAGCCCATCAATGACATCCAACACTGATGTTGGGTGAGGAAAGGGACAAACAGCTTTAAAAGCAGTGCATAGAGATGTCCATATTGTGACCATAAAGTGTACTATCAGCTCTGATGGTACTATGCTGTGTTATTATTTAGGATACATACCTTCTTTAGGAGAGACATAATCTGAAATAATAATAAAAAACAAAACAAAATCACTACCAACACCAACAGCTCCCAATGAAAGGTACAGCCCTCTTATGTTTATATCTTATTACAGGCATACCTGTGTTTTTGGGTCGTGAGTGCGCTGGCTGTGGCTCTGTGAAAAATAGAAATATATTATAAATACTACAAACAAACAAACTTTAACCACATGAAAGCTTTAGGGTCAAACTGTTCTTTTGTCTAACTCAAAGTAAGTGCCCCAACGAGTAGCCAAAACTCCGCGGGAGGTGGCGCGTAACCTTCGGGTTTTCTAGGCATCGGTTTAAAGAAACACTTAAAGGATGTCCAAAATTGAACAAATGTCAACTGATTTTAAATATCTGTGTATCTCACTGTTGCTTGTGTGCTGTGGTGATTCGTCCATGCCATCCAGACAGTCAATCTGTTTGTCGCCGACTGCATCTTTATGCACACACACGCCCGTTCTGCAGAGGAATGCACCGTTCCTGCATTCTGATAAACACAAAGATTAACATTAATTCACAAGGTGATCAAATCCATTTACATTTGTGTGTGTCTGTGTGTGTGTGTGGTTTACGTTTGCAGCACATCTCGTCACTGCGGTCACCACAGTCATCAACTCCATCACATGTCTTGTTCAGAGACACACACTTGCTGTTTGCACATGTGAAGCCACAATCCCCTGAAACCAAAAAATAAGTCACAACGCTGGAAAAACAAAGACAGATCCTCAGAATGTCCCATGATCATAATGGACGGGTGCACTTTATTGACCTTTAATCAGCAGCCAAAGAAAACTCAAATCAGACAGTTAACAAAGCATTCAGGTAGAATCTCAAAATTTAACACACAAGTCCAAAGAATACAATACGGCATAAACAGAAAAGAATAGAGTGGAATCAGGACAAACCTTTTGTTGCTTGTGACGCGTCGTAACAGGTTACTGCAGCGACCTTCCTGCTGCCAATCCTGATCTTGTTGTAGATTAAACACTCAGCAAGGGAAGTCTCATAACCTTGGCATTGGATACTAACACAGCTGTGTGGGCGGTTCCTACTGAGGTCGGCTGACCTCAGGGAATTATATTCTATGAATTCAGTAGCCGCTGCACCGCTGTAAGCACACAGCAGTCATATTGTAGGTATACCGTAAAGCTTGTTCTCTACACATGCCAGTGCACTATGCATACTGTAAACATGACATATATGAATATATCTCCTCTCACAGTGGATTCCTATGTTCCTTGCAGACCACGTTAGCAGACGCCATGTTCCAGATCTTCCAACACACCAGTAAATCCTCCCCACCTTCAGGGCTGTTTTCAGGAATGAAGACCTTCACCAGGCCTGTGCCCGGGTCGATTGAACTTTTGAACTTTGGATAATTTTCTGTAGCGAGTGAGAGACAAAGGTAACATTAAATAGAAGCAGGTTATATTAAAAATATTACTAATAACACAAGACACTCACCTTCACACTTATCCCCAAAGTGGGACATGATTGGTTTCTTGATCCGACAAGAGACAGCCATCGCCTGGAAAACAGATCAAAGTATCGCTCAGATTAAAAGTCTGTTGATCGATTTTGCATATTTTCAAATGGTTCTCATTTTTAGTGGGTTACCTGGCAGTATGAGCGATAGTTCCTTTTGTCCAGACCACAAACGGGGGTCATGCCCTCAGTGGGACACTGGTAGGGTAGTTTACAGGAGCAATGTCCCTCGATGCAACGCTCCCATGGGGGACAAAACACCAGGTCACACGATGCACGAGTAAGCCTGACGAATGTTGAAAGACAGATGATATAGATTATTATTATTACAGTGAAATAAGGATACAGCCTTCATGCCCTGTTCTTTTTCATGGTGCAGTGGTGAACACTGGAACCTCACAGCAAGAAGTTTCCTGGTGGCATGTTGTTGTTCTGCATCTCTGAGTTCTCTCTGAGGTGTGAATGGTTGTTTGTTTGCTCATCTATGTGTTGTCCTGTGATGAACTGGAAAATGGATGAATGGACCACCCAGTGGTTTAGAGTAAACTGTGATACGTCACTTTGCTCTATGTCAACCCCCAAACAGAACATAATCAGTTGACAGTGTAGTGAACACAACCATTGCCTAAATATTGTTGACTGACAAACCAATGGCAGCATTGAGTGATAAAGAAAAGCCGAGACAATCAAAGCACTCTTACTTTTTTTCCAGACACTCAGGTGGACCCAGAAACGAATCTTCCTCAGGTGCTTTAGGGGTTGTAGGGGCAGCTGTAGGGGCAGATGTAGGGGCAGCTGTAGGGGCAGATGTAGGGGCAGATGTAGGGGCAGATGTAGGGGCAGCTGTAGGGGCAGATGTAGGGGCAGTTGTAGGGGCAGTTGTAGGGGCGGTTGTAGGGGCAGTTGTAGGGGCAGATGTAGGGGCAGTTGTAGGGGCGGTTGTAGGGGCGGTTGAGGGGGCGGGGTTAGTGACCAGTGGGACAGCGTGTTGGTCTGGTAACTTCACTTGTTCTTTTTCTTGTTTGTGCTTTTTTGACAGAACAATGAAACAGAAGTATTAATTAACATTTAAAATATGTATTGATTATTATGTATTACTAAGCATTATTTGAAGTGTTTGGATTGATATTAATATGTTTAGCACAGAAACAGTAGGTAACTGTATGACAAGGTTGTTTAACGTTGACTGAATGTTAGTTATTGCTTTGATTAATGGTTGTGTATTGATTACAATACTACATTTAATCTTTGTCCTGCATTAAGCAGAAATACATGATTGGCAATCCGTCTCAATACAGGTGATAAAAACACATGAAACAAAACTCACCCATGGACTGGAGTGAACGATGTGAAGAAACAAGAGAAGAATAACTCCGGCTGACCTCATCCTGACAAAACAGCTTCACAGAAACAGAAAGAAGGTTTCTTCTTTTGCCTCTCCTGCCCCAAAACTTTTAGACAAAACAGCTCAGACCAGATCGTAAAATATGTTTCACAGTGAAGAGCTGCAGATACAGAGTAAGAGCACTGTGCCTGGTGTCTGCTCTGTCCACCAGCGATGCCATCAATCAATCATTAGCTTGTTTAGTCAGTGTGGACACACAGCTGGACTGCAGATTCATTCATCCGACTGATCGCATACTGTAACGAAGAGTCGGGGGAGGGGCAAAGATTTCAAGTATTCAAACAGAAGGTGGCTCGGTCCTAAAGGTCGGGTTTGTGTTTGTATCTAACTATAGAGCAGAAAGGTCACGTCAGGTGAACCGGAGAAGGCGTTAACAGAAAGTCTGAGTTTCCTGAAAGTCACATTTTGACATGTCCATTCAGTTCAGCAGATTCAGTGTCAGGGTGCTGGTATTGTCAGGCAGAGCCATCACGGACACGCAGCCCAAATAACGAACCTTTTAATACATGAGAAGACAATAACTAAATCGATGTGTGCTTTTCCTACTATGACACACACTGTAGCTGCTGGGAAAGGCGACTTGGACAGTTCAGAGAAGTTAATGTTTGCCACTTTATCAACAAAAAGACTCTTTCAAAATCACTGTGTGCTTATCTGTGAGGCATGCAAGCTTCTGTACACACAACCACAAACATCCCACCAAGGTACGGCCTGCTTGTTTGTGACTGACACATTAAGTAATCAGGCAGGTACCCAAAGTATTTTAGAGGAAATCAGCTGGCTGCTGTCTCATATTGTTGACCTTGTTGGTGTTGAACATGTTTACCACAGTTTACGACAGACAATGAATCACAGACAGTTTTTAGTCGTGCTGCTTTAATAAATCCACAAACACACACAGACACCTTCTACAGCAACAAAATACAAAGTTTTTAAACACAAAGAAACTTTGAATTCACTTGTCTGTCGGTCCACAGCTGTAGTCATGGTGAAATATGAAGGTGACCCATATGTGGCTGTTTGAGAGTGTTAGGAGTTGAACTTGGTCACAGCAGGCCGGCCTGTATGTAGTCTGATCCACTCAAAGTAATGAGCAACCTGGAAGACAAAGAGTCTGATTAACACCAGGTTAGTCCGATAACTGGAATAGATTCGTAGGATTTGAAATGTGATGTTCCACTAAAACACATTTCAGCCTCTGGTAGCAGAAAAGATGGTGGAGGACAGTAAACACAAATCCACGCACCTTTAGAGGACAAAGTATTAGCCGTAGATATATTACCTGTGTATAAACTCCAGGAAATCCAGGCCGCCCGCATCCCCTCCCCCAGCTGACGATGCCCCACAGGTAAGAAACACCAAGTTCATCCTCACACACCAGAGGACCTCCATTATCCCCCTGACAGGCGTCCACGCTGCCGCTAAGATCACCTGAACGCAGAACACACACCTCACACAGGGCCTGTCGTGAACGCAGCAAACACTGTGGCCTTCAAGTACGAGCGCCTACCTGCACAGATCATGCCGGGTTTAAAGCTGTCACTGTAGATCCTCTCACAGTCTTCAATGAGCGTCACGTTGGCCCACTGCAGGACTGAAGACGGAGTGTCAAGTAAGAACAGGGAGGTTTGCTAGTAGATCAGGTCAGTGTTAAGTCATATCAGCATGCTGCTGTGTTGTTGTTGTACCTGTACTTTGTCCCCATCCAGAGATGGTGCAGGTGTGGTTGGGATGGAAGAGCCTGGTGGTCCAGGGAACACAGACGGGGTTGACCACAGGGTTCTCGGACATACACTCGTCTGAGAATGGCAGTTTCTCCAGTTGCAGCAGGGCGATGTCGTTCTCACGGGTGCTGGCGTTGTACCTTCGAGCCAGTAAGTAAGTGAGACATTAGATGGATGGTTAGTTCACTGACATTTTACCTGAGGTAACACTTGTGACAGTAATTCATGAATATCTGCAACTTTCCATGAATTTCAAAGGATGCTGACGACATCTTACTTTTTAAATTAAAACTATCAGTTACTGACCCTCAGCAAGAAAAAACTCAGCTTTTTTTAAAATTAATCAACACAAAACTTTCATGATGGTCCATGATCACATGAGCACAGCAGCCTGTTAGGCAGAAGTAGTCATGACGTGCGTACTGAGGGTGGATGTAGACATGCTGAACAGGAACGATATCTGTTGAGGCCTGAGATCTCGTCTTCTTCCAGAGGGAAAGCTTCACTTTCAGCGCGGCGGGGTCAGGCCTGCAGGACAGACGAGCGAGACTCGACTCTCAAAATCAGGATAAGAATGATAAACTTTGAGTTCACTACATGGAAAATTACTTTTGGTTGTCTTGACCAGAAACGGCATCTTTGTTGATCACGAGTGAAGGGTTTGTCCTAGAAGAGAGAGAGAGTCTGTCAATGAATCTGACCATTATGCTCCAAACTGATCGACTGTTTGGATCGCTGTTTTGTTGTTGTTGTTATAGAATATATGAATAAAACGACTAGCATTGTCACTGACGGGACTGGTCATGCTTCCTACCTGAGGCAGTGAGCAGCAGTGATCACCCAGCAGCCTGCGATGTAAGCTCCTCCACACTGAACCCGTCTGTTCAGCTCTAAAGCAACCTGCCACTGGATCTGAGTCTGCACACACAGAATAAACCCTGCTGTCTGCTGGTCTGGTCTTTAGCCAGTGCTTTAAGGCTTAATAAAGACAGATGGGACACAGACTGACCGGCCGTGTCGGCTGTCCTCCCAACACTCTCTTGACGCGGCCTCGTCTTCCGTGCCACTCTTCAGATTCCTCGACTGTGGTCGTATGAGCGACCCCGCACTGCACCGTGGACTCCAGCTGCAGTCTGCTGGCCGTCGTTTCTACGTAAAAGCAGAAACTTCAGTTTCACTTTCATCTGATGTCGCAGTTCTGACACGCGGTTTAATAACTGTGTCAGTTTATACGATATTTATATCCACCGAAATGAAAACCAGTTCATTACTTTACTACGTACCATTTTTAGGAGACGTGTACTCTGAAAAAAAACAAAACAAAAAATATGCATCATTGTTACCAACTGCGTTACCATAGAAACAAACAGTGAGTGGTTACCGTGGTTACCTGTGTTGGTGAGAAGAGGCGGCGACTCTGTGTGCAACAGGAAAAATACATTCATGAGAGAACAAACTACAGGTGTGTGTGAGCGTGTGTGAGTGTGTGTGAGTGTGTGTGAGCGTGTGTGAGCGTGTGTGAGCGTGTGAGTGTGTGTGAGTGTGTGTGAGTGTGTGTTAGTGTGTGTTAGTGTGTGTGAGTGTGTGTTAGCGTGTGTGAGTGTGTGTGAGTGTGTGTTAGCGTGTGTGAGCGTGTGTTAGCGTGTGTGAGTGTGTGTTAGCGTGTGTGAGTGTGTGTGAGTGTGTGTGAGTGTGTGTGAGTGTGTGTTAGCGTGTGTTAGCATGTGTTAGCGTGTGTGAGTGTGTGTGAGTGTGTGTTAGCGTGTGTTAGCGTGTGTTAGCGTGTGTGAGTGTGTGTGAGTGTGTGTTAGCGTGTGTGAGCGTGTGTTAGCGTGTGTGAGTGTGTGTGAGTGTGTGTTAGCGTGTGTGAGTGTGTGTGAGTGTGTGTGAGTGTGTGTGAGTGTGTCATCAGTACTTGTGTGTTTCTTTGATTCGTCCTCGCCGTCCAGGCAGTCGATCTGTCCGTCACGCACAGCTTCTTTGTGCAAACACACACCTGAGCTGCAGCGGAACGCTTCGTTCCTGCACTCTGACAAGCAAAGACACACTCAGTGCAGTGTGTGTGTGTGTGTGTGTGTGTGTGTGTGTGTGTGGTCATTCGCTGTCTTACTCTTGCAGCACATCTCATCACTGCGGTCGCCGCAGTCGTCGACACCGTCACACGTCTGACTGATGGACACACACTTCCTGTTCACACACCTGAACTCACACTTGTCATCTGAAACACACACACACACACACACACACACACACATCAATAACAGAGTTGAAGTTAAACGAGTTGAATAAAAGTTTTAACTTTGTTGTAACTTTACCCACCTGTCGGTTGTACACATGTTACCGTGGCGACGTTCCTGGCGTCTTTCTTGTCGTAGATCACACATTCCGCCAGTGAATTCTCGTAACCTTGGCAACGGACGCTCACACATCTGCTCGGCAGCTGCTGGTTGCTATGGTGAGTCGTCAGGGAAACGTAGGAGATGGTACCGATGGAAGAGGCTCCGCTGTGCAGACACAAAGGTCAGAGTTTACATCACAGCAGCGTCACAATGACCTGAAGCTCCACGCAGGTCACCAGGTGAGATGTCCTCACAGTTCATGCTCGCTCCCCTTGCAGGCCACGTTGGCAGCAGCCATGTCCCAGAGATCCTGACACACCAGTAAATCCTCTCCACCGGTGCTGAGCCTGACCACGCCCGAGCCCGGCTCGATGGTGCTGCTGAACTTTGGCTGCTCAGCTGAAGTGAGAGAGAGATGAAGGTCGCGGTGAGTAAAGTGAGCACGCAGCTGTAGATGAAGAGTTCCCGTTCGTATCTCTGAGACAAACCTGTGCAGCTTTCCCCAAAGTGGGACATGACGGATCGCTTGGCTTGACAGGAAAAAGCCATCGCCTGAAAAATATATACAGTATATTTCTTTCAAACATTATGTTCTGGATCTGGATATTTCCTGATATATGAAGCTTCGTGTTCAACATTAGATCTGGAGAATATTTAATCTAACAGCTGACACGGGAGTCATCCTTCAAATGTGACGCCGCAGTTTGGCGCCGTCCTTTGATGGTGACTGGACAGAACGTCAAAGGCAGAACGTGTTGTTACCTGGCAGTAGGAGCGGTACTGCTTGTCGTACCCACAAACCTGGGCCAGGTTCTTTGAAGGACACGTGTAGGCCGGTTTACAAGAGCAACGTCCGTTCATGCACCTCTGCCACGGAGGACAAAACACCAGGTCACATGACTCACGAGTAAACCTGACAGGTGAGAAAGAAGAGGACAAAAGATGGAGGACAAACTGACAGAAACAAAAAAGACAAAGTCGATAAAAATCAACGAGAATCAAACATTCACTGTTTTTGGAGACACTCGACTGGTCCGAGAAAGTCGTCTGTCTTTGGGGTTGAGCTTCCAGCTGAGAGCTGCGGGGAAGTTTATGAATACAGAAGACTGTCAACACAACATGACACAACATGACACAACATGACACAACAGAAACACAACATGACACAACAGAAACACAACATGACACAACATGACACAACATGACACAACAGAAACACAACATGTCACAACATGACACAACATGACCAACGAAAAACTGACAAACATGTAACACAACATGACACACAGAAACACATGACAACAACAGAAACACAACTACACAGACATGAACACAACAGAAACACAACATGACACAACAGAAACACAACATGACACAACAAAAACAACATACACAACAAACACACATGACACAACATGACACAACAGAAACACAACATGACACAACAGAAACACAACATGACACAACATGACACAACAGAAACACAACATGACACAACAGAAACACAACATGACACAACAGAAACACAACATGACACAACATGACACAACAGAACACAACACAACATGACACAACATGACACAACAGAAACACAACATGACACAACAGAAACACAACATGACACAACATGACACAACAGAAACACAACATGTCACAACATGACACAACAGAAACACAACATGACACAACAGAAACACAACATGACACAACATGACACAACAGAAACACAACATGACACAACATGACACAACAGAAACACAACATGACACAACATGACACAACAGAAACACACACCACTGCTCCGCCTCAACTCTCTGTGATTTACAGAGTTTATGATGGACAGTGAAGTAAACTGCTGACAGCTGGAGCTGCTGTTAGCTCATGTTAGCTCAGTCTGTTAGCTCACGTTAGCTCATGTTAGCTCAGTCTGTTAGCTCACGTTAGCTCATGTTAACTCAGTCTGTTAGCTGCTGTTAGCTCAGTTTGTTAGCTGCTGTTAGCTCAGCGGCCTCAGCAGCTTCTATGGACATGATGGCAGAGGAGCAGAGAGTGAAGAGGACGCTGACGGAGGAAGCTAAGAAGAGAAAAGGAGAGAGTGAGCGAGCAAGAAGCCGCCGGACAAGAGTAAATCTGGGACTGACTTTTAGTGGTTGGTGAGAGCTTGGTGAAATAAAAGGCTGAAAGACAGACGCCGAGCTGGCTGACTGCTGCTGGACTAGTCAGTAAGATTAGCTGCTGCTGCTGACCTGGATGATGATTGAGTAATGTAATCAGAAGAAATACTCGAGTACAGAAAATGAGAGTGAACTCACCATGACGGAGCGAGAGATGAAAAGAAAAAGCAGCAAGAGACGAGAAACTTTGACAGACGTCATCCTGACACACTTTCCTCTGAAACTCAGAATTCTCAGTTACTCTCTTTATAAAGCACCGACTGATCACTGATGATGTCACCTGTCAATCATTAACGTGTCCTGTCAGTGAACACACACACACACACACACACACACACAGTGTCAGAACACCTGTCCTGACACAAAGTCATGGAGCCGGAGCAGAGTGCTTCCTGTTTGACCCAGAGCGACTGTGAGGCTGTTCTGTTCTGGATCAGAGGTTCTGTTCTGGATCAGAGGTTCTGTTCTGGATCAGAGGTTCTGTTCTGGATCAGATGTTCTGGATCAGATGTTCTGTTCTGGATCAGAGGTTCTGTTCTGGATCAGAGGTTCTGTTCTGGATCAGATGTTCTGTTCTGGATCAGAGGTTCTGTTCTGGATCAGATGTTGCACAATAAAAACAATCTTCCCGGGCTTCCCGGTTTCAGCACATAAATGAAGTGATGAATTTCACCACACAAACACAAACATGTAAAGTTAATGTTCAACGCTGTGTCAGACTGCTGAGTCATCGTTTCAAATGAATGTTTATGACACGCACACACAGTCTTTGACTTCAGATGAATTTATTTGGTTCTGAGTTTGGGACAGACACAGAGAGACTTCATGCTGACACATCAAACTTCAGATACATGCCAAGAATAATTCATAATGTTAGAAAAACAAAGTCATTGTCCATCAAACGGAGAGTAAATGTACACACACTTCAGAGTTTAGACCCGTTTCTTAGCTCTAGAAACAGACGACACAGAACCGGACACACGTTTGATGAGTCAGAGTCATTCGTCTCTTTGTGGCTGGAGCGGAAACATCAGCTGTTTCTGTAGCTCTCAGCTCAGACTGCAGGATTATCCCACCAGTGGAGAGAAATATAATAAAGTAAGTACAAAGGAAGCAAGGAAGGAAGGAAGGAAGGAAGGAAGGAAGGAAGGAGCTATTGTGTCCTTGAGTGTATAAAGGCAACGAGCAAAAGAATTATGGCTTTTAAAATGTATTGCACACAAAGTAATTTCAGACAACATGTTTTATCATATATTGCAGCCAGCGTGACAGCTGATACAGAACCCGACAGAACCCGACAGAACTCTGTCAGGACGGACTGCCCGGCTCCGTGAGCTTAGCATGGCTAACGCGTTAGCATTGGTGAATGGTTTGGTTTAGGTTTGTTAATGGTTCTGCTTAGTTTGTGTCATCACGCAGTGTTGCTGGTTCCGGTTAGCTCGTGGTTCTGTTCAGTCCAGTCTCTCACTTTTTCTAACATTGTGCTCAGTTTCATAAAAACAGACCTACAGCTGCTTCCGACTGTACACTTCATACACACGTGTGTGTGTGTGTGTGTACGTCTGAAGAGCGTCGACGTCACAGAAGAAGCAGAAACTGACCACATGACGGAACCGTTATTCTGCTCTTTACCGTAAAGCCTGTAATATTGGGTCATCTCTCCTCCTACCGTAAAGCACATACAGTCACGTCTCATATAAGGAACAAATAAAATAACAAAGAATAACATGCGATGCTAGAAAAACCTTTAACACATGAACCAAAGCTCTCTATGAAGAAAGGCTGGGACAATAAAGTTTACTGTAATCACAACAAAAACTCTTTTACATAACATTTTTAATCTGACTGAATCTATTATTATATCATTATTATTTAATCCCCCCAAATCTCATTTAACAGATTCATAAATCTGGATAAATATTTCACCACCTCCAGAATAAACGAGGTTTTAAAACAAACAAGAAAATATTGATGACTTGTTTCTTTGTTAGTTATATTTGACTACAGAAATGAAAATTATTTTTCCGACACAACAACAATTAGTAATATTTTATATGAATATTATTCTCAATATTTTCAGCAGTTTCCAGCTTTTTTTGTACAACATGTTTTTTGTTGGGTCGTGAACCTGTAACATGTTGCACAGGAGAAAACTTGTTCTTGGTTTTAGACGTTTTGTACTTCAGAACAAACGGCGCTGAAACGTCCCGCCGCGGCTCCTATACCGCGCCAAGCGACAATGCTAACGGTGTAGCCTAAGCTAGGCTAAACATTTTATTAAAACCAATCATGTAACAGAAAACTGAGCTAACAAACTTCAAAATAAGAGTTCAGTTTTGTTCTTTTGGAAGAAAAACGAGCAACGTTAAAAAAAAAAAGTCCTTTGGCAGTTTCCTAGCATTAGCAGTTGATCATACTTTAGCTTAGCTTAGCTTTAGGCACGATGTTTATTGTCAGAACTCTTTGAACATAGAGGACTTTGGTCTTCTGTGTACCAACAGGCTCCTGAATATTCACCGCACGGCGAATGAAGTTGTTCGAAAGTCAAGTTTCAGATCACGCGATCACATGACGAGCACGTGAATCCCACCGGACGCCCGCGGTGCTGCTAACTCGAGCAAGACGTTTTTATAACGAGGAGTCGCATCACGACGCGTCTGATGGAACCAAACCAAACGTGGAGGTCCGGAGGTACACACAAACTGCTGACAGGCCGAATACACACGGAAACACACACACACAAAGAAAAGACACACGTGTAATTTGGTCTTCAGGTCGATACATTCATTTTAATGGAGGAGGCTAACTGTTAGCACTGTGGCGTTTATTCAAGTAGGACGTGGAAAGGTGAATCCGTCACCACGATGTCTGAACGATCGATGCTATGCGATGTTAGCTTACTTCACATGGAGTGTAATGGTGTTTGCATTTAAATAAAGCATTGAAATATTCATCAAGCGAGTCGAGGATGACGAGGACGCGTCACGCTTTGTGCTTTTTACTGAACTAATCTTCACGTGTTGTTGATCGACATAATTTACTGTAAATGATAAAACTTAATTTAACAGACAAACATCTCCGTCAGCTTCGTCTGCCGACAGACGGATCGGATCTGAGGACGTCGCTCTCTTCAGCATTTCGCCAACGCTGAGGTCGATTAACGCGGCGCGAGCGTTCTTCAGAGGCAGAGCCAATAATAAATATCTTTAATAACCAAAGAGAAGAAAAGATTCAGTTTTATTCTCTAGCTGAACTAGCTGAGGAGGCAGAGCTCAGTGTCTGTATCTGAGCACACAGACGGACATGCATGTCGTGTTTTGTCCTTCACGGCCTCCCATAAATAAAAACTTCACACGTGGACACACACTGACCGACAGCACAGCTCTTCATATTGCTGCTAAATGTGCGTTTACAGCTGTGTGTGTGTGTGTGTGTGTGTGTGTGTGTGTGTTATAAGCCACAGTTGGTGAGAAGGCTGTGATTGTGTGTGCACGGACATGTCTGTGTGCACGTGTGGCGTGATGCAGTATTAGGAAATCAAACCAAAAGAAGGCAAAGTAAAGAACACACACACACACACACACACACACACCACACAGTTCCAGGCTGATTGTTAGTCGTGACAGACTTCAGGCTCGTTCAGACGGAGACGCTCAGCGTGCGAGCTGAGGTCAGAGAAGGTTTTTTCACTTCCTGCTCTTTGTGCTGCTTCTTTGGACCCTCGTGGTTGAATAACGTAACAGACGATCTTCTCACCTTGTGCTTTTATATCAAAACGTGCAGCTGTTCCAGAATTTAAAGTGTTTAAAGTGTAACGTGACGTGTGTGGGAGGAGGATGTGTTGGGAGCAGTACCCACTTCAACCTCTAGATGTCAGTGTGAAACATAAGTCATCCTTCCTCTGGACTCCGAGTCAACGAGCCTGCAGAGCCTCTGACAATGAGACGAGTTAATTAGTGTTACATGTGTGGACACCTCACTGACACTGACAGGAAGTCGAGCGGACGCTTCAATAATCTCATCTGTCCACGCAAAGTGAAAAATAAATAAGGACAATAAAATAAAATGAAATAAAATGAAAGGTTGCTAGCAAAGAAGAGAAAGAGCCGTGGTGGACACGTGATCTTAGACTCCGACACACCTACACGTCTTCTTTATTCACTGTTGTCTCCAGGTGAGCGTCATGGAGTCCCGACAGGTGAGCCTTTGAGGCTGTTGAGGGCTGCGTGGATCCTGAAGTGCAGTCTGGACTCCATGGAGTAGTCCTTGTAGTTCATCCTGATGCAGAACACAATCAGACGTTCAGAGTCTCAAAGGTAGAAACTCACCTGTAACTCAGCACACGTCAGATAAAAACATGCTGTCTGTCAACATGCCGGCTGATCTGAAGTTATGATGAAAGAGGCTGTGTGTGTTCAGGCCGTACGTGAGCAACTAAAGTGTGTATGAGCCTATATGATGTGTATGAAGGCAGAAAAAGGCTCATTAAAGATAATTAAAGGTGCATCATGGTGCACGTGTAGCTATAGAAAGGTATTTAAAAGGTATATATACATACACACACACACACTTTATATATGAAGAGAACTCACTTGGCATTTTCGATGTACGTGGTGGCCTTGGTGAAGTCTCCCTGTTGTTTGTACAGCAGGCCCAGCTCATAGAGAGTGAAGGGGATCAGGTAGTGATCATATCTGATACGACTCTGACTGAAAGTACACACACACACACACACACACGAGGTTACCATAACTCTAGCTATGACCGGGTCTCTCTGCATGTGTTGCTGTGTTGTGCCTCACCTGGACAGCACCTGTGTGAAGCAGAGCTCGGCCTGCAGCAACCGGCCCAGGTGCTTCAGGCAGAGTCCTTTTAACATCTGGACCAGGCAGCTGTCGTCTGGATGAAACTCTGACGGGTCTGAATGAGACGAACAGCGTGAGATTATTGTTAGGCTGCATGATAAACAAGGAGCTTCATCTAGAAGACAGAGACACAGAAGGT
This sequence comes from Nibea albiflora, assembly GCA_014281875.1. NCBI lineage: Eukaryota > Metazoa > Chordata > Actinopteri > Sciaenidae > Nibea > Nibea albiflora. The sequence goes on along the minus strand of CM024809.1, from coordinate 905,815 downwards.
CAGGTCAGAAGGTCTTCAGCTGTGCTGATGATGGAGGCCGACAGCGCTGTTCAACAAATCACTCCAAAATCTGCCATAGCAGTTCATCCACCTGCCGCAGCCCTAACGTGCCCTAAAGGTCCGCTAGAAACAGGCTGGGAGATACACGGACCTCATGAAGAACCCAGAGAACCTCACGAGTGGACACTTCCTGTTGGATCACTTTCACGCCGCGTAACGATGTTCTATCGATGTTACTAACTTACTCGGATCGCTGCGAAGCTGCTCTTCAGCCGTCTCTATGGTAACCAGCAGGGACTCGGTACTGTCGGCTCTCTTCCCGACGATGGTGAACCCGTTCCAGACGTACATCATCTCCTACGCAGAGAGACACAGAGGACATCAAGCTCAGAGCTGCCGTTCAGCCAATCGGAGCTTCCTGATAGGTCCACAGGTGTGTGTAAATGTGTGTGTGTGTGTGAGTGTACCAGTGCTGGGATGACGAGGGCGATGGGGTTAGCAGCTTTGTAGCGTCTGGACTTCCTCACTGCAAACTTCTCTGTTGGGATTGACTTCCCCGCCAGGCGCTGTTTGAGCCCCTCCACCTGCCTGCACACACACACAGTTACACACGTGATTCCCGAGCACCAACCAAAGCTACTTATGCATCCAGCTGCAGAGCAACCAGGTCATGAAGAACGAAGACTTCTCTACAGCTGATCTCTCAAACTGAAAGTCCTCCCTCGTGTTTCTTATAAATCAAATTTCTGTTGGATATTTGGTGAAATAATGTTTAAAAGAGGCCGACTGACTTGAAGAGCTCCACGATGTTCTCTCCCGTCTTCTTGGCTTCCTCCTCGGTCATCATGCTGAGGATGGCGGCCTTCTGGTACACGTAGATCGCCTGCAGAGGGTGAAAAGCAAAAACTGTCACTCGTCCTGCTTAGAGAACTCTGTTCAGCAATCAGCAAAACAAACTTCAGCGTCTTCTGGTTTACCTTGGACCAGCGGCTTTCCTTGCACAGCAGGTCGGCGTAGTGGTACGCCTGCTGCCACTCCTGCTGGTAGGAGTGAGTCCACATCAGCTCCCAGTAACAAAGGTGATGGATCTGCTTCCACTCCTGCTGACTGCTGATACACTCCTCGTACCTCGCCCGGGCCTGAAACACACAACCAACCTCATCCGTCAACAACTCAACCACCAACCATCAACCATCCGCCCTTTACTCCAAGAACCTGTGTCTGTCAGGGGGGCAGATGTCAAATGCAAATTTCCTGTGATGCAATTTGACTTCCTAAACCACAGAGAGGTCACATGCAGAACACAGCCCTGAAGGAAAAACAGCAGCATGGAAATCATGTAATGCAATGCTGACTGAGACAAGAGGGACCGCGCCTCACGCAAGGACGCAGCTGCCTAAGCAGACGACGGGCTCAGTGCTCAGGTGGTCTGGTTTTATTTCACACTGAGGAATATAACACAGGTAAAAAGGTGTGTGTGTGTGTGTGTGTGTGTGTGTGTGTGTGTTTCAGACCTTCTCGAAGTTTCCTCGCAGTGTGGCGATGCGAGCAGAGTAGAAGAGGATGATGGAGCCCTGAAAGAAAAGTTTCATCAGCCATTCACCGTCAGACCAAAGTTGTAGGTTTGCAGTGTAGTTCATGAGACTTTCTTTGTCTAGTTGTGCATGCGCTCAGCTTACTTTGGGGTATTTCTGCTGGTACGGCTCCAGCAGAGCTTCAGCCTCCACCAGGTTCCCCTCTCCAGTTCCTGATCAAACATCAACATCATCAACTCCAGCCTCAAAGTCATTCAAGAGAACTGCGTGCAGCAAACTATGTGAAGAGCAGAGTTTTACACCTAACACTCAACACATGGGACCAAAAGGGCTCGAGATACACGCCTGTTACGTGTGCTACTTCTATAGAAAAAGGACGAGGTGCATTTGTGTTGACCTACCAAGTATCAGTGACACGTATGTGTGGTAGAAAAGCAGAGTCAGAGCGCAGAGGATCGACCGCAAACTGTGACTGGAGGCTCCCTCTCTCAGCTGAGATAAACCGAAGCCCTGCAGAGAGACAGAACATGTTAGATTGGACAAACGCCTGCAGGTAGATCAGAGTATCACTTGAAATGTTCGCTGACCCGGTTTCCTGAGAATCCAATGAACTCCAACAACCTTAAAATCCTCTGAGGGAGGAGAGACAACATCTGAAAGAGACAGAGAACACTTTAAATCAGTGTGTGTATACTTCATGAGGTTCTGCGTCAGTCTATCTATAGCTCTGATTTGCCGTTATGCCGATGATGTAGCGCTATATTTAGCAAAACATAAAGAAACTGAATGACCGTGAGCTGAGACAGCTAATCTCAGAAACACTAAACATCTGGAGGTCATTTTAGAAGGACTACAAACCTCTGTAAGAAACAACATTCATCTGGGAAACTATAAATATCTTTTATTTCAGGTAAGATAAACTTTCATGATCTCACAGTTTTGTGATCTTGTTGTTAAGTCAGATGTTTCCTGACAAAGATGGAGGCAGCTGTGAGAGCGCTGCAGCTGCTTCAAATGTGTTTACATGTGAAGCTGTTAAACTCCTCCCGTCTGGACTCACCAGGTTGAAAGATCCGATGCCCAGCTTGACTCCGCCCTCAAACTGTCTGAACGAATCCGACTGGCCGGCCAGGTCCTGAGTGACATTCAGCACATTCTGACAATCCCTATTGGACGACAATCAAACATGACGTCAGCAGTCAGGAAGAGGATCAATCACTTTGAGATTTTACAGCTGCCGACAGTCGCTCACTTGTATATTTGGTAGCTTGTTCGGATCTTGATGCCTCCTTTGATGAAACTGATCATGTTCTCATCCTGGAAGAGAGACAGCGAGGATTCAATTACTGTTCATTCAATTAGCCTCATTATCCAGAGTCTCAACGAGCTGTTCTCTTCTGCTCCTTCTGCTCTGTCGCCTCGTTTCCCTCGACTCGTATTAAATGAAAAGAACGATGCCATGTTGTCAGCGTTCATTTTCCACAGAGCACAACATCCAAATGTCTCCATCGGATTAAAGTTTCAGAACATTGAAGAAATACAAAAGCATCAGACGAGTCAGAGAGTGAGCTGAGCGGAAGAGAACTGCAGTCCAACCATTTTAAACAAGTCTGCACAGAGTCTTCTGTGTCTCTGAGACTTTTGTCAAGACTGAGAAAATAATAATACTAATTATGTCTATCTTTAGCTCGGAGACGACGGATTCATAAACATACAGTCTGCGTTACAAACCACAAGTGGAGAGTTTGAAGGACGTGGCCGGTTATGAAAACCATGTTAGCACAACAGGAAATGTGTTTTTGAGCAAAAAACCAAAAGTGAGTCCGACCTGAACAAACGTCAGCGTGGCTTTCTGCAGCAGACACTCAGCGTAGCAGATCTCAGCATGCATCTCCTCTGAAAACACACAGACACACGGTGACTTCCTGCTGCTTCACAAGGTGCTCGGTGTTGTGAGCTTCCTGCAGGCTGACGTACCTTCCTGCAGGTTGGACTGTTTGCTGATCAGACTGGAGAGAGAACCGACCACAGAGTTCCTCTTCCTGAACCTGCAGACACAGCACAGGCCACAGTAATGCTGTTAGAGTTCATTCTCTTCATTGTGACGGGAACACAAACCGCTCATCACCGTCCATCATCTCACCTCTGACAGGTGTGCAACGCCTCCTTGATGGTCGCCATGGCAGCCTGGATGTCTCTGTGTTCGAAGGTCATCGTCGCCTGCATCACCAGGATGCTGCTGTAACCCAGCGCATGGTACATGCTGTCCTTCCACCTACACACACACACACACACACAATGTCTTAACCGCACGTGGTAATTATACCACTATACTGCAGTGACAGTACACAGTAACACAGTAACAGTGAAGTACGTTGATGCAGTTCTACATCAGAATACATATTCTGGTAGCAGACTTACAGACTTGTTGTTACACACTGAGATGACAGTTTGACTGTAGCAGTACAGTCAGTGTTACAGACTCACACCACTCACAGTACTTATAGTACACGTAGTACTCCTAACACTGCAAGTAGCCGTAGAGGTCAAAGTATTACCACGCTCTGTAGTACAAGCTGTGCTTTTATGAATACACCAGTACACTACAGTGTGTATTACACACACACACACATGGACTTGTTGCCGTGGTTACCATGGTTTGAGGAGGTCCAGAGCTTCAGAGAACTTGTTGTTGAGGACCAGATTGAGAGCGCACTGAGTCTCCTGGATGGCAGTCTGCAGGTCCATCTGACATGCCCTGCACACACACACACACACACACACACACACACACACACACACCACATCAAAACACAACACACATGCAGTGACGATAAATCCACTGGTGAGCACAGGAAGTGACTAAAAGTCAGACAGGAAGTTGAAATGATATCTCTCACGCACACACACAGTTTCTAGAACACCAGGCATGTGTCACCTTGTGTGTGTGTGTGTGTGTGTGTGTGTGTGTGTGTACTCACGCAGGTATCCGGTCGTACGCGTCTTCAAAACAGTCCTGAAAACAACAAGAAACAATCAGGTCACCTCCAAATAAACAAAAACAGTTTTCAGCATCCTGATTGGCTGCTTGTGGATGTAAAGGCAGCCAATCACAGTTTTTTTATTTTCTGAGATCATTCGGATCTTTACGACTTCACGAAACACGAAAATCTCCCGTCTGATGAAAGTCAGGGACTTCCTGTTGGGTCGTTCTTGGAAACGCCCCTTGTGGCTGTTGAGATGAACTGCAGATTCAGCTGCGGAGGCTGCTGATTGGTTCAGTCAGTCTCTGTGATTTCAAAGGGCCCGGTCCGGCTCGGCTCGGCCCGGCCCGGTGTTTGTTCTCTGTATCACTCTGTCTCTGTCCATAACACACTGCACTTTCTATTTTTACACCAACATGTGAAGTTTAAAGTAACAGCATCAATTTCACACACACACACACACACACACACACACACACACACACACACACACACACACACACACACACACACACCACACACACACACACACAGTCTGTCTCTGGAGCTCCAGCAGCTAATAATAGCTTCTTACATAATGGAGTACAGCTGCAGTCACTCGGTGACTCTGCGCCTGCAGGCTGCAGCCATCGACCCACGAGAGCCACAAAGACTCAACGATCAGCTGATCAGCTGACAGATGAATATTGATCTGATCCAGTAATGTGTGCTGTGAATGATAAAACGTGTCAGACCGTCACCATGAACTGTGGCTGAGTGGTGAAGGACGCTCAGACTGCAGCTGAGTCCAACCATTGGTCCACACTGACCTGTGATCAGCTGACCTGTGATCAGGTGACCTGTGATCAGGTGACCTGTGATCAGCTGACCTGTGATCAGGTGACCTGTGATCAGGTGACCTGTGATCAGCTGACCTGTGATCAGGTGACCTGTGATCAGGTGAACGTCTGTCCTCACACTATGTAACTTTGGGCTCCGGGTCGGGAGAAGTACGTAACGCTTTACGGCACTAAGTCACACAGCACCAACTATTTCACTGATTCTGCTGAAACTGGATCAGATTTTATGGAGAAAATGTTTCCTGGTTTTCCCTCTGATGTCCTCCGGCTGCTCCGCCTCAACTCTCTGTGATTTACAGAGTTTATGATGGACAGTGAAGTTTGTGATCAGAGTAATCAGAGTAAATACTACACAGTGGGATTACACCGCCGTCAGACTGACGGCTGGTTGTCCAAACAGACGCTCGCTGCTCTCACTCGTCGTCTCCTTTCACACCTTCATCGCTCGCTCTCTAACAAACAGACGCTCTGACATCACCTCACACTGGTTTTGTCAACACTGAACAGCGCTCCACACGCATGCCATACGTTCCTGCTGCGTGTGTGTGTGTGTGTGTGTGTGTGTGTGTGTTATTAGGAATGAATGATGTTAAACCAGCCGGTCCGCTCAAACACACAGCGAGGCCGCGGGTCAGCTGCTCTGTGAAATCAGGCTGTTTATCAGCCGGTTAGTCTGTGAAATACTGACACGACTTCAAATGTGCAAACTGAACAAACACAAAACTTCTTTCTGAATTTTCCACTTCCTCGACCTTTAATCATCTTTTCCATGCAACTGTCAGGATGACAAACGTTCCTGCAGAGAATCCAGGAACGCCGCAGATCCACAGAGATTCAGGCTCATGGTTTGAGTTTTAAATCTGCCTCTCTGGATTGGATCTGTGTGATGAAGTCAAATCTTCCTGCTGGTCGATCTCTCTGCTGTGTAAACAGATCTGATGAAAACAGGAGATGTGGAAAATGCAACAGCTACACCGTTGTATGATATTACACACAAGCAGAGGTCAACGCCAGAGACGCTTCTCCTGTGACAGCAGCAGCTTTCTAATCAATTAGTCAACACACTGTGTCCTATTACCAAACACACACACACGTAAACAACACAACTGCCCTCAAGGAGGCTTGGAAACTCCAGAAAACCCCTCAGAGTTCCCTCACTGTCCCTGTTCAACCCTGCAGACAGAACACGTCCCACTGAAGAACCTGAGAACCTGACACCAGAACCTCCTGCAGGACTGCAACCCTCTCCCAAACTCTACAAACCAGCTGATGGCTCCAGGCCCGAGGTTCTTACGGACATCTTAAATATGTTCTGTGTTCTGGCAGGGTTAGTCTTTCTTTAAGACCCATCAAACCCACAAACTGACCTCAAAGACCGTACAGGCCATACTGAGAGGTTCCTTCACGCCGCCCATTGAGGAAACCTTAAAACTGACCATTGGACCCGCAAACCTTCAACACGGCTCCATAAAGTCTATACCTTGACCTTGATAGAGTCTCAAAGATTCTCTGAAGGCCCACCACACGTTCTGGTGCCCACTGAAGCCCGTTTACTGTAAGATCCTTCAATAAACCTCCTCAAAGACCTGAAAGCACCAATCACACCATCTGGAAACATCTCAAACACTTGTTGAACACAACAACAGTGATCCTGAACGCCTCATCAGTGACCCGTGAAGCCCTCAGACCTCCTCAAGAATCCCTGAAACTCTAAATGCTGCAGAACCACGTGAGGAAACCCAACTCTGAACAATCCAGGCAAACTGCTGCGTCACTCTTGATACGACTTGAAGCCAGTCGTGTAGCCTTGACCTTTGACCCTGCACAGGAAATGGAGAGCGATGGGAGATCTCTGCTGTCACAGTGGTCTCCTTGTGCTTTCTTAATCTCATCAGCCAGTCACACAATCGTCCATTCATCACCTGAAGCTCTCAGCACTCTGCGTGTCATGTAGCTACACTGACCTTCACAGGTCTGTCCAGTATCTGTAAATCTACTCTGTGGATTCAGAGAAGGACTCAGTCAGAACCAGGACAGAATAAAAATCAAACCCGCCTCAGGGAGTCTCTGATCTTCCAGTCATAGCTTGCTGGTTTGAACTAAAAGAATTACTCAGCTTCAGGCCGCAGATCAGCGTGACACACTGGACGCGCCACATTTCTGTCTTTGTGTTTGTGTTATTGTCCGTCCTGTTGCTGAGCACTGAGGTTGCATGCTAACCTTTCACTGTGTTCAAGCCTTTTTTACAGCTCGTCTCACATTCCTCACAGCTCAACCCGAGTCAGCTGAATTCCTCCGTAATGTGATGAGTTAGATTGGAGGTGGACAGAGGAAGGTCTGTGAGCTCGGATGAGGAGATGAACTGCTGAGGTATGACGTGAACGACCTGAACGCTTCCTGCAGGCTCCGAACTTCACTGATCCCGTCAGTGACAAACACACCTCGGACCCTGACCAGCCGCTCAGCTCCACAAAGCACACACACCCTCAGAGCCAGACATGGAGCTCACCTGGTCACAGGTAGCAAGGTTTGGTTAGCAGCTGTAACTGGGCACTCCCCGTCTGAACAACAGGAGGCGGGTGGAAAGTCTTTACTGAAACACTGAGGTGAAAAAAGAAGCACGGCAGCGTCACGACGCGAGTCGAGTCCGACTGTAACACCGACATCACTGACGTCATCAGAACTCATGACAGCAACTCTGGAAACTGTCCTCGTCCAGCTTCCTGTGTTTGCTGTGCAGAAGACTGAAATCAGATCTGCCATTTACATAAGCACACACACACACACACACACCACTCACACACACACACACACACACACACGCACACACACACACACACACACACACACACACACACACACACACACACACACACCTCACCTCCAGGTCAGTGACTGCACATAAAAAACTTAAATGAATTACATACTGCAGGAATATGTACGGTCACATGATGAGTACAGCGTCGGTCACTATGGCGACACAAACACACGAACTATCACCATGGAGGCGTTATCTTAGCGTTACCGTCGGTGATAACAGAAAAGATAAGGCACCATAAACTCAGCATGAACACACACTCAGACCTCATGGAGGAGTTCTGTGTGAGGTTTGTTTAGAAAGAACACGGCGTGGATCTGCAGTCAGGACCTGAAGGTCCTGGACGGATCCATGGAGGACCTGAGAGGACGTCAGAGGACGTCAGAGGACCTGAGAGGACGTCAGAGGACCTCAGAGGACGTCAGAGGACGTCAGAGGACCTCAGAGGACGTCAGAGGACATCAGACGCCCCTCCAAACGAAGCAGGGACATTTTAATAGACCCTTTGGTGATGCTCTGAAGGACCTCCAGAACACAGATACACACTCAAAGATGTCCTGGACTTGGAACCCCTTCAAAAACCTGCTGAGCACCTTTACTGAGACCTGCAGGACGTCTGAACGCTCTAGAAGGAAGCGCCTCGACCTGCTGGTGACACTCTAAAACACATCCTGCATCTCCGTAGACTGCTACGACCGCCAGGACTATGCAACCTAAACCGAGATCTTCTCCGAACCTTCGAGGTTCCTGGGACCCCGTCAAGGATCTTCCTGGTTCTTGAGGTGTACGCTCTACCAGGTGAGACAGCGGGGCCCGCTGTCTCACCTGGTAGAGCCTCACCTGGCTCTGGAGCCCAAAGAAACCATCAGATGTACAAATAAATAGGTCTGTGGGACCTCCAGGACCTTCGTGAAGGTGCCTGGACCCCTCGGTGTGAAATCCTCCCAGCAGGCAACTTAAAGCCGGAATAATGAGTTCTGGTTCTGCTGTCATGGAACGAACAGAACCTGATGAAAAACACACATGACGCGTGTGAAGGTCGCCGTGTGCGCGGCAGCTCGGTGACGATCTGTCCGGGATGTGACAGCAGTGTGTCGGTGTGACTCCCACCTCCTCCTCGGCGGTCGCTCCGTTGCCTACGTGGGCCATGTCTGCACCCGGTGGACTGTCCTCCCTCACGTCCGCTGCGGCTGTTGTATCCCTATCAGGAGAACCACGATCCCATTTTCTGTCACACACACACACACTCAGGTCAGATCCAAACCCGTCCAGGTGTTTGGTGGTCTCAGTCCTGCAGATCGTCCCGGTCTCGGTCGTGTCGCGTCCTCCTCCGGTCTCTTCCGTGAAGAGAGAAAACGGCAGCGGACGAATCACACACACACTGAAAACACACCTCCTGTTTCCTTAACCCCGCCCACCAAGACGAGACACAGAGGCGGGAGCTGACCAATCAGAGCGAAGAACGACTACACACACACACACACACACACGCCTTCACATTAAGGTGTGTCTGCAGTTTGTTTTTGTAGATTAAAACTGCAAACTGTAGTCTCTGAGACGTCCCCGCAGACTGTCTAAAACCTGGACGTAGTCTCTGTGACGTCCCCGCAGACTGTCTAAAACCTGGACGTAGTCTCTGAGACGTCCCCGCAGACTGTTAAAACCTGGACGTAGTCTCTGTGACGTCCCCGCAGACTGTCTAAAACCTGGACGTAGTCTCTGTGACGTCCCCGCAGACTGTCTAAAACCTGGACGTAGTCTCTGAGACGTCCCCGCAGACTGTCTAAAACCTGGACGTAGTCTCTGTGACGTCCCCGCAGACTGTCTAAAACCTGGACGTAGTCTCTGTGACGTCCCCGCAGACTGTCTAAAACCTGGACGTAGTCTCTGAGACGTCCCCGCAGACTGTCTAAAACCTGGACGTAGTCTTTGAGACGTCCCCGCAGACTGTCTAAAACCTGGACGTAGTCTCTGAGACGTCCCCACAGACTGTCTAAAACCTGGACATAGTCTCTGAGACGTCCACAGACTGTCTAAAACCTGGACGTAATCTCTGTGATGTCCCTGCAGACTGTCTAAAACCTGGACGTAGTCTCTGAGACGTCCCCACAGACTGTCTAAAACCTGGACGTAGTCTCTGAGACGTCCACAGACTGTCTAAAACCTGGACGTAGTCTCTGTGACGTCCCTGCAGACTGTCTAAAACCTGGACGTAGTCTCTGAGACGTCCACAGACTGTCTAAAACCTGGACGTAGTCTCTGTGACGTCCCTGCAGACTGTCTAAAACCTGGACGTAGTCTCTGAGACGTCCACAGACTGTCTAAAACCTGGACGTAGTCTCTGTGACGTCCCTGCAGACTGTCTAAAACCTGGACGTAGTCTCTGAGACGTCCCCACAGACTGTCTAAAACCTTGACGTAGTCTCTGTGACGTCCCCACAGACTGTCTAAAACCTGGACGTAGTCTCTGTGACGTCCCCGCAGACTGTCTAAAACCGTTTTCAGATTTGCAGGTTGTCTTTAAGACAAAGACACAGTCAGAGTGAAATGTGTGAATTTTAATTCTCATACACTTCTCAGTGTGTTTAACGTAGCATGCTGTCAGCAGTCTGGATCTACTTGTTCACTCTTCAAACATCAACAGTACAAACAATAAAAACAGTATAAAATATGTACAAGTTTCATCAAACAGTTCTTTGTAGGTTTGCTCGGGTCGTGCCTGCCAGCTGAAGTGTGTAAAGTTTAATGCTTTCATTCAGGTTTAACATGACCTGACACAAACAGAGCGCGCTCAGTAACCAGCTCACACAGACTGAACAGACGTTAAATACTGAACATTTCAAACAGTCAGCAGAGGTAGACTGACATCACGATCCGTCAGTTTGAGTCACGTAATCTCAGGGTTAAAGTCAGGTTAGCTTAAAAACAGGTAACATTGGATTAATGCTCATCTAAACACTGTGGTGGAACTATTAATGCACTAACGTTAATATATCACTATGAACACGCTCCACCTGCTCAGGTGGAGCTCAAACACAACCCCGCCTTTCATTTATAGTACAAATAAATAATGAGCTGCGTGTCCTGCAGCAGGTAAACGAGGTTTGTTCCAGGTCGACGCCCCCCCTCACATCAGAGTTGGTTCAGTCCGAGCCGCTTCAGGAACAGTCTGCCGACGCTGCAATGAACAAACGACAAGCGTCATCGCAGGTCACATGACATTTATTCAAAACAGCTTCGTGTGTTTCATGTGCTTCCTGACAGGTGTGTGTTCCAGACTTCAGGGCGGCTGCTCATCACCTGAGCTACACGGTCACACTATTTCATGTTTTTAACAATAAATCATTTGATGTATTTACCGTCCGTTAGCTGCGCCTCCTCTCCTCCCGTCGCCTCCACCTCCCCACCATCAGTCCTCCTCCTGCCCCTTCACCTGGACCATGAGTCTCTTCACCTCCTGCAGCAGCTCCTCCCTCACCAGCCTCTCCCTGCAGCGCTCCGCCCGCTGAGCCTCCTCCCTCTCCTTCTCCTCCAGCAGAGAGCGCAGGAAGGTGGCGCTCACCACCTCCTCCCCCTCCCCCACCAGGAAGGTGTTCTTGAAGCGGTTGTACAACATGGACGCCTTGTCCATGATGGCCTGGTTGGCTCTGTAGTAGCGCAGCTGCATGAGTAAATAAAACTCGTTAGCAGGCGTTTGTCAGCAGCTCCTCGTTAGCTTTAATGTGAGTGGATCGTACCTTCCTCAGAGTGGAGACGAGCTCGCTGTGTCTCTGCACGTGTTTGGACGTCACGTAAACCATGCTGAGCTGATCCAACGCCGTCACACACTTACTGATGTCCTGAAACACCAACACGCCAAATCAACAGACAAAACTACTCAGATCAAATTAAAGCTGCATTCAAACATCCACCTGCTGTGACAGAGGAGATTTTCCCACAACTATCTTTAAGTTAAAGAGCCTTTAATCTTGTAAATTCAAGGTTTATTCCCACGGAAAGTTTCCAACTTCGAAAATTCCCAGAATGTGAAATAAATGAACTCAGGAAATTTGATTCCACTCAGGCAAAAAGGAAAAACGTCTTCTGACTTTCCCTGTAGCGCCATCATCAGGTCAAAGCTAGTCACTAACGTGTATCGTGTAGAAAGACAAAAACAAGGAGCTAAACGGGCTCAAAGGCAGGTCGGTCTTACGGGGTGGTCGGACTTCAGAGAGATCCGGATGTCTCCGTGGATCCTGTGCAGAGTCGAGTCGGTCAGCGTCATGGTCGAGCTCTCCTGCTGCTCCACCTTCCCTCCATCCGACGAGTCGCTCGCCGCTGCGCCGTCTTCTTCTTCAGGTTTTGACGTCTCGCCACTTTCTGTTGCCGTCGTGTCGCTCTTCTTCTGTGGTGTCTTTGTTTGTTCTGCCGTGGCTTCGTCCTTCTCTTCTCGCTCAGGTTTTTCGCTCTTCTTCTGCTCTCTCGTCTTTTTTTCCACCGCCTCGCTCTTCTTCTTCTCTTGCAGCTTCTGCTCTGTTTGCTCCTCTTCGTTCTTCAGCATCGTCTCCTTGTTCTTTTTGTCCTCTGTCGTCGCTGCTCTCGTTCTTTCAGACTTCCTCTCCACCGTCTTCTCCTCTTCTCTCCTTGTCTTCTCTTTCTTCTTCTCCTCCTCGTCTGTTCCTCCCATCGTTCCTCCCATCACCGTCTTGACCTGAACCTTCGTTCCATGTCCGGCCTTCACAATCTTTCCGATGATTTTCCTTTCGTTCTTCCCTTCGGCCTTCGTCTCGTCTTTGTTAGACTGCCCGCTCTCCTTTTCATCTGTAGTTTGACTCTTCTGTTCATCCTTCTTCACCTCCTCCTTTTGTCCGGACAGCTTCTCCTCTGCCTCCTCTCCGTCTTTCTGTTTCACCTCTGTCGTGTCTCTGTTCTTCCCGATGAAGACTTTCACGGCTGACTTCTTGCTGATCGCGGCGCCTTTCTTCTTTAGTCTGTCTCCGGGTTTCCTGATGAGACAGACGTTAACGTTAGCTCTCTCGTACACGTTAACAGACGTGTGTGTGTGTGTGTGTGTGTGTGTTTCTTACTTCATCGCCTCCCTCCTCGGCGCTCCTCTCTCGGCCTTCAGCAAGCCTCTTAAAGATTTAAACAAACTCTCCCTCTTGGCCGCCAGGTGGCGCTGTCGCTGCACGGGACAAACAGAAAAATACTCCTGAGTGTTTTGAAAGTAACGAACTGAGAGCTGAGACAGCTGAACATTTTACCTCCTGCTCCTCCACAGAGCTGCCTCCTTTCTCCTTCTCGTCCTCCACCACCTTCTCTGTGGTCTCCTCCTTCTTTCCTTCCTCACCAGCATGCTTGGTCTTCTTCTCTTCCTCCGCTCTCCTCGTCTTCATCCCTTCAGTTTTCTCCTCTTCTTTCTGTTCCTCCTCTTCCCTCCTCCTCTTCGTTCCTCGGCTCTCCTCTCTGTCGTCCTTCTTTGGCGTCGGCTGCGCCTCCTTTTCTCTCGCTCTTTTTCTTCCTTCGCTCTCTGACCTCGTTTCTCTCCTCGTCCTCTCCTCCTCCTTTTCTTTGCCGTCGTCTTTCGTGGTCGTCTTCTCCTCCTTCTCCTTCTCTGATCTCCTCGTCTTCATCCCTCGGCTCTCTGCTGGCGGCTTTTCTTCTGATTTCTCCTTCGTTGTTACTTCTTTCTTTTCGTCCACACCTTCATCTCGCTTTGTTTTCTTATTCTTCACCTCCTCTTTCTTTTTTGTTCTCCTCACTGACATTGTCTCTCTCACCATCACTTCTTTCTTTCCTTCCCCGCCGTCCTTCTCGTCTCTCCTCCTCTTCACTCCTCGGCTCTCTGATGATTCTTCCAGCGTCTCCTCCTCATCTTTCTTCCCTCTGTCGGTCTTGGACGTTTGTGTCGTCTTCTTTTTGTTTGCCAGCCGTGCTGGAGGAGAAAACATGTTTTTAAACCTCAGACAGTTTCTGATGTTCGTCTTAAAGAGAAGTGCATTCATTTGTGTTGGTTACCTGAAGGAGGCGCAGCAGGAGTTTGGTTCTTATGCTGCTCAGCATCGACCTGATCAAACAAAACAACAAAAGTTTATTGCAGCAGGTCGGCCTCCTCGTCTCCTCCAGCTCTCTCCTCCTTCTTCTGTCTGGATGGAGAATTGGCGCCACCTCCTGTTTACTCATGAAACAACTCCTCAGACACGCCGTGCTGGCTGATGATTGATTGAAAAGCTGCTGTCTGCTGGTCTGGAGCTTACCTTGGACTCTGCTCCTCTGCTCCTGGTCGTCACAGCACAGTGCAGCCTCCTCAGCGTCCGTACGGGTTGAAGCTGGTTTGGAGTCCGTCGTCTTTGTCCGAGCTTCTGTGGCGCTCTGAGTTTTCTTCTCAGCTGTAACTGTGCTTGTTGCTTCAGCTGCAGGTTTGTCAGGAACTCTTTCAGAGGATTTGGAGGGAGTTTTTGGCTTCGCCACTTTTGCCACCGTCTGTGAAGACAAAAAGAAAAAGATGTTTCTGTTTCCGTGTGAATCAAAGCAGTTCAAAGTCTCTTAAACGCCGTACCTCCTTCTTATTCTCTGCAGGAGGCGTAACATTATTTTCAGCTCGTTCTCCTGCTGCTGCCTTCCTGCTTCGTGTATTTGCAGCCATGTCGGACACGTCTGCAGCCGCGGCATCTTTTGAAGCCGCGGCCTGTTCGGTAGTCGGTCTGCAGTCTGGAGCAGATCTTAACGAAGCTCTTGTCGGAGTTTTAGCCACGGCGGCAGCGGCGGTGCTTTCCTTTGTACTCTGAGCACTTCTGCCAGCAGCTGTTTTACTGTCGGACTTTGCGGGGGCAGATTTACTGAGAGCTGGTTTAGTCGGGGCCTGTTTAGGAGGTGCAGCTTTAGAAGCAGAGGTCGGTTTAGGAGGTGCAGCTTTAGACTGTTTGGCAGGTGTTGGTGGTGTCGGTATCTGAGGACAGAACAGAGAACAGCTGTTAGAACCAAACATCTGTCCACGGATCGAACACACAAACAAAAGTAACACCAATAATTACGCTGACTTTGAGTTTGCTGCAGACTCCCGGCGTGTTCTGGATCTCCCACATGCCCTCAGTGAAGCCTTTGATCCGAACGCCGCTGCCGTACTTCATCTTGTTGCCGACATAAGGGACGATGTTTTCCAGAGGAAGGTTTCCTCTGAGGAAGGAAGGAAGGAAGGAAGGAAGGAAGAAATCAATCAATCTAATCAATCGATGGGTTATCGAGGAAGTGATGTCACAGCTGATGATCAGCAGCTGTGTGTACGTACATCTGATGAGTCCCGAAGAAGAAGACCGGGACTCGCTTCTTGTATCCGTCCTCCGACTTACACACCTACACACACACGAGTGTTAATGACCAATCACAGCACAGAAATACATGAAGGACGCTGTGTGTGTGTGTGTGTGTGTGTGTGTGTGTGTGTGTGTGTGTACCCTGGCAGGCCAGTGAGGGAAGCCCTTCATCTTGGCAAACACCAGGTCACCTGGTTTGAAGTCACCCGTCTTCCCTGGCATCCTGCTGCTGACAGAACACAGCCTGAGGGAACAGACAAGACACAGTCTGAGGGAACAGACAGAACACAGCCTGAGGGAACAGACAGAACAGACAGAACACAGCCTGAGGGAACAGACAGAACAGACAGAACACAGCCTGAGGGAACAGACAGAACAGACAGAACACAGCCTGAGGGAACAGACAGAACACAGCCTGAGGGAACAGACAGAACACAGCCTGAGGGAACAGACAGAACACAGCCTGAGGGAACAGACAGAACAGACAGAACACAGCCTGAGAGAACAGACAGAACACAGCCTGAGGGAACAGACAGAACAGACAGAACACAGCCTGAGAGAACAGACAGAACAGACAGAACACAGCCTGAGGGAACAGACAGAACAGACAGAACACAGCCTGAGGGAACAGACAGAACACAGCCTGAGGGAACAGACAGAACACAGCCTGAGGGAACAGACAGAACACAGCCTGAGGGAACAGACAGAACCGACAGGAGACAGCCTGAGAGAACAGACAGAACAGACAGGAGACAGCCTGAGGGAACAGACAGAACAGACAGAACACAGCCTGAGGGAACAGACAGAACAGACAGGAGACAGCCTGAGGGAACAGACAGAACAGACAGGAGACAGCCTGAGAGAACAGACAGGAGACAGCCTGAGGGAACAGACAGAACAGACAGAACACAGCCTGAGAGAACAGACAGAACAGACAGGAGACAGCCTGAGGGAACAGACAGAACAGACAGGAGACAGCCTGAGGGAACAGACAGAACACAGCCTGAGAGAACAGACAGAACAGACAGGAGACAGCCTGAGGGAACAGACAGAACACAGCCTGAGGGAACAGACAGAACAGACAGGAGACAGCCTGAGGGAACAGACAGAACACAGCCTGAGAGAACAGACAGAACAGACAGGAGACAGCCTGAGGGAACAGATAGAACAGACAGGAGACAGCCTGAGGGAACAGACAGAACAGACAGGAGACAGCCTGAGGGAACAGACAGAACAGAGCCTGAGAGAACGGACAGAACAGACAGAACACAGCCTGAGGGAACAGACAGAACACAGCCTGGGGGAACAGACAGAACAGAGCCTGAGAGAACGGACAGAACAGACAGAACACAGCCTGAGGGAACAGACAGAACAGACAGAACACAGCCTGGGGGAACAGACAGAACACAGCCTGAGGGAACAGACAGGAGACAGCCTGAGAGAACAGACAGAACAGACAGGAGACAGCCTGAGGGAACAGACAGAACAGACAGAACACAGCCTGAGAGAACAGACAGAACAGACAGGAGACAGCCTGAGGGAACAGACAGAACAGACAGGAGACAGCCTGAGGGAACAGACAGAACAGACAGAACACAGCCTGAGAGAACAGACAGAACAGACAGGAGACAGCCTGAGGGAACAGACAGAACAGACAGGAGACAGCATGAGGGAACAGACAGAACAGACAGAACAGACATCCTCTGACAGGGTCCTGACCTGAACTTCCTGTGCACCACCTTCACCTGTCAGCACTTCACACACACACACACACACACTTTGTCTGCCATCACTCTGTCATATGGTTCTCTGAATGTTCGTGTAATGTTCTCTAATGAGTGTGTGTGTCTGCTGATGTGACACACACACACACACATACACACACACACACACTCACAGCTGACATCAAACGCTTTATATATAGACTGTCTTTAATCGCTGAGTCATAGTCTGTCTCTCTGTTTCGTATCTCGCCGCGTGCTGACTCATTGTTTACAAATACACGTTAGCACTGAAGCTAACCTCGGCTAGCTCTGCTAACACGTTACATCTGAGCTCCGCGTTCGTGCTTAGTTTTCCCGCCTGTGACGTCAACGGGACGTGAAACAAACGCGTACTTACCGACAGACTGTCCGGTAACTGACCGTGGACTGAACTCGTCGTCGGTTCGACAGGAAGCTTCTCGTTACTAAGCTACGTCTGTCTGCTCGTCGCCATGTTGACTGATGAGCTCCTCTCACGTGACGCTTAACGCTTTCCCGCCTGCCGTTGGTCTGTACCACTGAGCCGACTGTACCACCTCAAAGAGGGAGGGGGGGGCGGCAGTCGATTACACTCAGAATTTTTTAATTTTTGTACATAAAAGTTATAAATCATTGAAATCTTACATAGTGGACCTTTACGCCAGTGTGAATTATAGTAAACACTTGATTTGTACTGTAAAATACCCGTTATAACACGGTGCGTTAACACGCCATTTAATTCGATTAATTCGATCAATTGATCAGTTAAAAGTTAGAAAGACTCCGAAACACAATCATGGCTCCAAACTGCAGATCAGGAGTAAAACAAACTATTTTTTTTAATTCAATACAACCACAGCATTCACAAGAACTTTGCTTGAAGAAAATATCCCCAAAATATGCAAAACATCACTGATTTCTCATCAATGTACGAATACATAAATAAGATTACAAGTCCAACTTTTTAACAGTTTTTGGTCTGTACCAAAAAAGTGTCTGCGTTCGATACCCTTATTTTAGTGCTCTTCAACAGTCAGTGGGCCTTTGAATGAATGTGTTGGCCTGACATCGCTATATGTTTAAACAGTCACCAGGCTTGGTTCTCAGTCAAAGTCACATCCAAAATGAGGCACCAGCACTGCCAGGAGCTAATATCTGCCGTTCATGCTACCATAGAAACTCCGACATCGTGATGCGCTTTGTATGAAAGCCTCCAACCAACAGCAGACCATGTGCATTCACTTATTTAGGACTAAAAATGTCTGAAGGCACTGTAACGACATTTCAACCATCTTTTAATCGCTGCCGCTGTCACTGTCGCTGTCATCGTCTTCCCCCTCCTCCTCGTCTTCATCCTCCTTCTTCTCTGTTTCCTCTACGAGTCCTGAGAAGAAGTCGTTGTCCCCGTGGGCTTTCTTGGTCAGAGACTTCATTCGGCCATCTTTCTTCTTCCTCTTGCGGTATTCGTTGACGGTCGTGTTGGGTAAACTGGAAATGTCCCAGAACTTGATGAGCTGGTCATGGGCGCTGCTCGCGAGGAAGCGGGAGTCCCAGGATGTGGCGAGCTCTTCGATGGGTTCGCCGACGTGCTGTCCGATGCAGCCAATGACCCGGTTGGGAAGGAGGTTGACAGCTCTGGTAGAGGACAGGACATAACTTTACTGTTACACTATAACATGTGCAATGCTTAGCATCAAATATATAAGAATAACTAAAGAGCAACAAATTAGGGCTGATTGGGGAAAGGACCCAATGCAGTGGTGACCTCTACTGATTTGTTCAACAAAAACAAATCTGGTACATGGTAGACCATTTTGGACCATTAAGAAACCATCTCAGACCATCACAACGTAAGCTTAGACCACTATAAGACCAGCTTAGACCATCAGAAGATCATCTTAGACCATTTAAAGACCAGCTTAGACCATCAGAAGACCAGCTTAGACCATCAGAAGATCATCTTAGACCATTTAAAGACCAGCTTAGACCATCAGAAGACCAGCTTAGACCATTGGCAAACCAACAATTAAAATTCCAGCATGGATCAAGATAGAAGTCCCAATGCAATGATGACCTCTACTCATTAGTCTAACAAAAAGACCAGCCAGTGGTCTCGATGGTCGAACTCACCGAATGTACCCGTCCATGGAGGCGGTGCACATGATGTTGTCGGTGATGGGGACGATGCATTCCACCGACTCTGCTTTGATGGCGAAGCGGTCGCTGGTGGCTCCAAAGCCGTTCCAGTTGAAGATGTAGATGGTTCCCTCACTGGAGCCGCAAACCACCTTCTTGCCACGTTTCATCAGTGTCACCGATGTTAGATCACCACTCTGGTACTCCGACAGCAGCTCGAACCTCCGCCTCTTAATGTTGAAGACGCCCATGGTACCATCGCCGCTGAATTAGATCAGAGCAAAGGAGAAGAAGACATTTTTAAACCAACTGTGCTTGTTGGCCGTGTTCAAGGACACTTCTTTAAGATTCAGGCAGACCACCATGAACTGGGTTTTATTGCATTATTATTACCTGGCAGTAAGTAGGATCCTCTTGGCCCGGTCCACAGCGATGTCACTGATGTAATCCTCATGGTGTTTCAGATCCATGATGGCTGTCCCTTTCCTCATGTCCCACACCTTAAGAAAAACACAAGTTTGGTCAGAGGTGAAATGTCTTCACAGATCTACAACCTATAAGAAACCATCTCAGACCATCACAGCAGACCGGCTCGGGTCTGACCATGAATGTGGACCGAACATGAACACAGTCCGAACCTTGAGGGTTCCTCCGTCGTCTCCGGTCGCCAGGATGTTTTCGTCCACCAGCAGCAGACTGTTGATTGGAGCACCGTGCGCGCCGCGGATCCTGGTGACCAGCTGTCCCCGCTCCGCGTCCAGCTGGTGGACCGCCTTGTCCCGGGACACGCTGAAGAGCTTCAGTCCGTCCGCGGAGAAGCGCACCTGGCGGCAGGACTTCATGTGGTGTCCGGACGACCAGAGCTCCCGGTTCTCCCCCTCCGTGCACGAGTAGGAGTACGCGTACACGTCCCCGTCCACGTCCCCGCACACGAGGATGTCCCTGCTCGGGTGGAGAGCCACCGTGTTGGCGATCGCCTCCAGCCGGATGTCCTCCGGGGTGTCTCGGATCTTCGGCCCGGGCGGCTCGCCCTCATCTTCGTCTTCATCCCCGTCCGGGTCCTGAGCTGCCTGCTCCGAGTCCGGACAGTCTGTCCCGGGCTCTGCTGCTTTGTCCGCCTGTGGAGGACCTGTCACCGTGGACAGGAGCTCAGCGTGCTCCGTGGAGGCCGCCATGCTGTTTGCTGTCCTCCTTCTTCTTCTACGCCGAATAAAGGCGGTGAGCAGAGAGCACAGCGCCTCCTGCGGCGGAGGACGGTCACTACAACAACACCACGACGAACTGACGTCACGACGACGCGTAACCATGACGACGACACCACGCTAAACACACACCGACGATTTCTTATCATAGATCCGCATACAGCGACATGCTGCATTCATTATGAGAAGCTCCTGATTCAAATGATTCACCGTGAGCGAGTCACGTTGATTCATCATTTTAAATCATTTAGTCTGATTCATTTTATCAACATGAACAAAGATATTTTACAGCACATTTTAAATAAATAAATAAATAAAATACTCCCTAAAAGAATAAATAAAGAGAATAATAAATACACCAAATTAAATAAAAGAATAAATAAATAAATTCGCGGTCAATCATTGGTCGGCTGTCCAGCCAATCAAAATGTAACCCGGAGATGACGTATGGACGCCAAGATGGCGTCAGATTCAAACGTCTCTGTGAGTTCATAAAAGTTATTTTAACATCTCATGAATATTAATCAGCGCGAGGCTCTGCCGCTCATTAACGTCTGTTTAATAACGAACACGTTCATGTTGAATATTGACCGGGAACCGTCTGCTGGCAACGCAACGCCAGCAACCAGGCAACCGACCAGGCAACCGGCGTCCCCCCGGTACAACAACAGCAACACCCCGCAGGCAGTCACCACGAGCGGCCAGCAGCAGCAGACAGGCCGAGAACAACGACCGATTTAAATACACCTGAAGGCAGCTGAGGAGCCATGCAGACACCAGCAGCGGAGCGGAGGAGACAGCATGGCCGGGGAAGGCGTCCCGAGACCGGACAGGACCGAGCGGAGCAGCCGGGGAAACAACCGAGAGGCGCGGGGAGCTCTGCCAGAAGATCCGAGCAGGAGACAGCAAGGTCGGACTGAAAGCACAGAGAGAGCCCGTCAGATGATGTGAACATGTTTAAGCAGTGTTATATTTATCATATGTTGCATGTGCTCTGTAAGTATTTGGGTCTTTAGTCTTTAGTCTTAAGGTCTTTAGTCTTAGAGGTCTTTAGTCTTAGGTCTTTAGTCTTTAGTCTTAGGTCTTAGGTCTTTGGTCTTTGGTCTTTAGTCTTAGGTCTTTAGTCTTAGGTCTTTAGTCTTTAGTCTTTAGTCTTTAGTCTTTAGTCTTTGGGTCTTTAGTCTTTAGTCTTAGGTCTTAGGTCTTAGGTCTTTGGTGTTTGGTCTTTAGTCTTAGGTCTTTAGTCTTAGAGGTCTTTAGTCTTAGAGGTCTTTAGTCTTAAGGTCTTAGAGGTCTTTAGTCTTTAGTCTTAGAGGTCTTTAGTCTTAGAGGTCTTTAGTCTTAAGGTCTTAGAGGTCTTTAGTCTTTAGTCTGATGGTGTTTGAAGCAGACAAAATGGCCGCCCAGCCGAACCTCAGCCTCTTCTTTCATCAGGTGGGCGGAGACGATCGTCACCAGGCAACAGAAACACCATCAGGCAGGAAGAGGAGAAGACGAGGAGGAGGACGAGGAGCCAGAGAGAGGACGGAGGAGGAGCAGGAGCCGAGGTGATGTAGGAAGGAGGAGCAGGAGGGCGGCGTCTGAAGGGGTGGAGCAGTCAGAGAGGCTCAGGTGGAGACTCCATCAGATGGAGAAAGAGAAACTGGAGCTGACGTCCAACCACAACCAGGAGGTGAGAGCTGAGACCGGGTCACTCCTGGACTCTCCCTCCATCATCGCTCGTAGCTTCAGGTGTGTGTCTCCTTCCACAGCTGTGCAGGCTGCAGGCGGAGCTGACCCGGCTGAGGGCCTCGGTGGAGCGAGGAGAAGCTCAGCGGGTGGAGCTCCAGTACCAGCTCACCGTGAGCCAGAGAGATGCCAAACGAGCCTCCGAGCTCAGCAGAGACAAACACAAACTCACAGGTAACTCTTCACCTCAGACAGCACGGCTAGCAGACTGAGCTAACAGCAGCTAACAGCAGCTAACAGACTGAGCTAACAGCAGCTAACAGACTGAGCTAACAGCAGCTAACAGACTGAGCTAACAGCAGCTAACAGACTGAGCTAACAGCAGCTAACAGCCTGTGTCATGTGTGTCAGAGCGAGGGGCGGAGCTCCAGCAGACGGTGGAGGAGCTGCAGAAAGCTCTGAGCATCACCCGGCGGGCCAGGGAGGAGGACCAGCATGCTTTGCAGCAGGAGGTGGAGGAGCGCGACAAACTGATTCAGAGCTTCAGCTCAGAGAACCAACGACTGCACCTCCTGCTGCAGGTCACACACACACACACACACACATTAAGTATACACACACATACATTTAAAGATGGAGTGTTAACCTCCGTCCTCTTCCAGGATCAGGAGGAGGCTCTGGAGGAGTCTGACAGGAGGATGATGGAGGTGCAGAGGGAGAGAGAGAAGGAGGCCGAGGTGAACAGACGACAAGCCAACGAGATGAAGTACCTGACGGAGAGAGAGGAGAAGAGCAGGAGGGAGAAGGAGGTGAGGAGGGAGGGAGGGAGAGAAGGAGGAGGTGAGGAGGGAGGGAGGGAGGTAGGGAGAGAGAGAAGGAGGAGGTGAGGAGGGAGGGAGGGAGGTAGGGAGAGAGAGAAGGAGGAGGTGAGGAGGGAGGGAAGGAGTTGAGGTTCTCATCATGTGTGTCTCAGCTGTCTGATCAGAGGGTGAAGTGTTTGGAGTCGAGTGTGGAGGCGGAGCGAGCCGCTCACCTGGAGTCAAAGTTCAACTCTGAGATCGTCCAGGTAAACACACACACACACACACACACACACACACTCTGTCTGTATGTAAATGAGCCTCTGTCTGTGGTCATGTGACCTTGCAGTTGCGTGTTCGGGACCTGGAGGCGGCGCTGGCGGTGGAGCGGTCCGTTCAGCAGGAGGCGCAGTGCAAGGTGGAGCTGCTGAGAGAGAGGAGCGACGCCACTGAGCATGCACTGCAGCGGTGAGGTCACATGGTACAGACCGAGGGGTCTGATTGGACCAGAGCTGCGTGTGTCACTTGACATCGTAACCATGGTAACCACCTGGTATCCTGCTTCCTGTTCAGGCTGCAGGTGGAGTCCAACCAGCTGAGCGTCGCCTTGGAGACGGAGAGGAAGATGACCTCTGACCTCACAGGAAGCCTGGACGACGAGAAGAGACGCCACGCCGACACACACACACTGCTGGAGCAGGTAACACACACACAAACACACACACTACACAAAGGTGTGATTTGATTTGCTCTCATTTCTTCTTCTGTGGTGCATCAGGTGACTCAGCGACAGTCTGCTGCAGAGGACGCCATCAGAGACACACTGCAGCTACACACAGGTACACACTGCAGCTACACTCAGGTACACACAGCTGCTGGAAACAGCTACAGATAAACCCCTGTGTGTGTGTGTGTGTGTGTACAGGTGCTTGTCCTCCAGCAAAGGATTGTGGGAGTCCATCTGACATTGTGCAGCTGTTGAAGACAACTTTAAACACCTGGAGACACAGATTGCAGACCACTGACACACAGGTACACACCGAGGTACACATACACACAGGTACACACACACACAGGTACACACACAGGTATGCACACAGGCACATAGGTACACACACAGGCACATAGGTACACACACAGGCACATAAGTACACACACAGGCACATAAGTACACACACAGGGACATAGGTACACACACAGGCACATAGGTACACACATAGGCAAATAGGTACACACACAGGCACATAGGTACACACACAGGCACATAGGTACACACACAGGCATATAGGTACACACACAGGTATACACATAGGTACACACACAGGTACATAGGTACACACACAGGTATACACATAGGTACACACACAGGTATACACACAGGCACATAGGTACACACACAGGCACATAGGTACACACACAGACACATAGGTACACACATAGGTATACACATAGGTACACACACAGGCCCATAGGTACACACACAGGCACATAGGTACACACATAGGTACATAGGTACACACACAGGCACATAGGTACACACACAGGCACATAAGTACACACACAGGTACACACACAGGCACACAGGTACACACACAGGCACATAGGTACACACACAGGCACATAGGTACACACACAGGCACATAGGTACACACACAGGCACATAGGTACACACATAGGTACATAGGTACACACACAGACACATAGGTACACACATAGGTACACACACAGGTATACACACAGGCACATAGGTACACACACAGGTACACACACAGGTACACACACAGGTATACACACAGGCACATAGGTACACACACAGGCACATAGGTACACACACAGGTATACGTCTCATGGTGTCCTCTCCGTCAGCTCCAGGATCTACTGTGTGTGTCAGAGCGGCTGCAGGTGGAGAACACGACGCTCCGTCAGCTGACCTCAGATCAGAGCACACAGCTGCAGGTGAACGTGTCATCGATCACATGACCTCATGGTGCTCTGAGGACGACTGTCTCACTCTGTTTACGTGTCCGCAACAGGAAGAACGACAGCTGACCGCCAGGCTGGAGGAGGAAGTGACACGCCTCCGCCAGGAGAGCTCCGATTGGTCGACACAGAGCCGAGGACTGAAGGCGGAGCTAGAGAAGGAGAGGGAGGAGAGGGAGGGAGAGAAGGAGGAGCTCAAGAGAGAGAGGGAGGGAGAGAAGGAGGAGCTAAAGAGAGAGAGGGAGAGAGAGAAGGAGGAGAGGGAGAAGGAGAGGGAGAGAGAGAAGGAGGAGAGGGAGAAGGAGAGGGAGAGAGAGAAGGAGGAGAGGGAGAGAGAGAAGGAGGAGAGGACAGCAGAAGTGGAGAAGATGGCCGACCTCCAGAGGAGAGAGTCAGAGGTGAATATTTAAACCGACTGAACAGCTGTTAATCCGAGGACCAATCAGAGACCTCCGTGTGTGTGAGGTGAAGCTAATAAAAGCCTTGGGCTTTTATTGTGAAACAGAGTCACATGACTCTCCAGCAGTGTGTTTACAGACCAGTTACTAACCATGCAGACATGTTGTGTGTAGCGCCCCCCACTGACAGTATGAAGTATATACACGAGCCTGCAGTGGCTGTGCGATGAACTGCAGCATGTTCGTCCTCTGTGCGACTGCAGGTCACTGTGATGTCATCATGATGGAGACATGCAGAGTAAATCCCATCAGCCTGTATCACACTGTGTGTGTGTGTGTGTGTGTGTTGTGTGTGTGTGTGTGTGTGTGTGTGTGTGTGTGTGTCAGGCCCAGCTGTCCTTCCTCTACTGTATCTACCAGCGCCTGCTCGCTGGCTGTGTCCTCCTCCATCAACCCCAGAGCATCATGGGTAATTTCACCTGGGAGGAGCTGTGTGATGTCATCAGCGAACACCTTGATCAGCTGACCTCCGACCTCCAAAAGGCCAACAGCAAGGTGTGCAGTGTGCAGCTGTACTCAAATATTTGTATTCTGATTACATTACTTATTCTTATTCTCTCTCTCTCTCTCTCTCTCTCTCTCTCTCTCTCTCTCTCTCTCTCTCTCTCTCTCTATAGATCGCCCACCTGCAGAGTGTGTGTGACAAGAAGAGTGTGTGTGTGCGCAGGCTGCAGCACAGTCAGGAGCGTGTGTTGTCTCGTCTGGAGGAGAGCGTGAGGAGGAGGGAGGAGGCGTGGAGCAGCCGACACACACACACTGTGACACAGCTGCAGAACGAGCTGCAGGTGACACACACACACACACACACACACACACAGTCCCTCGGGCGACGCTGAATCAGCAGCTAACGAGCTGAGCATGTTTCCTGTCGACGTCTCTTTGGTCGTCTTTCAGTGACAGATATGAAGATCATCAGTTTACCGTCCCGAGAGGAGAAACCAGCCTCACAGCAACCGTTTCATGAAAGTTGAGCAAAAGAGTTGACAGAAAAAAAAACACAGCAACGATGTTTGATCCATAAAAGTTCAACTCGAGCTCGTCGAGAAGAAAACATTGAGGATAAACTTTAAATTAACTTTATACAGTCATCTGAAGTTAGCTCGGTGTGGCTAATATAATGTAGCAAACACTAGCTAATTAGCCAGCTAACTTATTTAAATAAGCTCATTAGTTAGCTAGCTTGATGTTAGCTTGTTGTCTTCTTTAGCCTGTTTTTAGCTTGTATTGTTTTAGCTGCTGGCTAACGAGCAAGGTAACAAGCTAGCTTGTCTATAAAATGTGAGGTTAGCTAGAGTTAGCAAAACATTAGCTAATTAGCTAACATCAGCTATCAGATATAAGCAGCTAGCTAACAATGGATGTAGCTTATCTAGCTAGTTAACTAGCCTGCCGCTTCATATCAACATGCTAGCTAACTAGCTGTGTAAAGGCTCAGCTAACAGACTTCTTCTCTGCCTCTCAGTTGTGTCGCTCTCAGTGCGACTCCCTCCGTGACCACGCCTCCTCTCTGGAGCACCGCTGCTCTTCGCTGACCTCCGACCTCACCCGGCTCCAGGGCCTCCTCTCTCGGAGCCGCAGGGAGTCGGCCTCCTTCCTGTTGGCCTGCGCCCTGCTGGGCAAAGCGATGAAACACACCCACCACCGCCTGCACGCGCTCTCGGAACAGAAAACACTCCTGTCCAGACGACTGGCAGAGAGGGAGGCGATGGAGGAGGAGGTGAGGAGGCTGGCCGGAGCTCTGGGAGGGGAGGAAGATGAGGAGGAAGGAAGGAGGAGGAGGAGGGCGCTGAGGCGGTGGAGGAGGATCGTGTGTGTGGTGTTGGCGGTGAGGAGGTGGTGTGCACTGGCCAAACAGACCACAGCGTTGTTCCAGGTGGAGACGGGCGGTGCAGGGTCGCCTACGGCAACACTGAGCACAGGTAGGTCGTCATGGCGTCACACAGACACGGTCAGTGAAGCTGCTGTCTGCTGGGCTGGAAGATGGCGGCTCAGTCAGTGTGTGTGTGTGTGTGTGTTTCAGATAAAGATGATGATGGTGAAGGTGTGTGTGCTCGCTGGCTTCACTCTAAACGTTTCTCCTCCATCGTCCTGTCCTCCGTGTCCGACCTGCAGGCGGCGCTCTCACACGCAGGTAACGTAAACGTCACGTCACCTCTGTCCAGTTTTCACATCATGGACACTCACGTCTCTCTCTCTCCAGGCCCCGCCCCCTCCAGATGTGATGTCAGCGTCTCATTTCGCTTTGTCCCACCTCCTGGATCACATTCTCGACCAATCAGATGCGGCCGTCCTGTCTGTCTCGCAGCAGATTGGACGAGGACACGCTGAGCGGCCGGCTGAGACTCGGCCTGAGCAGAGTGACGCCTCTGCAGCCCAGCATGAAGGTCAGGCAACACAGCAACGCAACGCAACACAGCAACGCAACGCAGCAACGCAACGCAACACAACACAGCAACGCAAAGCAACACAGCAACGCAACGCAACGCAGCAACGCAACGCAGCAACGCAACGCAGCACAGCAACGCAGCACAGCACAGCAGCTACAGCTGGCAGCAGTTTACTGTCCATCAGACGTGAGGCAAGGGCTCTTCAGCAGCTGACCTTTGACCTGTGTGTGTGTGTGTGTGTGTGTGTGTGTGTGTGTGTGTGTGTGTGTGTGTGTGTGTGTGTGTGTGTGTGTGTGTGTGTGTGTGTGTGTGTGTGTCCTCCCATCAGGCCTTGGTGTTCACCCTCCAGCAGCACTTCCTGCTCTTCAGCCAACGGCTGCACTCGACCGAAGTGGAGAGGCGGAGCCTGAGGCTGGAGGTGGCCAATCTGAAGAGAGGACTGCAGCAGGAGCGAGAGGAGACGGTGAGACACACACACACACACGCACACACACACACAGATGAACACGGATGAACACCCTCGCCTCACTCTGTGTGTGTGTGTGTGTTCAGGTGCCTGCAGAAAGGTTCCACAGTGTGTGTGCGGAGCTCCGTCAGGCGCTGAGCAGGGAACAGGAAGTCCAGACGCTCCTCCAGGAACAGACCAATCAGCTGCACACACTGCAGCTCCGAGTCAACACACACACGGCCGAGCAGGCCGACACACAGAACACACTGAGCCACACCACACAGGTACGACACACACACACACACACATCACGAGGTCACTGCTAACAGCTAACGTGGCTAACGTTACGTGTCGTTAGTCTCTGACGGAGGCTCGGCAGGAGGTGAGCCGGAAGGAGCGCTCGCTGAGGATTCTGGGTAAACACCTGTGTGGGGTTCAGAGGAACAGGAAGCAGCTGGAGGTGAGACTGCAGCAGGTGGAGGAGGAGCTGAGGGAGGCCAACAGGTAGAGCACACACACACACACACACACACACACACACACACACACACACACACACAGACTGACGTGTAATGTCTGCAGACGTAAAGATCGTCTGATCGTCGACATGAAGGCTGCTGAGGTCAGCTACAAGGAGCTACACACGCTCGTCCAATCACGTCGCTCCCTGTCAGCTCAGCCCCGCCCCCCGCTGCCGTTACCCAGAGAGCACCTGGAGCTGAGTGGAGCAGAGAGCATGATGGGAGCTCCTGAGCTGGTGGCGTACCAGGTGAGTGAGACGAGCAGGTGGACGTTTGATTTACTGATGATGAGTTACACCTCCACCTCCTCTCTGCAGAGTCTCCTCTCCACCTTCGCTCAGCTCCATCACACCTGCAGCTGCAGGATCGACTGGCTGGAGGAAGAAGTCTCCGCCCACCACAAGTCACGTGACCGCCCTGCGCAAGCGAGCTGCAGGACGTCTGTCTCCGTGACAACCTGTCCTACGTCCCGTGAGAACCTGAGCGTTCAGGACTCCACTCGCCGTCTTCAGTCCATGAAAATGTTTCGTTTGTTTCAGGTCCCCCGGTTTCCTGAAAAGTCTCCGTCAGCTGACCCTGTTCGCTTCTCTGATTGGTCCAAAGAGCCAGCAGTCAGTTTAAGCAACACCTCCTGGCAGACATGCCCCGCCCCCTTAGCGGACCTCGCCGAACCTCCGAGGACGAAGGAGACGAAAGCCGTGAAGAACAGAGGGAGACGATAGACGGACGGACAGGAAGTGAGGACAGAGACGTAGTCTCTGAGACGTCCTGCAGACTGTCTAAAACCTGGACAAGTCTCTGAGACTGTCACAGACTGTCTAAAACCTGGACAAGTCTCTGAGACTGTCACAGACTGTCTAAAACCTGGACAAGTCTCTGAGACTGTCACAGACTGTCTAAAACCTGCTCGTAGTCTCTGAGACTGTCACAGACTGTCTAAAACCTGCTCGTAGTCTCTGAGACTGTGAATTAAAGTGAGTTAAATATCGTCACATCTGAATCAGTGTTTGTTGTGATTTTATGCCTCCAGTTTGAAAACATGTTAACTGCTGCATCAGCTGTGTGTGTGTGTGTGTGTGTGTGTGTGTGTGTGTGTGTGTGTGTGTGTGTGTGTGTGTGTGTGTGTGTGTGTGTGTGTGTGTGTGTGTGTGTGTGTGTGTGTGTGTGTGTCCTCAGGCTCTGGACGTCTTTTACAAAGCGACATGTTTGAGCTGATTCAGGATTCTTCGGTTTCCTCTGGAGATGTTCGTCTCTTCGTCTCTCCTTCCCTCCTTCTCTCCTTCCTTCCAGTTCAGACTGGAGACGTTCTGATCCGAGTCCCACCAGCTGTTCAAACCCGCAGAGGTTCTGGTTCTGACTAAACTTCCATCTCTTTGGTCTTGCTGGCGTTGAGATGAAGTCTGTGATGACTTCAGTTCATGTTGCTGTCACGCTGCAGACAAACTTTAAGATCGCTGTGTGAGAGGAAACTGCTGTGAGCCATTAAAGCTCTTAGCGTCTTTGTGTGTGTGTGTGTGTGTGTGTGTGTGTGTGTGTGTGTGTGTGTTGACTCTGCTGTCATTCGTTTTCAATGGAGCGGCTAGCTTAGCTTAGCATCACAGACAGGACAGCTGACTTGGTGTTTCCACACAGCAGTGACAGGTGCATTGAGCAGCAGTCGTCCGGTCGTTGTGGTCAGAGTTTGTCCCGCTCTCAAACCACAGATTAAGTTTAATTCCTGATGAAGCAGCAGCAGCTTCATCCGGCTGTAAGTGACAAACGTGAAGAGTGTGAGGAGCTGAATGCAAACGTTTAATCCAGGAACAAAGAGAAGCTCCGAGCGGCGGCTCCGAGCGACGGCTCCGAGCGACGGCTCCGCGTCTCCAATGACCAGCAGCACGACGCTGAGCTAAGTCTTCATGTGGTGAACGAACACAGTGAACCTTCAGCCTTCATCAGAGGCTGCTGACACGCTGCTGACACCAAGGTTTTCAGAATCAGATCCAACTGACTCTGAGACTGTCTCTGAGACTGTCTCTGAGACTGTCTCTTTTAAGGGATGGTTCAGGACTCACCTGAGCCAGCTCTAACCATGAGCTCTGTCAAGAATGAGGCGAGCCTCCAGAACCAGACCAGGGAGCTCGATATCTGAAGAGTCTTGCTCCACCTGTATGGAAACCTGTAATCTGAAGATGAGACAGATCAGATTAAATCCATCTCCTCTGATACGTCGTCTGAAACTCTCAGCTTTGTCTACACTGAGAAGTTAAACGTCACAGCTCCACTGTGGCAGCTCGAGATGTCAGACAAACATTAATCCGTCCTGTTATCGGCTCAAACATGGAGCAGACTCCATCCTCACTTTGTTACGTCTGAACTCTTGAACAGACTTTAATCCTCGACAGTAACGGGATTAAGAATTTGACACGGCTGTCCTTCCATTGAATATCACAGCCGTGGTGGACACACACACACACACACACACACACACACACACACACACCACACACACACACACGCACACGCGGGCTGACTGTTTGTTTTTGTTGTGGATCTCATGAATATTCACCACAGATTTTATTTCTCAAACTTCTCGTTTCATCTCAGCGCGTCCTTCCATCCTCCCTGCCTGCTGTCCTAGTTGTACCTGCGACAACACACACACACACAGCGACTGCACCGCTGCCAAGTTGGCCTCACTACAAAGAGACTGGCGGCGTCTCGGGTGGAGTAATGACACAGATATAAAGGAAGGCGGGATCGCTCGGCTCCGGCACTCACATGGGCGGGATAAGGGACGGGAGAGAGGGGAGGATGGGAGAGAGAAAGAGAGGACACACACACACACACACACACACACACACACACACACACACACACACACCACACACACAACACACACACACACACAGATGAACCATATGTGACTAAAGAGTCCTAAATGTCCTGTTAAATATCTAACACTCGCCACACAGAGCGGCTTCAGCGTCATGTAAAATTCCACCTCCGACGTTTGAGGTGACAAATGACAGAAAAGGTGACGGAGAGGGAAAACCCGAGCTGCTGCTCAGCCAAGAGGAGCGGGAACGTTCTGAGAGGAGGCAGCAGAACATGTCGGCCCGGTTCTTTGAATGCTCCACCTCATGACCTGTGAACGCTCGGTGACATGAAGCCGACATCAGCCCTCAGCTGAAGCTGGGAGATGTTTGACGGACTGCTGCGTACTGCAGGTGTCTCAGGTGTCTCAGGTGTCTCAGGTGTCCCAGGTGTCTCAGGTGAAGGCTGATGGAAGCTGAAGCTCAGCGCTCTGAGCGTCGACGTGTTTGTGGTGTCGAACAAACAGCGTGACCTGGTTCAGTGAGTTTTTACAGGACCGGGACACGCAAACAGAGTCAGGACAGCGAGGAGGAGGAGGTGGTACTGCTTCAAACACGACCCCTCTGAGAGGTTCTGGTTGGGAAGTGTGTCAATGAGCAGGGATCACACACACACACACACAGCGATCACGTCTGATATTCTAATTAGTACGACATCAAACAGGAAAGAGGTCCACCGGCTCCCAGCAGACCTGAAGCCTGTCCAACAGCCCTACCTTCACTGTGCACACACCTCACATCCAGTCTAACAAAGTTTTCAGGTCGTTCCTGCTTCAGGGAGACAAACAGGAAGCTGTCGCTCTCTTTGTTCGCTCTGACAGCAGCTTTCCTCCGTTAGCTAAAGAACGCAACAAAGTCAAAGTTGATTCAGACGCCTGACTTTCTGCTTTAACTGGCCGCAGACCGGCTGTGAGTCCACAGCATGCAAACCTGATGAAGACACAAAGATGTTACCGGATATTATCATTCATGTAACCTTGTGGCGGCAGGCCAGGTGCCCTACTGTCACCCTGATTCAATCTGACCCTCGGGGGGGGGAACCTTCCTGTTTCAGGGGACAGAGGGGCTGATGGACACACCAAGGACAAGTAACAGAGCTCCAGCTGATGGATTCATGAAAACAAAATGAGTCTGTTCACTGGAAACATTCTGCTGGAAGGATCCACGTTCATGCTGTCAGACTGCACTGAGCACGCTCCCACATCCACTGGCGACTCTGACACAAGTAAGTTATTTATCTTCTCACCTCTTCAGGGCTGGAATGAGTTTAGTTTCACTCCATGTTCAGCTCTCTGCACATGTTTCATCAAACGCTCTGACCTTTGACCTCCTTATTGTTGCAGTTTGTAATCAGACGTGAACCTTCATCCTTCTACAAAGTAGTAATGAGAAGAAAGCAAAGGATGGAAGACGACTGAACACAGATTCCACGCGTCGGCCCTCGTCCAATCACATCCCGCCGGGCTCAGTCGGAGGGAGGAGGTCAAAGGATGGAGGAATCTTCCGTGAGTGTATATATGAGAGCGAGAGAAAAGTGAGTTTGATAAAGGCGTGGACAGAAAGCGGCACGGAGCGGAGGACAGAAAGAAAAGACGAGACAGGATGAAGACGTGAAGACGGAGAGAGAAAACAGGAAGCAGAAATAAAAGAAGGAACGTCTGTTTAAAGGTCAGTCTGCGTTTTTATCAATGAAGTTCATTTCTTCATATTCATGATGTTCTTATTTTAATATTCAAGCACAACAATATGTTTTTAATGTAAACATCTGAAGTCAATCAGTTTGTTCTTGAACGATGAGCTGCTCGTGTCTGTTTGTGATAATTCAGATTTTATCTGATGAAATTCAGCAAGAAAAGAAACAAAATGAACTGATGAATTCTTCCTGTAAATATGATGAATAAACTCAGAATGTAAAGATAACGTTTAATAATCATGAACTGATACTAGTAATAATAGTTTATACAGTATTTGAATCTTTAGTGATCAATAACTTCAGGACAAATGAATGAATAGATGCCAATGAGCTGATGTGTGTGTTGTGCCTGCAGGACGGGACATGAGGATGAGTCCAGACGCTGAAGAGGTGCAGACTTCATGCATGTCATGTGTGTTACTGTCTGAACTGTCTGACAGGAACTTACTGACACTGATGTGTGTGCAGTCCATCAGGTGCTCCGTGTCCAGCTGCAGCTGTGCGTGTTTCAAACCAGGAGCTGTCCCAACTCAGGTCATGTGACTGCTGCGGACACGGCTGGGTGGCACACGGTAACACACCACACACACACACACACCACACACTGTGTAGCTGTCTGTCAGAGGTTCATGTGACCAGCCGTGGCGCTCTGCAGGGCTCCACGTCGTGAAGAAGAAACTCTGCAGTTTGACAGCGACCACAATGTTGGACCGACTTCACCCGCTGCAGATGTGTTCAGTCGCCGTGGTGACATGAAGTCAGGTGTCGCTGTCATCACATCACCGCGAGCATCTGGAGAGAGCATCTGCACACACACGCACACCACACACACACACACACACACACACACACCACACACACACACACACACACACACACACACATCACCCTTTTTGTGTCGCTGATACACATCAGTTAACTTTAATAAAAATAATAAATGTGTAATAAAAAAGCTTCTTTGTCTTGCAGATGTTTTAGACACAGTTTATTATAAACAGTATTGATTTCAGGTCCTAACTCTCCATCCATGTCCTTCCAGCCTTGGAGAAGCTCCATTTTCCAGGCCCAGCAGCACCTCCAGCTGCGGCCCAGCCAGAGGTGGCCCTCACTGGGCTGGTGTTCGACCTGAGCTCCCCTGGTCCTATACGGAGCTCAGGCGGTTCCCGTTCGGATATAAAATCCTGCTGGACCGTCTCTTCAGCGTCCCTGACCCCTGAGCAGGTACGCCTGGTCGTCATTTTGTGCTGTGTGGTGGAGCGTCGTCCATGTTTGATGTGTAACAGTAACGTTTCGTCTCAGGTCAGTGACATTCTGCACACACTGGGCTGGACTTTGGGGGATTATGTTAGAGGCTACATGCTGCAGGTAAGCACGGTTGATTTCTTTGCTCATGAGTCAGTCCTCTTCAGTCTGTTGAGGTTTGTTTCCCTCCAGTCTCCCAGTGGGAAGGTGTTGGACCGCTGGTTGATGGTGACCCCTGAAGAAGAACTGCTCATCCTCAAACAGTTCTTTCGCTTCGGTGAGACGCGGCCTATAGTCGAGCTGATGACGCTTCAGTGCCTGCCGGGCGTCAGTCACCTCTCTGATCCAGAGCTCAACCCGACCCCGAAGAGCTGCCGGACAAACGTCGGCATGTTCTTTGGGCGGAACGGGGGAACAACTCCAGGATCTCTGAGGAACGCGAGGGAGGAGATTCACATTTCGAGGCCGGCGTCTGCTGCTTTAAGAGAGGCCGTCCTGCTGAGCACGACGCGGACCATCACTTTGAAAACCTCCCAGGTGGACAGTCCTTGCTTCTGCCCTTTCCACTTTCCAAGCTCCGCCATGCAGTGTTTTGGTTCCTCCCACCAAGGTAGCCTCCTAATAACCCGTACGCCGAGTTTTTTACAAACATAGTTTAACTTAGTGTGACGGCCCTCCTTCTTGTTTGTCTCTTATCAGGAGCTTCCTCCTCCCAGTAAGGTAACTCAGTGCCTACGGAAGCCCCCCGGGACCAAACTGGGCCGAGAGGACATATTCATGAAGGACAAAGAAGACATCAAGAAGCTGATTGTTTTAAAAATTAAAGCAGACCCCAGGACAAGCCAAACCCAGCCTTGTCGACGTGGCATCAGAACCACGAGCACGAGCTGGACCTTCACGGGAGCGTGGCCAAACAGGAGAACACCTCCTCACTCGCTCCCTCGTTAGACTCCTCACATCATCCGTCTTCCTCCTCGCTGAAGATTTCCCAGAAGTTCCA
Source organism: Nibea albiflora (assembly GCA_014281875.1). Taxonomy (NCBI): domain Eukaryota; kingdom Metazoa; phylum Chordata; class Actinopteri; family Sciaenidae; genus Nibea; species Nibea albiflora. The sequence continues at coordinate 870,215 of CM024809.1, read as the reverse complement.
GGGCTCATCTTCCTACTCTTTCAATCCTTTCCCATCCTCCTCCTCCTTCCTCTGTCCTCTTCCTACCTCCTCATCCTTCTCTTCCTCCCTTCATCCTCTACCCTCTTCCCTCTGCGCCCTCCCTCCACCGGCAGGAGGACGGAAGGGAAGGGTGTGTTGTGGCGTTTGTGGGAAAAGCTTCTACGACAAAGGTAGGAATGATGTTTCTGTGTCTTCTGTCTGTCCAGTCCTGGAGTCTTGAAGAGTTCCTCTGCTGATCGTCTTCCTTTGCAGGGTTATTTGGCACCAACTTAACGAGCACTCTCTTCTTTCTGTTTGTGCAGGAACGCTGAAGATCCACTACAACGCTGTCCACTTAAAGATCAAACACTGCTGCACGGTAGCCGGCTGCACCATGGTGTTCAGCTCGCTGCGCAGCCGAAACCGACACAGCGCCAACCCGAACCCGCGACTACACACAGGTGGCAGCAGAGACGCACACACACATAGAAACACACAGTGTGAAACACAGATCCACAAGGACAAACACGCTGCTACAAACAGCGCTGACCCACGCCGGGAGAAAGAGATCAGCAGCACACTCTGGCACCAGGAGGACGATGAACGCTCACTGGTGTGTGTGCGCTCCCTGAAGAATGAGTTCAACGGTCACGCAAACGCCCAACATGGCTGCCGGGACAACACACCTGCTCAAGCCGACTCCCCTCCTCCGTCTCCCCGGACTCTGAGCCAAGACGCCAACCAGAACTTCACCCTGAGTGACTCCACATCCGGATCCGACCCGGCCCCCCAGGCCCTGCCGCCAACTCCACTCCTCCCAGCTCGCAGTGCTTCTTCGCTGGGCTCACCTCCCTCCCTCGCCTCGAGGGCCGAACACCGCCGACACCCTCTGAGGCTTCACGCCGACCGCCCTGCACCTGCTCGCTTCCCGGGCCCAACAGCTGTCACCATGGCAACCTGCAACAGTCAACCCATGTCACGTGACTATGGTGCCATAGAGGGAAAACACGCAGAGGCGCTGACCAATCAGCTGCAGTTGTGGTGGGAGTCAGGCGACCTTGCACCAAAGAAGAAGTCCAGGAAGTCGAGCACGCCGGTGAAAATAGAAAGAGAGAAGGACGAGCGGCTGAACGAGGAGTGTCGAGGACTTTAACACGAATCTGTGAAGAAATAACTTATTCTGTCTCTGCTGATAAATGTTTTATTTCCCAGCATGCTGCTCTGTGCGGGGGCGCCCCCTGTGTTTGTTCTCTGTTACTGCACCAACATCTGTAATAAAAACACGCTGAGATTTTAAATGTGGGACTTTAATAATTATCACGTTATGTATTTCACATCGTTCTTTCTCTGTGTTTGTAGTTCTGTTTCATATTTTATAAAATAAAACATTTAACACAGTAAACAAAGTCTAATCTGTCATTTTAACATAAATTCCACTTATTAATGCTGATTTATGATATTTGTATTTTTGAAACTTCTGTTGGAGCAAATTGGAAATAAATAATTTAAGGACAGTAGAAACAGTTATTACTTTTATTTGTTCATTATTATTCATATTTAATATAATTTATTATTTTATATTTTCACTGGTCAATCTTTACAGGAAGAGGACAAAGTAAACGGAACCTTTGTTCTGGCCTTCGTTTCTACACGGACGACACAAACCGGAAACGCGTTGATCAGGTAAACACAGAGTGATCAGAGTTCACGTGCATAAAATCAGCTGTTCGCAGTGAACAGCTGATCGGTGGTCTCCCGCCAACATGTCTCGCGGTGACGCTCTGCGCGGGTTCGTCACCGACAGGCTCGCCGCCGCCTCGCGGGAAATCTTAGCGGTCGTGGACAGAGTCGTAGCCGGATACGAGGAGGAGGCGTCGGGCTTCAGGCGGGAGATCGACCGGCAGAGGAGGCAGCTGGAGGTGCTGCTGCAGCCCCGGGTCACCCTCACGAGGACAGGTCGGTCATCAAGAACGTTTAAATGTCGACAGGTGAACTGGCACATGTCAGCCAATCAGAGACGTGGCATTGTTTAACAAGCCAATGTCAGCCAATCAGAGACGTGGCATTGTTTAACAAGCCAATGTCAGCCAATCAGAGCTTCATGAGCAATGACCTTTTCAAAATAAAACATCTTCTCCAGGTGTGAAGCGTGGCAGGAGCCTCGGCCTGGATGAGGAAGGTGAAGAAGATGAGGACGGGGACGAGGACGAGGACGAGGACGGGACTCCTGAACCGTCAGAGAACCTGGAAGAGTCAACGAATCAAACGCCACCAAGGTCCGTGAAGACTTTTAATTTACAGGAAATATGAAGACAGTTTGAATATTTCTGATCCATCTGTTCATCCATCCGTCCATCTGTTCATCCATCCGTCCATCTGTCCGTCCGTCCGTCCGTCCGTCCGTCCTCCTCTTATCTGTGGTCGGGTCGCGGCAGCAGCAGGTTTAGCAGGGTGCTCCAGACGTTCTATCCTCCCCAACAATGTTCTTGTATCCGCGATCTCATTCTTTGGTTCTTTGGTTGCTACCCAAAGCTCATGACCTCAGTCGAGGGTTGGAACGTAGACGGACTGCCTTCTGGCTCTGCTCCCTCTTCCCCACCACGGTCCGGTAAAACGTCCGCAGTGCTGCAGGCGCCGCACCTAACCGCAGATCCATCTCGCGAACTCGTGAACAAGAAGACCTCAGGATGCTTGAACTCTTTCGCTCAGGGTGTAATGTTGCTGTATTTACTGTGTTTGATCCAGTGAACAATGACTTTCACGTCTTTCACAGGGGCCAGTGTAAGAAGAAGAAGAAGAAGCCCGGCAGACCTCACATCAGTGAGCCGCAGAACCAGGTCGACCTCAGGATCCGGTTCCTGGAGGACGTGCAGACCGACGTGGTCTCCAACAGCAGTAAGAGAAGCATGAACTGTGTCCTGGTTTAAAGGCGTCAGTTAATCCTGTGAGGTTGTTGTTGCTTCATCGCGTCTCTCTTTCTTCCGTCAGTTCTTAAAAAATGTCCGGCGCTGAAGCTGAAGTGTTGCCGAGACCTGCCGGAGCCAGACTTTGTGGACCTGCTGAAGTCCACCTTCTCTCAGCTCTGCGGAGACAACAAACCTTTTGACATCTTAACGTCGGACAGAAGACGAAGGTTACAGCCTCTGAAGGTGAAGACGCTGACACCAGCTGAGATCCACAGAAGCATCAGCAGCCTCGGAGGGGCGACGTCGACGCTGTACATCAGACTGAAGGTGGTTTGTTCATCTCACCCTCAAAGACAGAGAAGCTTTTGAATTTTCACAAACGATTGATCCAAGATGGTTTTTATTCTTTCAGACACACAAACAACCTCCGGACAGCGAGGACGAGACTCCGCAGACAAAAGACAACAACGCTGCTCTGTCCGCCTCGGCTGATGAAAGACATCAAGCCAGGTAATTCAAAGAATTCACCAGTAAGAGGTGAAACGTTGAACTCGCTGAACTTACTGCATCACTGATCTGTTTCTGCAGCATTTCATTGTTCAGCTTCATGCTACTTAAGTGAGCTCTGAGCGCCATCTACTGTAGCAATGCGCTGATACCGCACCTAAAATAACCTGTAAACACTTCTTCATTTCTTCTCTTGGTTCCCACAGCGGCCTTGTTCAGGAAGGTGAAGCTAGCAGAGTTGGTTTTATGTCCTGGAAGCTCAACATCGCAACCACAGGACGTAGAAACAGGAGATACTCATGAACCAACTGAGGACTTGGTGGCCTGCTCTACAGCTGAAAGTAAAGCGGACGGTGAGACGAATGATTGGAAACAAGACAAGAGTGAGCTGAAAGAAAGTGAGTCTGAACTACAGTCGAAGACGACAAAGAAACAAAAAAGACATTCTGGTGTCAGGACCGCTGAAACAAAGCCTGAGAACAGTGACAATGTTTTTTCCTGCAAAGCATGTGGAGCTCTGCATGAATCAGAAGTCCTGCTCTTCAAACACGTCTGGAGTCACACGGACGACCCGGGAGATCTTTGCGGCGTGTGCGGAGACGTCTCCGAGTCCGCGGAGGCGTTGAAGGATCATCTTCTGAGTCAGCACAAAACTGCCGACTGTCACATTTGTGGAGAGTCTTTCCTCGATGTCCTCAGCCTCAATGAGCACGTGGCCGCACACTCCGGGGAAAGACCGCACCAATGTGATGTTTGCCATGAGGCCTTCGCATTGAAGGAGTCCCTGGAGAATCACCAGAAACTCCACAAGGCCGATAAGGTGCACAGCTGCTACACCTGCCATAAAGTGTTTGAACTGAAAGAACAGTTGAAAGTTCACTGCAGGACTCACGGCAACAAAAAGTCGCACCTCTGCGGCGTGTGCGGTAAATCCCTCAGCGACTACAGATCTTTATCCCGTCACAAGATGACCCACTCCGGGGAAAGACCTCACAGCTGTCTGATTTGCGGGAGGCGTTTCAAACTTCTCGGCACGCTGAGACAACACGAGAAGATTCACACGGACAGAGAGAGGTCGTACCTCTGCGACGTTTGCTGCAAAATGTTCCTGACGAGCAAGCAGCTGCAGATCCACATGAGAACTCACACCAACGAGAAGCCGTACCACTGCGGCGAATGCGGTAAAGGGTTCTCCACCAAAGGAGCTTTGACGATTCACATGCGGGTCCACACCGGAGAGACGCCGTACCGCTGCCCGGACTGTGGCTGGTGCTTCAAAAGAAAGTTCAACCTGGACAAACACGTGACGGTCCACTCGGGCTACAAACCGTTCGTTTGTGGGATTTGTGGGAAAGCATGCGCTCGCAAAACCTATTTGACGGTCCACATGAGGACCCACAATGGTGAGAGACCATACAAGTGTACCCTGTGTGACAAAGCCTTTACTCAGAGCCACTGTCTGAAAACACACATGAAGAGCCACCTGGTGGCAGAAGCTGCGACGTGACGCGACGCTGCAGAATAATACACACGGTGACCAATTACAGGAAAATCAGTTTGCAGCAGTTTGTTGTAGTTCTTGCTCATTTTTGTGTTTTCGTTGTCAAACGGTACCAATAAAAAGTCCATTCCATCCCGATTCTGTTGCCCTTTGGCTGAGGTACTTGCAGCACACTGAACCGGGATGGTGAGCAGCTAGAACATCGTCTACAGCCAAATGTAAGATTTCCCACAATCTCCTGTTTGTTTCTCCGATGTCTTTTGTCTGCTTGAAGCTCTTTACTCAAACTAAGCTTGTGTCCTCACCACAGCGAAGAGCAGCGAGAGAGAATGCAGACAGTGAGCAGAGCAGAGGAAAAGGTTAGTAAGTTTTCAGTCAGTGAATGTACAGTGTGAGTGACCAAGAAAAGTCTTGTTCTGTTTTGGACTTTGGTTATCCTCGAAGCCGAGGTGGAGGTGACAGTCCGCCTAACAGATGTAGTACATGTATGTAAGGGTAAGGGACGAGTTTCAGGTTATTATACCGGAAGCGTTTAATAGAAATGCAGCTCGAGAAACTACAGCCAGCTCCGTGAGCCTGTACCAAGTTTAGTGATTGAGGATCATTTCCAGCTGGTATGTTACATGTGAATCACAACAGGTTGTGTTTGTATTCCTTCGAATACCGACTGGTGGAACGAAGAAGGTTGAGTCATTTTGTTTGTTTTCCGATAACTCAGCGTTCAAACATCATAAATCCACAGATCGTCGGTATTCGACTGTGAACATGGCCGCCACCTGTTCATGGAGAAGCTTGTTGTGCCTGACCAAAACCTTTAAGAAGCAAAGACTAAAAAACAACTACATGGTGACATGACATTTATTTCATTGGTCCAAACATTAGAGACGTGTCAAACCACTGATGCTGCTTTTTCCTTAGATGTTTGTGAGGGAAGGTAAATTCTGTCATTGGACATATATACAACATTATACATAGATACATTAGTATCATCAGCAAATAATTCATAAAGTCACCAACATACAGCTTAAAGAGGAGCGGCCCTCAGCTGTGACGTGGCAGCACAGTGGTATTAAACTCTGAAGGCGAAGGTGCCAAGTCACAATCACATAACATCAGAGACACATTTGCATTGGACACACAGTCTTCTGTTTGTGTTTTCTAATTTGAATGGACAGTAGCTAGAACAGTGAACGCATCATTACTTCTGTTTTACATTTTTCTTTGCGATCCTGCTCGTTGACATGGACAGACATGTTGGAACCGGTTTACGTCTGGACCAAAGGCAACAGTTTAGACTGTGCAGTGTTATAACTGATGAATCAAACCGTACATTGTGTTATTTAAATTATATACAAAATGACATTATTTTTCCAAATCAATGGTGAAACATCCAACTTTATGTCCTCCAAACCGGGCTCTTGCTCGTCTTCACTCCCTTTTCTTCCTAATCTTACTTATTCTAACTGCAGATAAACATAGGTACATGCTATTCACTGCATTCACTACGACAAAGGTTAAATAGTACCTATATCAGTGTCGCTAACTTATATCACATGTGACTCTGCCCTCATCACGATTCAGCGTTTGGTTTGCAGCACTGTAGTTTTCCTGCTCGGTGTAGAAACAGAAGAGGTAACACCAAACTGCTGGGCATGTCGAACCAGTATGTAGCCATCATCACCAAGCACATCTCGTCATAGCCAACTGAACCGTACATCACAGTGGCAACCGCGTTCGCCCCAAAGCTCAACGACAGCACTCCCATTATTCCCATGATGGTGTAGAAAGCCCTCTGCTTTGATTGGTCGACCCGTTCCCCAGTTGCACCCTTGTCACCCGGCCCTGGGCGTCTGAGAGCGCGGAGAACAGAAACGCTGCAGAAAAAGGTTTCAATTAAAGCAAAAGTTAATGTGCAAATATTAAGGCCTGAAATTACTTGTGGGGGACAGAGTATGGCAGCAGGCAGGCATCCAAAGGTGATTAACCAAACACATCCAAGGCTGATGTTCCGGATCTTAACACCTCCCGCTTGTTTCAGCCTCAGGTAGGTGACGGGATGGACGATGGCCAGGTAGCGCTCCACACAGGTGAGGATGTGAAGCAGAGCCTTTCCAAGGACGGTGACAGAACCGACACAGAACCCCACTAATGCAAGATTTAGAAGATCCATGTTGCTGCCAGTAAAATATAAGATGAACCCAAAGAGTTCATTCAGCTGCATGGCGACGCAGTGGTAGGTGAAGATGTCAGAGTGACTTGTTGCAGTCGAGCGCTGTTTCCTCCATCGCTGGAAACCCAGGTAGAGGACGAAGGTGAAGACAGGGAGGAGGAGGAGGTTGGTGATGGAGAAAGCAGAGAAGATGTGGATGCTCGTTCTAGTAGTGAAGCATTTGACAAAAGGATTGAAGGAGGAGTTGGAGGAGAGGTCAGCGAAGGAAGAGCTGAGGGACATGTTTCTATCCACGGAGAGGCAGAGAGAAGGAAAGCACGAGAAAACACGTTAAATACGTCTCGGTGAAGGTTTATCAGTCATCATCAAGAGTCAACCCACCTCAGCAGAGTTTCTTTATAATCGTCCTTCAGCTGCGTCTCCAAACATCTGCGATGAGTGTGCCGGCGCGTTGATGTTTTTGTGATGGTGACACAGGAGTGGAGCTCTTTGCTATGCACATTTTATGGTCCTTGTTACGGTGAATTACCTCAGGCAAATGTTTTCACATGATTGTGTCACTTTGAATGGACAGCAGCAGCACGATTTGAATATCATGTCCGTCACCTCCATCAGACACTTCAATACACTCAAACACGGCAAATTATTATGTGATTTATTTCTTAATGAAATACAGTGATGCCATAAGTCATTATACTACATTATCATGATGAAGAAACAGACACTGATTAATTTATAAATTCAAATCAGTCATTAACAGCTGAATTTACATCGGCACCAACAACGCTCACTCTTTAATGGTTCATGAAAATGAGAATTTATCAGGACTCGGATGGCTCAGAAACAGAGAGGTGTGTATTCAAATCATCCATCATTTTCTCCAGAACACCTGGCTGTGTTATTTCCTCTCTACAACACAGAGTGCAATTTATTTATTTCTTCCTGTTAATGACAAATTAGCAGTTAGCAGTTAGCAGTTAGCCCTCTTGCCTGCAGTAGTGAGATTCTGTGGGAGTCAATATTATTTACATCAAACATAAACAATGTTATTCTTCAAATTTGTGCTGCAGTGCATTTTTACGCAGATGACACAATATTATACGTCCAAGGTCAAAATCCAACCCAGGCTCCTCATCATCATCCTCATCTTCATCCTCATCCTCATCCTCATCTTCATCCTGCTTATTTTAAATTCAGATAACACAAAGTACATGCTGCTCTTCATATCTACCTGTGGCTGACTGTCCTAAACCTTTAAATGGTACCCACATTACTTTGAATGTCTTGTTAGTAGTATTTTCATCATCTCTCATCCTGGTTCAGTGTTTGGCTTTACAGTTTAATTTTCCCGCCCGCTGTAGGAACAGCAGAGGTAACACCAGACTGCTGGGCACAGCAAACACAAACAGAGATAAATTCAGCAGACACACTTCTCTCTGGCTCACTACACCTGAATAAAACAAAAGATGAATCGTCAGATTCCCCCCAAACCTAAACATTAAGACTCCCATAATCAGCAGGATGGTGTAGAAAGCTCTCTGCTTTGATTGGTCGACCCGCTCTCTGTTCCCGCCCTCGTCGCCCGGTCCTGGACGTTTCAGAGCACAGAGAACAGAAATGCTGCAGAAACAGACGACAGTCAACGAGAAGCCCGTGCTGCAGTAAAATAAGATCAAACCAAACTCCATGCTGGCAAAATACTTGGCTGGCAAAGATCCAGTGGTGATTAACCAAACACATCCAATGCTGATGTTCCGGATCTTAACCCCTCCCGCTTGTTTCAGCCTCAGGTAGGTGACGGGATGAACGACGGCCAGGTAGCGCTCCACACAGGTGAGGATGTGAAGCAGAGCATGTCCAAAGGAGGTGACCCAACAGATGGAGAACCCCAAAACGATCAACTCTGGACTGCTGTAGAAGCCTCCACAGAAGTAGAAGGTGAACCCAAAGAGTTCGATCACCTGCATGGCGACGCAGTGGTAGGTGAAGATGTCGGAGTGACTTGTTGCAGTCGTGGAAGTGGCAGCGCTGTTTCCTCCATCGCTGGAAACCCAGGTAGAGGACGAAGATGAAGACAGGGAGGAGGAGGAGGTTGGTGATGGAGAGAGCAGAGAAGATGTAGATGCTCATTACGGATCTGTGACAGAGGTCCAAGACAAGATCAAAGGAGGAGTTGGAGGAGACGTCAGTGAAGGAAGAGGAGCTGGCTGACATGTTTCCACACACGGAGGCCTGGAGAGCAGAAAGAGAGGCCGAGGCAATTAAATCAAGTTTAAGGACACAGCTGCTCTGCACGGTGGGAGAACCCGAGGCTGAAGACAGGTAGATCTTACATCAACAAGAAGTCCATGTTAGAAAATTCATGAAAGAAATCAATCACACATTTGAATTCAGATAAACTGTCCAAGTAATACGATGTAACAAATAAAATATGAAAGCCGTGAGGAGTCTCTAAGAACCAAAGAGTCCCACCTCAGCAGAGTTTCTCTGTGACCGTCCTTCTCTGACTGCTCGCTCACTGATGTGTGCGATGAACAGGTGAGAGCTGCACTGTCAAATCATATTTCATTAACCTTTTTACGGTAAATTACACAAGCAAATGCATTTTTGTCATTATTGTGTGGCAGGCAGGTGAGCAGCAGCAATATTTGAATATGTGTGCATGAGTTTGTCACCTGTGCTGCAGGATTTGTATAAAGATGATGAGACACAGTGTAAATGACTGTTTGACACTTCTTTATTTAAACACAGTCAGATCACAGTGTGGAGTAACAACATACAATCAAACAGGACAAACTTCATTTTTATTTGGCTTCTGCAAAAATATCAAATCATTTATTGTCATATTAAAAGCAAGAAAGTCCAAATATGGTTGAATAAAAAGTGAAATGTGAGACCAGAAGTGTTGACGCAACATTATGCCACAACTCTGAACTAACAGTGATTTTTGTGCTGATGTTCCAGATCTTTATTTTTACTTTTTAAAACTCGAGTCAAGTGTCACAATAAAATCATTCACATTTATATATTTATACACCTGCGCTCCTCTGCTACTCTACAGACTCACATCATCTACGTCTTGCTTGTGTAAAACATCAGCGTACTCTGGATACCAAGAACATCTTTATTCTTTCTACATACTAGCACAGACAGATTACTGACTCGTGACAGCAGTCTGTCATTTAAGACTCATCATTTAACTTCAGATATTAAAACAATGATTTGGCATGATTACGTGACATCCATCTCTTCAGGTTATTATGTAGCTGTGCTGGTTCTGCTCGTTAGATTCCTTTCTAGCATGTTCTGTTAATCTGACACAGCGTCCTGGCTCAGTGCTGCGTTCACAGCCTGGCTCAGTGCTGCGTTCACAGCCTGGCTCAGTGCTGCGTTCACAGCCTGGCTCAGTGCTGCGTTCACAGCCTGGCAGTTTTCCTGCCCGGTGCAGGAACAGCAGCGGTAACACCAGACTGCTGGGCACATCGAAGAAGAATACAGACATCATCAGCACGCAGAGGTGATTTTGTTTGACTAGCTCTGAACGTGACATCACGTTGGCGAACAGATTCCCCGTGAGGCTCAACGACAGCACTCCCATTATAGTCACGATGGTGTGGAAAGCTCTCCGCTTTGATTGGTCGACCCGCTCCCTGTTCCCGCCCTTGTCAGCCCGGTCCTGGACGCCTGAGAGCGCAGAGAACAGAAACGCTGCAGAAACAGACGACAGTTAACGAGAAACCCGTGACACAGAAGTAGACAATCGAATTCAAATCAGAGCTGTCCAGATAAATGGCCGGCGACCATCCAAAGGTGATTAACCAAACACATCCAAGGCTGATGTTCCGGATCTTAACACCTCCCGCTTGTTTCAGCCTCAGGTAGGTGACGGGATGGACGACGGCCAGGTAGCGCTCCACACAGGTGAGGATGTGAAACAGAATCTTTCCAAGGACGGTGACAGAACCGACACAGAACCCCAGTAATGCAAGATTTAGAAGATCCATGTAGCTGCCAGTAAAATATAAGATGAACCCAAAGAGTTCATTCAGCTGCATGGCGACGCAGTGGTAGGTGAAGATGTCAGAGTGACTTGTTGCAGTCGAGCGCTGTTTCCTCCATCGCTGGAAACCCAGGTAGAGGACGAAGGTGAAGACAGGGAGGAGGAGGAGGTTGGTGATGGAGAAAGCAATGAAGATGTGGATGCTCGTTCTAGTAGTGAAGCATTTGACAAAAGGATTGAAGGAGGAGTTGGAGGAGAGGTCAGCGAAGGAAGAGCTGAGGGACATGTTTCTATCCACGGAGAGGCAGAGAGAAGGAAAGCACGAGAAAACACGTTAAATACGAAGAATTCCTCTTCAGGTTAAACAAAACTAAACCAAGTCACACATTCAAATGGAAGAACACTGGAAACGACGAAAAGAGAGTTTACATTAAATTCTACATTAAGATCTGTCAGAACACTTTCATACATATTTGAACTATTCTAGTTCATTTGAATTAAAAACGCACTCACCTCAGTAGATTGTCTTTCTGATCGTCCTCTGGCGTCGTCACACTGACTGTATGTCTGCATGCGTTCGTCTCTTTGTGACTGCGTGTTTTTGCATGTTCCTTTTCACGGTAAATTTAATGCAGGCAAATGTATTTTTCACTGCAGTGTCAGCAGCAGCACATGCTACAATCCAAACCACCATACTGAGAGTAATCATTGTAACTTTTATCTGACAGAAAAATACCAAACAGTCACTCATAAGAACAAGAAACGTGAAACTGGATCATCTCATATACGTACTCATTATTCAAAGACAACCAACAACACGTCACATTTAAACACACACTTTAATATTATGACATTTATTATGACAGTAATTTCATTATGCTACAGTGTTACAATCACACTCACACACGTTACATAGTGAAGTGCTGTATAATTCATGCGGAGCCGAGTGTTGAGACGCGTCTGAAACGGACCGCGATGGAGCCGGCGGGGTTTGATAGAACTGACTGGAATGGCCACATATTGCTCGTGATGAAGCGACGCCATGGACGGGCCGGCGCGGTTTGGCGGGGCTGCATTGTCGAGTGCAGATCTGTGCCTCCCACATCCATTCAGACAAAGCTGCTGAAGCTACATGCTAAGATAGCTCATTGCAACACGGCTAATGCCTTAAATACACCTGAAATCGAAGATCCTCCACCGGCCTTCAGATCTGCCGTTTGGAGCTACTTTGGTACGACCCTGCTGGCGAGCGCGTCGTGGACAAAAACTGTACTGTTGAGTCGAAACAAATGTTGGTAATTTCAATAAACTCCAAGTTAAAAAGCATTTTTGTATAATACTGCTACTGAATATCCTATTAAGAGCATTCCCCCTTTGATTGACAGGTGGCAGCTGTCACAGGTGGCTGGTTTGACCAACCAAGCTTCCTTCACACCGCCTCAGCTCCACCCACGCTCCTGCACAGCGGTTTCCCGCCTGTGTAGATACAGCAGTGGTAACACCAAACTACTGGGCAGGCTAAACCAAAGTCCAGATGCCATCAGCACACATCCATCACTGATGTTGATGCATCTAGAATCATACAAACAAGGAGCCCCGCAAACCACAACCACAGTGACCATGTGGGAAGCCCTCTGCTCTGATTGGTCAACTTGCTCCTCAACCCCACCCACATCTCCTGGCCTTGGACGAATCAGAACACGGAGAACAAAGAAATGATGATTATGGAGAAGACTAAGTCCTTTTAGGACGTGTGTTGCATGTACATTTTCTTTTCACATTGTTCATTGTTCATAAACTCTGGCTTGGAAAAATCCCTGCTGGAACTTGTAGTTTTAATCTTGTGTGTTCTTGTGAGTTTGTCTTAAAATCAAACTCTGAACCCGAATGGGAATTTATTTATCTATTTATAATCACTGTATATTCATGTTAAAGATGTTGCCACAGGTGTAGCACCTGCAGCTCGTTCTTAGAATTCAAATGACCTGCAAATACAGCAGAGTTCATTCAAATGAAATAGTGCTGCAAACAGAGTTTGTGTTTGCATAGTTATTTTTTATCACATCCCGGACCACAAAGATTTCCCTCTACGGGGACACTTTAAAAATATGCCTCAGTGGGCGAGTTCAATTTATATAGCAGCAAATCATAACAGAAGTGATCTGATGACTCTTTGTATAAAGAGACCCACCATGAGCACGCACTTGGCAACAGTGGGAAGGAAAAACTTCCTTTAATAGGTTTCCAGGGCTGTGGATGAGATGCTGAAGGCTTCAGGCATTGTTGGCTGTCTGACATGTCTTTTCATTGTCACGTGCAGGAAGGTGAATTACCTGTGGAGTGTCAGACTGGAGGGGTTCCCTTTTCAAAAAAGGGTGTGCTCCAGTTATCAGGGTATCACTGCTCAGCTCGAAAGGAGGCTCAGTCCTCGTCTCTCGTGTCCACCCTCCTGGTGTCTCACTGCCATGGACATGGACGTCTCTGGAAGAACATTTGCCTTCTGTGATCTGTCGTCCACTTGTTGTATATCTGCTTCACACAACATGCAAAACAGCTCCTGCTTCCATTGGTCGCTCTGACCCATGACCATCATCAGTAACCCACAGACTCATTTATTTCTGTTGATTTGAATCAGGAAGCAGTGAACAGCAGTCACTGACTGTGGACAGAAGGACGATCACGGACGCTGCTGACAAGGTGGGACAAGTTACTCTATGATTATCACCGAGTATCTTCTTGTGTGTGTAACAGTGACGTTAATGTGGTGATTTTCTTCTGAACATACCTGGAATGACATTTATCTAAAAAGGTGTTTTCTTGGTGGTGTCAGTCAGACTTTAGAAAAGTTGAGTTTTATACCGAGGTTGCCAAATTGCAGCTCTTTGGGTTGGTCAGAGTTTCAACTCTTTTCACATCAATTCAGTTTTATTCATACAGTGCCAAATAAAAACAGAGATGATCTCTTGACCAAAGTATATTTGATCAAGCCACCGAGCCAAAGCATCGAGATAATCCGACCTCGGAGAGCGGACATCACCTGTTACGTGGCTCGCTGTGCCTCACAGCAGTGAGGGTTCATGATTGGAACAGGTGAAGGAGCTGAAGTGTTGAATGTATATTAATGTTGTCCTTCTCCATCTGTCCATGCAGTCATCAGACAAACAGTCATGTCAGTCAACTCCTCCACCAACTCCAGCAGTTCCCATCAGTCACATGATAGTTTGAAAAAGTGCATCTACACCTTCACGTCCCTCTTCATCGCCTACATCCTCCTCCTGCCGCTCTTCATCCTCGTCCTCTACCTCGGCTACCAGCGATGGAGGAGACAGCGCTCTGTTGCCACGGCAACGACGACCAGCCACTCGGACGTCTTCACCTTTCACATGGTCGTCCTGGAGCTGCTCGGCATCGTGGGGTCTTCTTTCTACTGTTACGGCATCTATACTAATCAAGGTGTCGTGTATTATGGGCTGTACTTACTGTCCTTCATCGCACCTGGACAGACTCTGTTTCACCTCCTCACCTGTGTGGATCGTTACCTGGCTGTCGTTCACCCGGTCACCTACCTGAGGCTGAGACAGGCGGGCGGGGTCAGGATTAGAAATGTCAGCATTGGGTGTGTTTGGTTGGTTTGCCTTGCATCACTCTGTTTGACGATGTTCATTATTTATTATTACCTCCTCTTCATTCTCTTGCTCTTGTCTTTGTCCTCTGTCGCCGTCTCTTTCTGCAGCCTTTCTGTTCTTTGCGTTCTGATTCGTCCAGGGCCAGGGGAAGTGGGCGGGAACAGGAGGCAGGTCGACCAATCAAAGCAGAGGGCTTTCCACACTATGATGGCAGTAACAGGGGCTCTGTTTCTGAGGTTCTTGAGCCTCCTGTTGTCTTCTGCATTTTATTACTCAGCAATGACTAACAACAGTGATGTGTGTTTGAAAGGGTGGGCTATGTCCTGGTTCTCTCTGCCCAGCAGTCTGGTGTTACCGCTGCTGTTTCTGCACCGAGCAGGAAAACTACCAGGTTGTGAACGCAGCACGGCGTCGGCCTGAGAAGGAAGCATCAATATAACATCATAAAGTCAAAGAAAGCTGTAGCATACAACTATAAGATAACACAATAACCAGGTATGAGATTTAGTACAAGTAGAAAACTCAATGAAAATGCTGTTTGGATGGAACACAGCATTGGGTGTGTCTGTTTGGTTTGGTGAGAGTTTATATCACAAACATTATTAATTATAGCTGGATGACACATAGACTTCTGACCCGAGGAAAACATTTCATATCCGAGTAGATTTAGTGACCACAAGAAGGAAGAACTGTTTTATTACTGTTAAGTTTGAGAACTAAAATTGAAGTTCCAGAACAGGAAGTGGTCTGTCATGTAGCTCTTTCATGCATGTTGTCAAATAAACTGGAAAAAACGACTTCATGTCTTGTGTCGTCTTTCTCGTGTGCCGTGTAAGCAGCTACTGATGCTAACCAGAGGTTACACCTGCTTCAAGTCCTCTGTGCTAAGCTAACGCTGAGGCTAAATATACTATAGAGAAAATCAGCATGCTAACGTTTGGTAATTAGCATTAAACAGAGCTAAGGCTGACGGGTTCATCATGTCATACTTTAAACTGCTGATACTGATTATGTGAACTGTCCTATGACATGTTTATGTTTAGAGACGCTGACATATTTCCGTCCTCGTCTCTCGTGTCCACCCTCCTGGTGTCTCACTGCCATGGACATGGACGTCTCTGGAAGAACATTTGCCTTCTGTGATCTGTCGTCCACTTGTTGTATATCTGCTTCACACAACATGCAAAACAGCTCCTGCTTCCATTGGTCGCTCTGACCCATGACCATCATCAGTAACCCACAGACTCATTTATTTCTGTTGATTTGAATCAGGAAGCAGTGAACAGCAGTCACTGACTGTGGACAGAAGGACGATCACGGACGCTGCTGACAAGGTGGGACAAGTTACTCTATGATTATCACCGAGTATCTTCTTGTGTGTGTAACTGTGACGTTAATGTTTAGCATGCTTCCATGATTCCAGCTCTTTGGGTTGTGGTCAGAGCGTTATAGTTAGCATTCAGAGTTTTATTTCTACAGTGGCAAAGTCTGAGCACAGCGTGAGGCTTCGGAGGAGCTGTAGTTTGAACGCTGAAGCTGAACATGTTCAATAAGTTTCTTTGTTCTTCTCCATCTGTCCATCCAGCCATCCATGCAAAGAGACATGTCAGTCAACTCCTCCAACTCCTTCTTCACTTCTCTAATCGATAACTGCCGCCTCTACCCGGCGAGCATCTACACCTTCACGTCCCTCTTCATCATCTACATCCTCCTCCTGCCGCTCTTCATCCTCGTCCTCTACGTCGGCTGCCAGCGATGGAGGAGACAGCGCTCTGTTGCCACGGCAACGACGACCAGCCACTCGGACGTCTTCACCTTGAACATGGTCGTCCTGGAGCTGCTCGGCATCTTGGGGTTTTGTATCTTCTGTATCAGCGCCTACATCAATCTCCCAAATGGAATGTCATACGGGCTGTACGTCTACTTCATCATCGCACCTGGACAGACTCTGTTTCACCTCCTCACCTGTGTGGATCGTTACCTGGCTGTCGTTCACCCGGTCACCTACCTGAGGCTGAGACAGGCGGGCGGGGTCAGGATTAGAAATGTCAGCATTGGGTGCGTTTGGTTCGTTTGCCTTGTATCACTCGGTCTATCACTGCTCTCTGATACATTTTACATCGTCTATACTTTCTTGCTCTTGGTCTTCTCTTCTGTCGCCGTCTCTTTCTGCAGCCTTTCTATTCTCCGCATTCTGATTCGTCCAGGGCCAGGGGAAGTGGGCGGGAACAGGAGGCAGGTCGACCAATCAAAGCAGAGAGCTTTCCACACCATCTCAGTAATAATGGCCGTTCTGTTGTTGAGGTTTATAAGTACCCTGATTTCCAAAGTGACATACAGTGCATCAGGAGTAACCATAGCCGATTGTTTAATGATGTGGTCCATAGCCTGGTTCTCTCTGCCCAGCAGTCTGGTGTTACCGCTGCTGTTTCTGCACCGAGCAGGAAAACTGCCGGGCTGTGAACGCAGCACTGCGTCGGCCTGAAAACTGCCAGGGCTGTGAACGCAGCACTGCGTCGGCCTGAAAACTACCAGGCTGTGAACGCAGCATGCAAAAGTAGATTTAGTCCTCATGAGGAGAACCTCAGTTTTATTCCTTCCAGTAAACTCTTGAAGCGATGTGTGTGTACAGGTGGAGGTGTGCTTGGTAGAGAGGCGGAGCTGTAAAAGTCTCCTGAAGTGCAGAAACTAGATACGTACTTTGTTTTATTTTAAAGGGAACATTCTCCAACTTTAATCTGCAGGATTTTCTCAGCTTCACGCTCTGTGTACAAAACGTTTGATATTTCTTTCATTGCATCTTTGAGTGGAGAGAACGCACACAGGTGTTCTGGGTCACATTATACTGTCTGATTTGAATAGGCAGCAGTCGTATTCAAATGGAGCGATTAGAGAGAAAGCAGTGAAAGTCAACAGTGCTGCTTCACACACTGAACCTTTAAAACTTTAAATCTGACTGTAAACTCTGTTTGTACTGATGCAGCATTTACTGTCTGTAAACAGCCAGCTCCTTCTCATGTGTTCTACAATAAACTACATACATGTACACCTTTCAGGTATGCTGTTATCTCTCTAAGAATAAGAAGCTTTGAAGCATTAAATGAATTCCTCAGGAAAACATTGACCAGAACCTTCTGTGAGGTTAGAACCAAAATATGTTTACAGTGCAGGATCCCGATGAGACGTTTTTATCTGCACACGCTTCTTCGTTATATTTAGTGTGACATGTTTGATAGCTGACGTCTCCGTGTGACTCTTCTGTATCATGTATGATGACAAGAAGATAAGAAAGATAAAGAAAATCTATTAAAAGTATAACTAATATAAATATATATACACAATATGTTTGTAGGTGTTCTTCATACTGTGTGTTCACCCTCCTGGAGGATTAACGTCCGCAGATCATTTGCCTTCTGTGATTAATACCTGATTATGGTCATTCGTTTGTTTTACCGTATGCAAAATGGCCGCGGCCCCGTGGGCGGCTCCGACAGGTGACCATCATCAGTGAGCCACAGACTCATTTACTCTGTTTGTCTGAAGCAAACAGCAGTCACTGACTTTGGAGACAGAAGGACGATCACGAACGCTGCTGACAAGGTGAGAAAACGTCTTTGACACCATTTAATACCTTCAATAATAATATGAAGACATAAAACTGTTAGTTCAGTGTCACGCTGTACGTAATGTCATAATTAGTATAATAAAATGTTTTGGTGACGTCTGTGTGTGTGTGTGAGTGACATGCAGTGATGTTCCTTGTGTCTCATGTGAATGTTGTCCTTCTCCATCTGTCCATGCAGTCATCAGACAAACAGTCATGTCAGTCAACTCCTCCACCAACTCCAGCAGTTCCCATCAGTCACATGATAGTTTGAAAAAGTGCATCTACACCTTCACGTCCCTCTTCATCGTCTACATCCTCCTCCTGCCGCTCTTCATCCTCGTCCTCTACCTCGGCTACCAGCGATGGAGGAGACAGCACTCTGTTGCCACGGCAACGACGACCAGCCACTCGGACGTCTTCACCTTTCACATGGTCGTCCTGGAGCTGCTCGGCATCTTGGGGTCTTCTTTCTACTGTTACGGCATCTATACTAATCAACGAGAGGAAATGTCATACGGGCTGCACGTCTACTTCATCGTCTCACCTGGACAGACTCTGTTTCACCTCCTCACCTGTGTGGATCGTTACCTGGCTGTCGTTCACCCGGTCACCTACCTGAGGCTGAGACAGGCGGGCGGGGTCAGGATTAGAAATGTCAGCATTGGGTGTGTTTGGTTGGTTTGCCTTGCATCACTTGTTATAACAGTGTTCAGTGAAATGTTTTACATAGTCTACTGCATCTCGGTCTTGGTCTTCTCCTCTGTCGCCGTCTCTTTCTGCAGCCTTTCTGTTCTTTGCGTTCTGATTCGTCCAGGGCCAGGGGAAGTGGGCGGGAACAGGAGGCAGGTCGACCAATCAAAGCAGAGGGCTTTCCACACCATCTCAGTAATCATGGCCGTTCTGTTGTTGAGGTTGTTTAGCATTCTGCTTAACGCTGCGATGTACACGTTAGGTAAATTCATTTATGATTGTGTAGTGACGTGGGCTATGTCCTGGTTCTCTCTGCCCAGCAGTCTGGTGTTACCGCTGCTGTTTCTGCACCGAGCAGGAAAACTACCGGGCTGTGAACGCAGCACTGTGTCAGCCTGATAACTACCGGGCTGTGAACGCAGCACTGCGTCGGCCTGATAACTACCGGGCTGTGAACGCAGCACTGCGTCGGCCTGATAACTACCGGGCTGTGAACGCAGCACTGCGTCGGCCTGATAACTACCGGGCTGTGAACGCAGCACTGCGTCGGCCTGATAACTACCGGGCTGTGAACGCAGCACTGCGTCGGCCTGAAAACTACCGGGCTGTGAACGCAGCACTGCGTCGGCCTGAAAACTACCGGGCTGTGAACGCAGCACTGTGTCAGCCTGAGAATGGAGTCAGAGCATGTAAACGACTTCTGACTGAACTTTAGTTTAGTTTATCATATTTATGTCTGCAGACACCAACAGTCCTGACTCACAACTGTAGCGAGCAGATTTAATTGATTTAATTTGAAATGTGACTGTATACATCCTGTTCTCTGTCTGTGTGTTAGCTCTGTGTGTTAGCTCTGTGTGTTAGCTCTGTTAGCTCTGTATGTTAGCTCTGTGTGTTAGCTCTGTTAGCTCTGTGTGTTAGCTCTGTGTGTTAGCTCTGTGTGTTAGCTTTGTGTGTTAGCTCTGTGTGTTAGCTCTGTGTGTTAGCTCAGTGTGTTAGCTCTGTGTGTTAGCTCTGTGTGTTAGCTCAGTGTGTTAGCTCAGTGTGTTAGCTCTGTGTGTTAGCTCAGTGTGTTAGCTCTGTTAGCTCTGTGTGTTAGCTCTGTTAGCTCTGTGTGTTCGCTCAGTGTGTTCGCTCTGTGTGTTAGCTCTGTGTGTTCGCTCTGTGTGTTCGCTCTGTGTGTTAGCTCTGTTAGCTCTGTGTGTTAGCTCTGTGTGTTAGCTCTGTGTGTTAGCTCTGTGTGTTAGCTCTGTTAGCTCTGTGTGTTAGCTCTGTGTGATAGCTCTGTGTGTTAGCTCTGTGTGTTAGCTCTTTTAGCTCTGTGTGTTAGCTCTGTGTGTTAGCTCTGTGTAGCTCTTTCACATATGTTTGAAAATAAACATAAACAAAGTATTTCATGTCCTGTGTTGTGTGTCTGATGAAAAGGCTACAATACAATTACAATGTAAGTCAGCACTAACACGCTTTGGGTAATGTTCACCTTAGTTTAGCCTGTCAGTATGTTAGCATCTGTTAGCTTTGAAGGTAAAGTATTGAACGAATCTATACACTGACCCTCAAATTGATTGATTGATATATACATACATATACACACACACACACACACACATATGTATATATATACATATACACACACACACACACACACATATATATGTATATATATGTGTGTGTGTATATATTGATTTTATCATTTGTGTGTAGGATCCTTCAGACAGCTGTGTGCGAGTGTCAGTCAGATTATTAATGAGTGCTTATATTTGCATAGGCAGGGGATAAACATGGCCGTGGGTTCTTTGCATGTTCCGATCAGCCCTTTAGATGTGGTCGGTTTCCACGTTCTGCAGGGAAATACTCAGACTGCAGGATCAGTCACAGCCACCTCCCTTCATTAACATATCATGTCTGTGCTAACTGAGTGACAGTGTACAGATATAACAAGATACTGATGTGAGGGTGAAGCAAAGGAAAGGCCATGAGGTCCTGCAGTGTTTTTATTATCATGAACTATTGAATATTTGACATACATCAGCTCAGTCTTACATTCAGTATATGATCACAAGGACCAAATATAACAATGTAAATATACATACAGCCACCAAACTATGATATACAGCAACCCAGGTAAAGAATACATACATAGAACCTCAAATATAATATATGGAATCACAAACACAATATATAAACCTTTAAATACATATATAGGATCCCAAATGCAGTCATTTAAAAACATTTTCTTAGTGTTTGTTTTTACTTTTATGAACAGCAACTATGTGACTTCTACACATCTACACCGGAGTGTGAGGAAGAGGAAGAAGAAGAAGAAGGACTAGTAGCTGATGGACTTGGCAAAGTCTTGCTAGTTTCTGTCTTTTGGAAAAGAACTTGGAAGTTCCTGTTTCACTCACTATATTCTTGACTTTGTATCCTGATTACGCGCTCTGCCTGCAACATGCCAGTTTGCCTGTCTTGTGTAGGAACAACAGAGGCAGAACCAGACTGCTGGGCAGAGTCAAAAAGATTCCAATGTCCATCAGCGCACAGACATGTTCTCTGCGCATCCACGGCACATAGGACAAGGAAAAACCAAAAAGAAGCCCGAAAAACCTCAACAGCAGCGTCACCATTATGGCACAGATGATGTGGAAAGCTCTCTGCTTTGATTGGTCAACCCGTTCCTTGTTCCCACCCACGTCCCCCGGGCCTGAACGGGTCAGAACACGGAGGACAGAAAGGCAGCAGAGCAATATGATAATTGCTGAGATACCTAACATGGAGAGCAGTGGGAT
The DNA here is from genome assembly GCA_014281875.1 of Nibea albiflora. Classification (NCBI taxonomy): domain Eukaryota; kingdom Metazoa; phylum Chordata; class Actinopteri; family Sciaenidae; genus Nibea; species Nibea albiflora. The sequence goes on along the minus strand of CM024809.1, from coordinate 848,419 downwards.
GACAGCCGCATCAGGGAAGTACAGTCCTTCTAACCCAACCCATCCAAAGCACAGCAGCCAAACACAAGCCGTGCTGATGTTTCGAACCCTGACCGCGCCCGTGTCTCGCAGCCGCATGTAGGTGACGGGGTGAACGACAGCCAGGTAGCGCTCAGCACAAGTCAGGCAGTGAAACAGAGTCTGTCCAGGGAATGTGATGCTGTATACAAACATGCCCAGTGTTAACAATGTCGTACTAACGATGTAAAAGCCCAAACATGTGATGAAGGATCCAAGGAAAGAGAACATTTCCAGAGTGATGAGGTGGAAGGTGAAGAAGTCGGAGTGGCTCATTGAGTGCTGACGCCTCCATCGTTGAAAACCCATGAAGAGGATGAAGACATACAGACGGAGGAAGATGAAGTTGGCAGTGGTGTACATGGTGTAGATGACCATGCTGGCTATGTATTCCAAGCATTCATCATAGAAAGGAACCGCGGTAACATTGAGGGTGGATGAAGACATCACGGACATGACCTGCAGAGAACAGAGAGAGCAGGGGGCAAAATATGTAATATATAACATCACAAATTCAAACATCAAGTTAACACTTACGCTGATGATGGTGTTGTTTCCCTGCGCCATGCCAGAACCAAACATACAAACAGATTTAAGGGATTCTTTGAATTTCCTATTGGCCTCTCATAAAACCTGACGTGGCCTTTGAATGCCTGAATTTATTTCGATGAATTTGGAAATGTATTAGCCTACGCACCAAATTCATTCAAATTCATTTGATCCTATAACAGGAGCGGCTGGATTCTCTACGCCGTTTCTGTGTCGGACCACAGGCCAGCTTTTTGACTCATCGAGTATTAGAAATATAATTTAATAGTATATAAACTCACTGGTAATAATAATAATAATGTAGTGTTAACACGTGTATAATAGAAATAAATATAAAGGTTATTGGAGACAGACCTTTTCAGCTGTATTCTGGTGAAGATGTGTCCCTCCCCTGTTTTTCCACAGACTGCCAACACCGTCAGAACACAACAGATGATCGAGGAGTGTTTAGAACATGTGGAAACTGATTTGCATTTTACATAACAACCAGTGGCCACCCAGGTAAATCTGATCTGTGTCATCATAGACGGGGGAAACTTTCAGGCTTCAGGTGTGGAGGTGACGGTCCTTTGCTTTTGGTCCAGAGCGAGACGTCAACTTCTGTCCAGGTTGGCTTCGCTCGAGTGCAGGAGGATGTCGTGCAGTCTGAATAGTTCCTGTGATGAGGGTCGCTGCCTTTAAGTAAAACCTCAAAAAAGGAGGAGAAACTTTGTTCCAAATTAAGCATCAGTCCTGAGCAACAGTAAATTTCCATCAGTTGAGTGAACGAATTACACAAATAGTACAGTGCAGCACTGATGTTGGATCCAGGTACAGATGATGTGTGAGCTGCAGTCTTGTTACAGCTTAGAGCCACTTCAACACCTCAACGACAAAATAATTAACCAGAACACCAAAAACACCATAGCAACTAGACATATAATATAATATAATATAATATAATATAATATAATATAACATAACATAATATAACATAACATAATATAACATAACATAATATAACATAACATAATATAACATAACATAACATAACATAACATAACATAACATAACATAACATAATATAACATAATATAACATAACATAACATAATATAACATAATATAATATAATATAACATAACATAACTAACATAACTAACATAATATAACATAACATAATATAACATAACATAATATAACATAATATAACATAACATAACATATATAACATAATAACATAACATAATATAACATAACATAATATAACATAATATAACATAACATAATATAACATAATATAACATAACATAATATAACATAACATAACATAACATAACATAACATAATATAACATAACATAATATAACATAACATAATATAACATAACATAATATAATATAACATAATATAATATAAGGGTATATGGGTGACAATATAGAAATATACAATAATAGAAGCTCTTCAAAGTCAGATATGAATGCTGAAGCACTGACATGTTTCCTTGTTTGTAGACTGATGGACAGCTTCTCGATCACCTAGTAATACCCGACCATCTGTTTCTTTGAGAAGGGTTAAATCTGAGGAGACCTGGCTGTAGGTCCATGAAGATGTTTCACCTCTCATCTGAGAAGAAGTGTCTCCAGCTGTGACTGGCTGGTTGGAAACCAGGTATTTAAGCTGATTGTGTTAATTAAAGGATGGCAGTGTAGATGTGAAGACCATTTGCTCCAGGTTCAACCCTTTTCAAAGATGACCTGACTCTCATATATACATCTACAAACTAAAACACCTCAGCATTAACTTACTAAATGTTCTCACCTATCCTGACCAATATGCTTACGTTAGCATCTGTCATGTGACTGAGTTCTTGTGAGCTTTAACTCAGATTCAAGTTACGACAAGAACACGTTAGTATTCCCGCCCTGTACACAAGCAGCAGTGGCAGAACCAGGCTGCTCGGCAGACAGAGCCACATGCCAGTCGACAGAGCCACACATTCACTTCTTCCAATTCCTGCCTCGTAGTTGAAAATGATATTTAAAATCAGCAGCCCCCCCATCCTGAACTTCAGTGCTCCCAATATGGCCAAGATGGTATAGAGAGCCCTCAGCTTTGATTGGTCAACCTGCCCCCTATGCCCGCCTACTTTCCCCAGCCCGAGGCGCCACAGGACACAGAGGACTGAAAGGCTGCAGAAGTAGATAATAATTAAGGTGATGGCAAATAAGAAGAAAAACAGAATGCTGGGGAAATCAGGGAAGTACAAAGCTGCTAAGCCCATCAAACCAAAGGACAGCAGCCAAACACAAGCACTGCTGATCTTTCTGATATTTACACCGCCTCCTTTTCTCAGTGCCAGGTAGGTGATGGGGTGAACCACAGCCAGGTAACGCTCCACACAAGCCAGGCAGTGAAACAGAGTCTGTCCAGGGTAAGAAAGGAAAATCAGATAATACCCAACCATAAAAAGGCTGAGATGACACATGTGGAGGCCGTAAAGTGTGATGAAATTTCCCCAGATACTGATCATCTCTACAGTGACCATGTGGTAGACGAAGACATCAGAGTGGTTTGCTGATCCTGCAGAGGACGGACGCCTCCACTGCCGGAAACCAATCCAGAGGACGAGGACGTAGAGCGGGAGAAGGAGGAAGGTGCTGAAGGTGAAGGCAACAATTGTTATGAAGCCACTAGTGGATTCATAGCATGTTGAGAAGTGAGGAAAGACAGAGGAGTTTGTGAGGCAGGTGTGAGGGGACAGCAGGGGGACGTCAGACGAGGAGTTGGCTTGCATGTTTGATGACTGAAAGCCTGAGGAGAAGATACAAAGACTTCAAGTCAGGTTTGGTACCAGGTTACCCTGAAATCACCACGCATGGCTGCGATGCATTTTAGACAAGTGAGTCCATCAGTGAGTCCATCAGTGAGTCCTTCAGTGAGTCCATCAGTGAGTCCATCAGTGAGTCCATCAGTGAGTGACCACAGCTGACAAGTTAATGAAGTCTGGCTGCACACACTGGACATCACAGACTCAGAAAATGTAAAAATCACTTTCACAGTAGTTTTTGTTTTCAGACCGTCGCTGTTGCAAAGCAGGAATAAACAGTAACAGAGTTCACAGAGGTCAGTTCTGTCAAGGTTTCATGAACAGGACACGTAATGAGACTGAATCACGTCTTCTATGAACATGATGAGGACATCGTGTGGCTCGATGTATCTGGCAAAAATGTTGATGCTGAATTTCCTAACTTTAACTTTAAACAAGAAACGATTTGTAGACTGAAGTTTCTCAAAATGTTGTCAGTATTTATGAATAATGTTTAATAGGAAGAGACTCCAGCAAGTTAGACACTGGACACAACAACAACAACAACAACAACAACAACAACAACAACAATAATAATAATAATAACGTCTGCACAATGAATTCACCAAAACTCGTCTGACTCACCCAAACTTCACTTCAGTTGTTCTCTGTATTCTGTAAATGTTGTCAGCCGTCCTGAATCTGAACGTTATTAAATGTGAAATCCTTTAAGCTGAGCGGCCAACATTTATTTACGTGTCTTCAGTGAACAGATGTCCTGTTAATGACTTACTGCTGGTCTTTGTGTTGTTTTTGTCAGCATGGGAGGGAAATGAGCAGGTTGTTTGCATCCCACCACTGAACTTAGCTTATACATTCTAATTTTCCATGCGGCCATGTTCTTTCAGAGAAACATCACAATAGTAATAACGCTCTGTCATTTTCCTGTCTTTGGTCTTTCTAATATTTCACATCATCACAGAGTTCAGGTTAAGATGCTTACTGCAGTCATGAGGGTAACTGCTGGGTCACTTTCCTCTCCTCATCAGGTACATGAGCTGGTTGGACGAAGCTGCCGAATACAGAGAAAGACAGAGTGGCAGGAAGCAGCTGACACTGATAACCATGCCGGGAGATCCGGCCTCGCAGTGGCACCGCCAGCACCGTGGGCAGGTAGTTCAACACCATCATTACCTGCACAGAAACACACCTTCAGTCACTTCACCTCTTGAAAACTTGCACTATACAATATATTTAGCCATGTGATGAGGTAGCAGCAGATCTACCTGGATGACCAGAACTGTAATGAAGGCCGTTTTCTTGGCTGGATCCAGGTGCTCTTTGGTGCCGTCACTTGGACCTGGCTGAAGTAAAACCTAAGGAAGAGGACAACAACAACCTCTCCAAGCGCCGCCGTTTAACACCCAGCAGGCTGAACGGGACCAGTTCAAGATCCAGAGCTAATTTAGCTACGAGCTATGCACGTGAATGTGACTACACATCACGCGTTTCATTCAAATGTTGTAATAATTTCAGTACGTGCAGCAGCAGCAGCAGACTGACCTGCAGGATGCGGACACAGCAGAAACCCTGCAGCAGCAGCAGGTTCAGGAAGAGGATCGGGAAGGCGAACACAAACTTCAAGATGATACAAACACAGAAGAACAAAGTCAAACCCCAAACCAGAGGGAGAGCACGGAGACGGGTCCGCACAGAGTTATACCTGCAGACAGATGGAGGCAATTTAAATGTTCAATCACAGTTTGAGAAGTGGTAACTCTCTTATGTAATCACTGAATGTGTGCTGTATCTCAGACCTCAGGTATACGACGGGATGAACCACTGCCAGGTATCTCTCCAGACAAATACATGCCTGAAACAGAGGTCGACCTGTGAAGAGGAAACACCAGCCAGTCCATCAATGCAGCCATCAAACCTCAAGCTGAATTCACTTTGTGAGGAAATGCGACAGAGGACGAGTTCACCTGCACTGAGCAGACTGTAGAAGAAGATGTTGAACGTAAACAAAAAGGCGTTTCTGACGACGTAATAATTGAGCGGACGCAGGAAGGATAGCAAGATGTACGCACACTCCAGCAACGCCAGGTTCAGAGTAATGACCTACAACAGACCAACACAGACAAGACAAGTCCTTTCAAACTGGCATCACGTCATCACTGCTGAGTTCAAGTATCTCAGGGTCTCGTTCTCGGGTGATGGGATGCACCGGTGGACCGTTGTGGTTCCGAGGTTCTCGACGTACTTTCCAGCCCTCACCTCTGGTTGTGACCTTTGGGTAGTAACGGAAAGAATGAGATCGCGGATACAAGCGAGTGAGATGAGCTCAGCCTTGGAGATAGGGTGAGGAGCTCGGACATCTGGAGCTGGGATGGTTCAGGCATCTGATCAGGATGCCTCCTGAACGCTTCTCTTTTGGAGCTGGCGAAGCAAGATGGTTCAGATGTCCATGAATCTCCAGCAAAATTTAACATCTCGACTGCACTGTCACTCCTAAACAAGACCCCAAGATACTTCAACTCCTTCACTTGGTCGACTCCAAGCCGACAGGAGGAATCTACCGTTATTCTGGCAGAGAACCGCGGCTTCAGTTGGAGGCAGAGAGCTTACATGAGTACTGTACACTGAGCTTACGGCCTGCTGTTTGGGTGAAGGAATGATTCATCAGAACGGTTCCCACCTGACTTCCCTGGTGGGTTTACCTTAGAGGCTTGGACGGAGCGAGAGCTGCAGGCGACCGACCAGACCGTCCAGGCGTTCACCGGCAGGCCAAACTACAGGTTAAAACATTTTTTATTTTAGGACGAGACACTGCAAACAACAAAAGAGATGATTTTACCATCCAGCTGCTGAGAACCGGCCAACTCACCAGGAAGTTCACGGCCTCCACGATGAAAAATACCTTGAGTCCGTATGTAGAGGAGGGACACGGGTTCCAGTGAATCTCCTCAGAGGAGTACTGAGAGGAGGAGGTGCTGTTTGAGGAGTTCATCCTCACTGAACACAAACATCATCATCATGTCTCATCACCAAATACAGAAAACAAACGGAACATCAGGAAAATTCAGAAGTGAACTCAAAGAAATCATCATGAAACTTCACCAGACATTTACCCAGGTTTCATATCCAGTCAGCCGCAGAGCCTCCTGCCTTAACTTCTCTAAATCTTGGTGAACATTTGTCTTCATTTGAATGACAGAAGAACGACACAATACGCAACCGTCCACGCCGTCAGTCCCGATCGAAGGCGACGCGGATCTCTGTGGACAGATTGCTTCAATGCAAACCAGTGTCACAATAATATTAGACCACACACACACACACACACCTGTATTTGCAGTGCACACACTCATTTAAGATCTATCATGTGGTATTCAAAGCTGTACATTAGTGCAGCACACGGATGCTTTGCATGAAAGTTCTGCCACCTGCATCAGGCACGCTGCACTGAAGTGACCTGTGAAGTTATTTTGAATGGCAGAAAACCTCATGACCGCTCAGCTGTGAGCTGTTTTATCTAATGTGGATGACGGCAGATCTGTCTGTCTGCCTGTCTGTCTGTCTGTCTGCCTGTCTGTCTGTATATCTGTCTGTCTGCCTGTCTGTATATCTGTCTGTCTGTATATCTGTCTGTCTGCCTGTCTGTATATCTGTCTGTCTGCCTGTCTGTCTGTCTGTCTGTCTGTATATCTGTCTGTCTGTCTGTCTGTCTGTCTGTCTGCCTGTCTGTCTGTATATCTGTCTGTCTGTATATCTGTCTGTCTGTCTGTCTGTCTGTCTGTATATCTGTCTGTCTGTCTGTCTGTCTGCTGTCTGTCTGTCTGTCTGTATATCTGTCTGTCTGTATATCTGTCTGTCTGTCTGTCTGTCTGTCTGTATATCTGTCTGTCTGTCTGCCTGTCTGTCTGTATATCTGTCTGTCTGTCTGTCTGCCTGTCTGTCTGTATATCTGTCTGTCTGTCTGTCTGTATATCTGTCTGTCTGCCTGTCTGTCTGTATATCTGTCTGTCTGCCTGTATATCTGTCTGTCTGTATATCTGTCTGTCTGTCTGCCTGTCTGTCTGTCTGTCTGTATATCTGTCTGTCTGTCTGTCTGTCTGCCTGTCTGTCTGTCTGTCTGTCTGCCTGTCTGTCTGTATATCTGTCTGTCTGTCTGTCTGCCTGTCTGTCTGCCTGTCTGTCTGTATATGTCTGTCTGTCTCAGAGTCACTGTAACATCAACGTGATTTCAAATTAAAATGAATAAATTAAACGTTACACGGTGTTATTTAAATAATTACAATAGTTTTTATTCTAATAATTAATAAAGTGTGTTGATTGACACAGACACTGAGCTCGTGACAGAATCGGACGGATGGGTTCCGTGACGTGTTTCCGGTCGGACTGTTTTTATGGACGGACCGGTGTACCTTGAACTTGTCAGTGTGGATTCATCCTTCTTCTTCTTCTTCTTCTTCTTTTTCACTTTATTTCAATCAAACATCGATGATTAATTAAGTTTTAATCATGTCTCATTATAATTACTTACTGCGTCGCGCGCCTCCCGCCTTCAGGCGGTTGTCGCGCGACAGACGCTCAGACAGCTGCGTCAACTTCAGGGCTGCACCGGTTAGCTCGGCGGCTAAAGCTAACGTCCTCTCACATGAAAACAACAGAACCAGAACCAGAACCGGCTCCAGGTGTTACACAAGTTCCGCCAGGACGAACCCGGTCCGGATCGGCTGTGCTTCCGGGTTCTGGGGGGACACAGCCACCTCAGGTACAGACAGCTAGCAGTTAGCATCATCATGCTAGTTAATAGTTATTGATCAGATCGTCAACATGTCAGTGAAACACGAGCTGCAGTTCCTCTAACGTCCACCTGAGGCTGGCTGCAGCAGTGAGTCAGTCCATAAGTCCCCATGTTCAAATGTCTTCACAGCAGAAATAAACATCGTCCCTCCTAAAACATATTATACATTTATTTATATTTATATATGTCAGTACTTTATTTTTGTTAGCTCAGTGTTAGCTCAGTACAGTTGTCATGAATGGGGAAATTAGCTATAGAGACCAAAAGTGAAGTTGGACATTTGAACATGGGGACTTATGGAGACTGACTCACTTCTGGAGCCAGCCTCAAGTGGACATTTGAGGAACTGCAGCTTGTGGTGATTAACCAGCCAGCTAAACAAGCTAACAATGAGTTAAGACACATTAAAACAGTTTTGATGTCTGCAGCTAATTTCCCCGTTCATGACAACTGTGCTAAGCTAACAATTTACTAATGTAGCAACAAGCTAAAACAACTAACAGCTAACTAACACGAGCTAACAATGAGCTAAAACAAGCTAACAACAAGTTAAAATAAGCTAACAACAAGCTAAAATAAGCTAACAACAAGCTAAAACAAGCTAACAACAAGCTAAGAAAAGCTAACAAGTCGCTGAAAGTATCAGGATTGAGAGTGGTGTGTGTTTTCAGTGCCTCAGCTGATCTACAGTGGGAAGCTGGACTTCCTGGTGTTTGACTACCTCAGTGAGATCACCATGTCTCTGCTCACCGCTGCCAAAGCCAAGATGCCTGTGAGTCTCATGTCTTTACGTCTTCATGTTGCTATGCTCAAACGTCAAATGAGAGCCAGCTTGTGAGATAGCATTAGCTAGCTAATGATAGTTGTGTGTTACTTAGCTAGCTGGTAAGCTTGTGGCTAACATTAGCATGTGTTGTCTTGTAGAATCTGGGTTACACTCCGGACTTCGTCCAGGTCGCTCTCGCTCCGTTCATTAACGACATCCAGCGGAAAGGTGAGTCGAAAACTGTCGGGACCCCCAACCCGCCAGAACTGAATGTCATCGATGTTGCCATGGTAACCGCAGACTGACGGGTGTGCTGTGCTGAACGTGCGCAGGTATCCGCGTGGTCAGTAACGCCGGAGGCGTGAACCCTCTGGCCTGCGCCGAGGCCATACAGGAAGTCATTAAAAAGGCTGGCCTGGACCTCAAGGTCGCCGTGGTGACCGGCGACGACCTCATGCCCCACGTAAGGAGCCTGTGGCAGCAGCATTACATCATCATCTTCAAGCAGACACACTGACTCCTCTCCTTGTGTCCTTTCCTTGTGTCCTCTCCTTGTGTCCTCTCAGAGAAAAAGTCTGTCTGAAGTAAAGATGGCGGACGGCGGCAGACAACAGTTGCCTCAGACTCTGCACAGTATGAACGCTTACATCGGGTACGGACGCGCTCACACAGTTAAACTCATCAAGTCTTTCGTGTCACTCCGTAATATCAAACCTCTCTCTCGATCAGGGCTCAGCCTATCCGGCGCTGTCTGGACCTCGGGGCGGACATCGTGGTGACTGGACGCTGTGTGGACAGCGCCGTGGCTCTGGGGCCGCTCATGCACACGGTACGTTTGATACAGCCAGTGCCAATCACCAGACGTAAAGGTGACCTACGAACGTGATCCAAACAAATAAACAACGCAAACTGTATCCACACATCAACACACATTATCATCATGAAAACAAGTGAGACTGTTTTCACGTGATCAAAACTGATTCCAGGTCAGCGGGTTTGTTCAAATCTTTTTGTTGTTGTTGCAGTTCGGCTGGGAGAAGACTGACTACGACCTGCTGGCAGCTGGGAGGTGACACACACACACACACACACATAGTGTTTGAACAAATGCTAAGAAAACAAGTGTAATTTATTTGTGTGTGTGTGTGTGTTAGCCTTGCAGGTCACCTGATCGAGTGTGGCGCTCAGAGTACAGGTGGAATCTTTACAGACTGGCACAAAGTTCCTGACTGGTGAGACACGACACTGTACATGACGGGTCCAGCCCAGCAGGGGGCAGCTTCACTCAGCCTCCTGGTGAAATGAGCCAGCTTCTTTAGTTTCATGACCTCAGTGACAGTTTCCTCGTGAGTTCATGGTCTCAGGCTGTAGTGTGAAGTCTTCTTCCACACCGCCTGATGTTCATCTAGTAAATTATGTTTCAGTTAGAGTGAAGCAGACGATAAAGCAGCTTCAGAGCGTCCTGTCCAGCTCAACACACCAAAAGTTTCTGTGTCGGCTGGAATACAAGAACATTTGTGACCACGCTCTCGTTAATTATGGTCACTTCTGGCTCCAACAAACCAGGATGGAAGCAGCCACGATGCTAAAGTTGAGGCTTGAAAACCAGTGGACTGTTTTTAGCTCATGCCAAGTGTGAGGTAGTCCGTGACGTCCAGAGGTGACCAGTCATCTTCTTTGTTTGTCTCTCAGGGACAACATGGGTTTCCCAGTGGTCGAGTGTTCCAGTGACGGCTCCTTCGTTCTCTCCAAGCCGCCCAAAACCGGCGGCCTGGTCTCCTTCGGCACGGTGGCAGAGCAGCTGGTGTACGAGATTGGCGACCCGCGGCGATACCTGCTGCCCGACGTCATCTGCGACTTCAGCCAGGTGGTCATCAAGGAGGTAGCAGGTACTGCACACACATCCACAGAGTCAGCGCCGCGGCCACCGGCTGAACTGCTGACTGTTTCTATAAAACACTCCTCAGGAAACCTTAAACAAAGCCGACCCCTGACTGAACTCTCCACCCTCCTCTGAACCTCCAATGAACTCTTAATCAGTTATTTCTGTTTTATTTTCCATTTTTGAAAACTAAACATGAGCCTGTGACCCGGTTTGAACCCGTCTAGAGTTCTGTTCAAACGTCTAACGCTCGCATGAACTTCCTCCGATCCTTCGCTGAACCCTTCCTCGCTGATAACAAACTCCATATGGTAATTAATTCACTGTTCTTTTGGTTTGTTCTGAGCTTCAGCTGGACGAGGTGGTGGGAGACGTCGACACCGCCAGACTTTTGGCACTCTGCTCACGCTCATTATTCACTCTCCGGCTGTTATGTATACATACAAACCAAATATTTTACAACCTCCAACTCTTACATGACCGCAGCACGACCCGGCCGGCTCAGATTCAAGCTTATCGTGACCTACATCAGCTCTGTAAGGACGGTCACCTCAAGAAGTAAGAAAATAATAAAAACTCCCAATAAAGAGTTTTCAGGTACTTGAAGTCGTAGAGTCAGACAGTCACAGATCATTCAGCCTCACATGAGCGCTGGGATTCACAGTGTGGGAGTTCTGGATCAACACTGGAGCAGAAAGTCGGCTTCAGAGGAGGGACGTGAACTTTCAGCTGCTGCTGTTGTTGGACATGTAAATATTTCAGTCTAATTGAGCTTCAGTTGAACTCTTCAGCCTCTGCTGACCACTCCGTGACCTCCTGCGGGAGTTTATTTTTTAACACCGCGGCGCCGGGGACGTGAACTGAAGATGAACCGGTGACGGCGGGTCTGTTGTCCGGTTCAAGCAAGGGTGAGCTGAGTGCAGCGTGATGTTTGAGGACACAGAGGCAGAGACTTCCTCTTCAGGGTCATGTGCACGTTCAGGCACATAAAGGCCTGAAAAGTAGAACCACAGTTGTGTTTGCTTCATTTGACTCTCGGCGTCGACAAACTTCAAACTGTGTGTGTGTGTTTCAGGTGCAGACGGAGGCGCTGTCAGAGTGACGGGGGCTAAAGGCTTCGCTCCGTCACACGACTACAAGGTGAACAACAGTCAGTGTTTCAGTCTGGACTCACATGAGTCGGCCTCTTGAATGTATTCTTCCTCTCCAGGTGTGTGCCACCTACATGGACGGTTTCAGGGCGACGGCAGTTTGTCCGGTCGGAGGTGTGAGAGCAGCGGACAAGGCTCGGCGGACCGCCGACAGCATCATCAAACGGTGTGTGTGAACGAGGAAAGACTTCCTGTGTGTGGATGGACGTGTCCTCTAAGCTTTCTTCTTCTTTGTGTTTGCAGGTCGAAGCGCATCTTTAAGCAGTTAGGGATGGACGACTTCAGCTCCGTCAACATCCAGGTCCTCGGAGCCGAGGACACGTACGGCGCCAACGCTCGCAGAACGGTAACTGGCAAACTCAACAAATACGACGCCACGCGCCAACTCTCTCCACCGCTCACTGTACTCGTACTCGAAACGCCGAAGACGACACAACAAAAGTTAAAGATGAGTTTGATAAAAGAGCTCTGACCACAATAATCCTCCATCCTCAGGTCAGGGTCAGACTTAATCTTGTGTCACGCCTCCCTGTTTGACACAAACTCTCTCTCCTAACAGAACCGGGTCGAGGTGGGAGTTAATCCTGTTTCACGCCTCGAACTCTCACACAGCTCTTTGTTTCTCTTCGTTTTAACATTTCTCTGCGCGTCTCTGCACCACCTCTCCCTCCTCCTGAGTTAAACAGAACAGAATGTACACTCACACCACATGGACATATACTGTATATCATTTATCATCTGGTGTGTGTGTGTGTGTGTGTTCAGGACTCCAGAGAGGCCGTCCTCTGGATGGCCGTCCACCACAAACAGAAGAAAGCTCTTGAAGTCTTCTCCAGAGAAATCGCGTCTGCAGGGACCGGCATGGGTACGATAGCATTTAGCTTAGCGACACAAAGTTATCACACTCTGGTGCCTACATTACCCACAATCCTACTCAACGCCAACAGCTGGATAGATGTTGTTCTGAGCTTCTAGCTTGCAGAGCAGCGACAGACGGCTAACTCCACGCTGACAACTCTGACAAACTACGGCTCGTTTACATCTATCGAGTAAATGGCTCAGTAAATTGGTAAATTGGTCAGTTGCTCCCCTGACGGTCATTTGAAGCAGATTTAGTAAATATCCAGCAGTCAGCCCAGCTCAGCGTCTTTCAGCGGCTTCTTACTCGCTCACTCTCTCCTTTTCTCTTCTTAGCTTCCTCCGTCAACCTGTTTTGGTGGTGGAATATACACTAACACTGCCTGCTAACAAACCGAGCTAACATGAGCTAACAGCTGCTAACAAACTGAGCTAACATGAGCTAACAGCTGCTAACAAACCAAGCTAACATGAGCTAACAGCAGCTAACAAACTGAGCTAACAGTGGCTAACAGCAGCTAACAAACTGAGCTAACAGTGGCTAACGGCAGCTAACAAACTGAGCTAACAGTGGCTAACAGCAGCTAACAAACTGAGCTAACAGTGGCTAACAGCAGCTAACAAACTGAGCTAACAGTGGCTAACAGCAGCTACAGTGTTGATTGTTGATTTAATGCAGATAAGGTCAGAAATATTTCGGCTGTTCTTCCCGTCACGCACAGTGAAGTGGGAGTTCTTCTTTGGCCGGCTGCCGGCTGTGTGCTGCTGCAGATAAGGAGGGTCGTGACCTCCTGAACCAGATTTGGACTTTTGTTTATGGTGACAAGTTCAGTCGTCCCACACACTCAGCGTGAACTCTGCGTGACTCCTGAGAGGCTGCTGATTCATGCTGTCAGTGTTGTTGAACTGTAGGAGAGCTGAACTCAGACCAGCTGCTACACCTGCTCAGACCACAGATACTTTTTATTTTCTGTGCTGTGCTTCTTCTCTTTTCTCACTCCTCTTTTCCACACAGCTCCCGGGCTGACCGGCATCGTCGGCGGACGACCCAGAGTGTGAGTAATTCTCGAACAGCGACTAATACGAGCGCCGCAGGTGTCAGTCCTCTAAACATCTGCAGAACAGCTGTCAGATCGCGTCTTATTTTCATGTCTTCGTTCTCTCTCTGCTGGTTCCAGATCTCCTGTCCTGAAGCCGTTTTTCTTCTTACAACCCAAATCTGAGCTGAAGGTGAGTTCGACTCCGAGAAGAGAAACAAGCTGTCTCAACAGTTTTTATGGAACTTGGACGAGTTACAGAATGTTGTGTCTGGGTTTCATTAGCTTTAAACTGGATGTATGGAGAGAACAGATACAGGTGTGCTTCAGCATAGTGCAGCATGCAGAGTTTTCACCTTTTTAATCAGCATTTTGCATGTTTATGTTTTCGATGATCGATTGAAGCTCAGATGATTTTCTGTCCTCCTGCAATCATTCGCTGTTGACGTCACTGCAGGTGGATCTTCACGTTGCTGGAAACCTGGTGGAGTCTCTGGTGGAGTCAGGCACAGACACACCTGAGCAGGAAGACCCTCCTGCCTCAACAGAGGACGTACCTGACAGAGGTAACTGAACTTCACACCTGAGAGAATCACTTAACCTCTTTGGATTAGTTTCATCAGTCTGTGGTTACCTGCAAGCCTTTTCAAGGATCCTTGAGTGGGTTCTAAGGACTCATGGACTCATCACAGAGGTCCGTAAGGGAAGCACAAATGGTCATCAGGGTTCTTGTCAGAAGATCTTTTAATGAGGTTCCAGGGGTCCTTGAAGAGTTTCAAGAGGTGCTTGACAGGGTTATAATGGAGTATGGGCTCGACTGGTTCCAGGGGAGCTCAAGGGGACTCAAACCGTCCTTGTGTCGGCTGTGAGAATCCATGAAGGATTTCCAGGTGTCCTTGGGAGGTTCAGCGGCGCTTGAATGGTTCTTTAGGGAGCTCTGTGGGTCTTTGAGGGCACACAAACAGTCCCTGACAGGCCATGAATGGTGCTTTAAGGGTGGTTACAAGTGGTTGCCAGGTGGTTGCAAGCGGTGGCCATGGCAACTGCATTAGTTGTGTCCGTGGCCCTGATTGGCTAATCGTTGAATCCTTGAATACTTCTTCAGGAAACACTGAAACGTCCGTAAGCGGGCAGAAGTCGCACGGCTTCAGTCCTGAACCAAAGACGAGTCAGATCGTCCTGATGGTTCGCCGGTCACGTGATCAGCACCAACAACCAATAGGGATTCTCCGTGATGCGTAAGGGAGGCGCAGATGAACTTCAGGGCTCTTCATTTGAATGATCTTGAAGAGTTTTCTGGAGTTCCTAAAGTATCCGTCTGAACCTGTTGTCAATGCCAGTATGTTGCCATGGCAACTAACCGGTTCTGCTTTGAGAGCGGAGGAACAAAGTGGACCGAAATCGCTGCAGCCAAGCAGTTTGTTTGTGCTTGTAAATCTCCACCAGGTGCATGATGGGAAATGATCTCGACCTAAATCTACTTGAAGTCTGTAACTGTCGACCCTGACTGTCGTCTTTAGGTGTGACTTCACATGAAGGTCAGCATACGAAGGTCAAACGTTGCTTTTCTCACCACCCAGAATAATGAATGAATAATTAACAGATGATGGACGCTTCTACATCCGCTCTGCTGTGTGCAGTTACTGATGTCTGCCTGTCGAGGGCGACGTCTTTCCACGTCAACGCTCATCTCCAAATGAAAACACAGAAAGTAAAATCCACCTCACACCCTGTGCGATGTAAAGATCCACACGAAGAGCTCGTTAACACACCACAGACGTAAGACTCCAGAGTGTGTGTGTGTGTGTGTGTGTGTGTGTGTGTGTGTGTGTGTGTGTGTGTGTGTTGTCGTGACGATCTGAATCGTGTTTCTCCTGAGAAGTACAAGCTGTGCCACATTTCATCCTTTCACCAACGCCGCATTCACACGCTGCTGCACAACCCCCACATACAAAATACTGAATGCACACACTCTTTTAGCTGGCACACACACACACACACACACACACACACACACACACACACACACACACACACACTCTGACATTCCAGGCTGAAAACAGGAAAGCCTCTCCAATCACAAAAACCAAACTGAGAGAATAAAAACATTCAAATGAAGGAAGGAACAAAAAAACACGGAGCTGCTGCTTTTAATATTTATTCACCTGGTTTCACTTTAAGGAGTCTGTGACCGTCGATTTCTCCTCTGATTGTCAGGAAAAACACTTTTAATGAGTCTGAAAATGAACGGACAGAGGAAGTCCAGCGCTCAGTGTCCGTTTGGACGTACATGTGACTGTAATTCATCCAGGCTGGTATTAGAGACACACTCACACATGAAGGCAGCGCACTCAGACAACACAGAAACTTCATGTACATAAACACACGTCGACCAAACGGTGGTAAAATATTAAAATAAGAATCGTCGTAAAACTTTGACCTACTTTTTCTTGAAGCACATAAAAACCACGACGGTAACACAGCTGCAGCTTTTTAGGTGTGTTGGTGGAAAGAGTTGAAAAATCAGCACAACCTGAGATAAAACTTTAAATTAAATAATACATGAAGAATAAACACAAACACACATTTTAATAAACAGACAGACCAACCTGAATTAAACACATCAACCAAACATAATTTCCCACTTTCCTCGTGTCACCTGCCGTACAGCTCAGGTAACCTTCTGACAGTCAGTAATGTGGACTGTTAGAGCATCAGGACAAACTGTAGCAGTCAGTGGTCAGACCTGAACACGAGCCCAGGCAGAGGAGGAGTAACAGGACCTTTACACGGACAATGAAAATGCTTCCAGACCTGAAGTGAGAGCGAGCTTTGCATGAGAATAAAACGAGGCCACCCGGAGCGGAAATCAAACAACATTTAAAGAAGCTTGAGTCTGTGTTTGCTTCTGTGTTTCATCACCGCTAGCTCAGCCAAACAAACACGTTTGAAGGCCGTTTTTGGTTTTGTGGTGTTTGTCCAGAGCTGCCCAGCGGACGCCACAGCTACAGACTGGAGGAGCTGGCCTACACGAGGAGCGGAGACAAAGGAGACTCGGCCAACATCGGTGAGGAACATCAGGACGTCACAGTTACATTTCAACAATACAGGATCACTTGCTGAGGCGCTCAGAGTCTAAAATCAACGCGTCTTAAACGCTCATGTCTTCCTGTTGTTATAATTAACACTTCCTGTCTAATAACGGCCCTACACTCACCTAACACAGGAAGTGAAGCAGCATTTCATGTCATAAATTAAAGACGTCTCGTCTTCTTCTCTCTTTAGGAGTCGTAGCTCGTCATCCTCTCTTCTTCCCCTACCTGAAGAAACACCTGACTTCTTCTGTGGTGGAGGAATACTTCTCCCACCTCATTCAGCCGGGGGTGAACAACGCGGTCAGACGGTGAGAGAACCAAAGCTACGACAGCAGACAGATGAAGGTCTGATCTGTCAGTCCACAGTATGTCTGTCGATCTCCACCTCATTACTAACGTCTGCTCCAGGTGCGTTACTTATTTAAGTGTACTGTGGTGTCTTGTTTGGCTGATAGCAAAGTTGTCGAGTTGACACTGGAGGTGACAAATCTTCAAGTATCTTCTTAGAATATGAAACATCAGCAGATCTCGAATACGTCATCCTTTATTGACATTATCTGGGTTTTTCCTGACTTGTGAAATCAGCTGTAGTCACGGTTGAATGCATCGAAACTGTGAAATAGGAAGTGGTTGGTATGTGCACATCGCACTTGAAGCACTTGAACTCCTCCACCCAGCATTCAGAGATTTCAACAGAACACACACACAAACACACACAGACACACACGAAAAGACACACAAACACACACAAACACACACAAACACACACAAACACACACAAACACACGCAAACACACGAAAAGACACACAAACACACGAAAAGACACACAAACACTGAAGAAGCAGCAGCAGCGATTAGCGGCTGCGGTCGGTGTAATCGCTGTCAGACTACGGCCTTCAGCAACAAGACACAACAGAGCAGAAACAAGACGCACCATCAGATATTAGTCACGACCGAAGGTTAGCACGATATTCCAACTGAAACCGCACGGACCTCCTCCACATTTGTTTTCTTCGTTTATCTGTTGAGCACGACAGCACGACTCCTCGTCTGAAACTCTTTAAATTCCGAGGTCGCAACAACTAAAATCCCTCCGTGTTTTTCATAGCTGACATGTTTTAAACTCATTCCTGACAGACCAAACGTTTATCATTCATTCAAATCTCACAGTTGCTGTTAAATATCAGTTCATTCATAATGGATGGAATCAGCAACCTGTTGCAGCAACTTCCCAGAGTTTAGTCTGTGCTGTGTTGCACTGAAGACTTGTTGATCTAAAAAACAAACTCTGATGGATCTTCTGATTAAACTTTGAATTAGAAAACATTAATCAACAAAGAACAGTTGTTTGTTGCCTGTTTAATTACATGATGTGTAACAGCTGTTTGCTGAGTCGTGTCCACGAGCATGACTACAGGGAATCTCGCAACATCTTAACCGTGTTACTGACTCTGTTTTCAACCCCACAAATGCCACACTGACAAAGATTTAACAGAGTGCTGAAGACGCTGAAGGACGGCTGTGGTTCAAACCGTCATACTGAAGTCAGGAGAGAACCCACAACAGACTGAGAGAAACCAGGAACACGACTTCCACTGAAAACACCATAAACATTACAGACTGTCACAACCCGCCTCCGAGGTAATCGGCCCGCTATGCTGCAGCGGCGTAGACACAAAAGAAGCTTAAAGGTTTGAAGTTGTAACATCCGGAGGCCGTGGAAGCTTCAGTTTGTCTGCAAACAAACGTATTGATTCTTTTAAGTGCCGTCGGACAAAGACGAACTTTTCTGCAGGGTCACACGAGGCAGCTGGTGGAAGGCCAAAAGAACAGATGATTTTTGGTGTCATTGGTTCATGACAAACATTCTCTAAAGAGAAAGAGAAAGAAAATTTAAAGTATAAGTAATATAAATATATTTACTCCACAATATGTTTTACTTCCTGAAATCTGAATAATTCCTGTGAAGCGAGGCGGCGTTTTATTTGTCGTAAATTAAAGATTCGATTGCACGTAAAAAAAAATATTTAAACCTGTTTTACAATTAAACTAAAATAATCAAAATGATTCTACATCAACGTCAACCTCACGGTGGCACTATACAGAAAAAAGCAAGTCATCAGGATTCACCGTCCTGACAACACCGATGTCTCAACGCAATCGAGATATTTCAGTTTGAACGTTGTTAAACACGGCGTGCGTTCCCAAAGATGAATCCTGTCGTTAGCTGGTGAACCAGCAGAGGAGCTGCAGGTGTTTCACGTACAGGTACGACGGAGGACGGAGTCAAACACGTGCAAAGACGGCAGACATGTTTGAGCGATGACTAAGCACGCGGCGCTGTTAGCGATTAGCGTAATGAAGAGTTGGCGGCTGTAAAGCTCGCTGACCTGCGTCTCCTCTCACACCCCGAAACGCCTCCCTGCCGCCACAGACGCTTCATTAGTGCACCTCCAATGCTCGTTAAACCTGCAGGAGGCCCAGACACTCACACACACACACATTTAACTGCTTACAGACACACACACACACACGTTTAACAACTTACAGACACACACACTTACTGGTTTAGCATATGAAGCCCCAAACACACACTTTCACTCAACACAGCATGTTTCCATCACGGACGTTACATAACTAGAAACCGCTAACATTAACCCAGATTACATTGAATCATTAGACTTTATGGAGACGTCCCCAGAAGGACAGCGAGTCCCCGCAACTATGAAAACATGTTTATGTCCCCACAACGTCATTAAACACGCCCACACACGTATGCCTGCTGACCAAACACGGTTAGCCGTGACACACACACATGCATGTTAATGGGTGATTGTGTGCAGTAAACCACCAAACTCACACATGGTGCCAGGCTGTGCTGGCAGGCCTCCTCCCCCTCCTCCTGTGTGTGTGTGTGTGTGTGTGTGTGTGTGTGCATTGCCGTGGTTAGTGTTTTTTTTATTTTTTTAATGTGTGTGTGTGTGTGTGGTTTGTAGATACACTCTGCCGGGGATCCACGGCCTCAACTTCGTCCTCCAGAGTTCACTCGGAGGGGGAGGGGTGGCGTCTCTACGCAGCGACCCCCAGGTAACGCAACACACACACACACACACACACACACACACTCTCTTTTATTTAGGGAACTTTTGGGGACCTGATCTCGGAGTGTTTTCACAGATTCTTTTGTTTCCTTCCTGCCATAACAGGAAGTAAATAACATTTTTCACGTGAGTAGCTTGCATACAAAGTCTGTGCAGACACAGATAGGTACAGGAAACGCTCGTGTTGCAGCCGCAGGTACAAAACTACAATACAGGCACGCACTGTGTGAATATACACAAGCTATATATAAAGATATATATAAATATATTCACAGCATGTTTACGGATCATTAAAGTCTGTGTAAGAAAACATTTAGAGAATTATAGATCAACTCTGAACAGTAACTCCAGTCGTACAAACTGGACAAGTTGACGTTGTGTTGGTTCCACCTGGTGTTCCACCTGGTGTTCCACCTGGTGTTCCACCTGGTGTTCCACCTGGTGTTCCACCTGGTGTTCCACCTGGTGTTCCACCTGGTACTTCACAACATGCTAACCTGTTAGCTCACAGCTCTGATCGAGAGTCACAGTAACAGTCGATCTGTGTATCGCAGCAACATTTTGGCTTCGTGTTGCTTCAGTAAATAGACAGTGCACAGATTGAAGACACGCATGGTGAAAATGAGCTCCCTGCTCAGATGTCCACTCCCTCACACACACACTCACACACACTCACACACTCTTTCTTAACTCCATGAAAGCTTCTTCCTCTTTCTAACGTCTCTTTCATCACCTGTGATTCCAGTCCAAACTCTGCAGAACGCTTTGAGGAAGTTCAGCTGATCTAGATATTGTGTCACAATGTTCAGGCTCACACATATCACACATTACCTTCTATATATATGAACATTACACTTATACATTATACTTATACATTACACTTATACATTATACTTATACATTATACTTATACATTACACTGTACTGCGTGTACGTCACAGTTTCATGGAACATTTAAAACCCAACAAAACACAAAATATTAAGAACAGAATGAAACCACCGCCCTCTTCAACACTCTGCTTTTTGTTCTCTGTAACCTCCTCCTCCTCCTGCTCCTCCTCCTCCTGCTCCTCCTCCTTCTCTTCCTCCTCCTCCTCCTCCTCCTTCTCCTCCTCCTGCTCCTGCTCCTCCTCCTCTCCTCCTGCTCCTCCTCCTCCTCCTCCTCCTCCTTCATCTCTTGTTCAGACGCTCCTGTAAAGTTTTTTACCGCCTCGCTGGAATCCACAGCACATCAAAGAAACACACTCACAACGTGCGAACACACACACACACACACACACACACACACACACACACACACACACACACACACACACACACGTGTAAATTCAGACACATTAAGATGGAGCGTTGAGCATGTTTGGTTGTCGTTGTGACACCTTCCTCTCGTCCCTCAGGGTAAAGCGTACGGTCAGATGCTGCTGGACTTGAAGCTGAGCGGATTACCCGACCTCAAGTCACTGGTGGACTGAAAGAAGAAGTTAACGAGTTAATGAGCGAGCTGTGAGGAACCTGAAGAACGCGAGCTTACAGCAGCATTCAATTCTATTCAGATTCATTAAACCTGCCGTCGTGAGATTCACAGGAGTTCACACTACAAACAAAAGGAGAGCTGTCGAGTAAAACACGCGTCCGTAATAGAAGCAGGATTCAGTTCAACAGGCCTCGTTAAAGACATGATTAGTATTAAAGTATGATGTGATTAATTCAAAAAGAGATTCATTAGAGGCCTTAATAATAGACTTGACTTTGAATCACACGTCAGTCGGCCTTAACGCTCTTTGTGTTATTTGTGTTTGTTTCATATAATTTAAGATTCAGGTCGTTTCATCGTCCAGTTTGAGCGGCAGCATCGGTGCCGACCGGCTCCTTACAGGACGTAATAATGGAAGTACTGTAGTGAGGTTCTGTCAGATGAATGGACTTGTCCTTCGATTTGGTCAGTAAGATTTGTCCCAGAAAAACAGTGAAACCTGCAGAACACAGGCTTTATTATCTCACATGTTTTGGACTCAGCCCAGCTGTCAGCACATTTTGAATGTTGCACCTAAAACTCAAACATGAACTTCAAGAAGCTTCGACGGAGAGAGGTTTCCTGTCCTGCAAGCTCAGACTAGTTGTGGTTCAAGTGAACATTTTTGGGGGTAAATGTGCACGCTGTCATCACAATCTGGACTTGAGCAGCACACCAGCTTCAGGCGAGCCGGCCCTGACCTCCAGAGAAGCCGTGCTGGTGGTTTGGGTTTCCCTCGGAGGGTAAACAGAGTATCCACCATGGCGGACGTGGGAGAGGCATCCTCGCAGGCCTCGGGTCGAGCGGGCACGACGCCTGTTTTTTAGCTGGTTCACCTCGACACGACCCGGCTCCGATGTTCGCCGCCCCGCAGGAATGCGTGCCTCCTTCCACCAAACTGACTCTGGCTTCCAGTCTGTTTATCCATAATTGCAAACAGACTGAAAGCCGCGGAGTCACTCCACAGCTTCCGTCGTGGCTGAAAACTCATCTCACCCACCTCCTCTGAATCACATCGCCCCCTCCTCATGCTGCTGCAGCTGAACAAGAAAGAATACCTTTTCAACTCTTTCCTGGCGCTTCTCCTTCTCTTTGCTCGGAGGAAAAATGTTCAGCCACCGTTGTTCCGACCCTCGACTCTGACCTCTTTGGGAATCTGGTGATTTTGGTGTTTAATCTTATTTTCTGGAGCCCCTGCTAAATGTCTAAAACGTTCAGCTGAAGCTTTCCTCAAAGAGTCCAAACACAGAGAAGAACCACATTAGACAGTCTGCCCCAAACAAAAACTAAACAATGCTCTTCTAAACAGACGTACAAAGAGTTTTACACACAATAACAACATAATAAATGACAGCATACAAATCCCTCCAGACATGAATTGAAAGCAGAGTTGCATGATTATAAATCAGACCAATAAAAAGGGGAACTCACACGGGAAAAATAAAACTCTGATTCTCAGAGTGAAGTGTTAAAATCAAAGCCGCTCATTTCCTGTTTTCACGAAACCTCAGATTAAAACTCGCAGTCACAACTGAACATGGAAATGTGGGAAAAAAGCCTTCACGTCTTATTGATGCACAAACAGCTGGGAAGGCTCCACATCTGTCCGGCATATTGCCGCTTCCCAAAACTCCGACCCTGTGAAATATTGGCAACGCTGTGCGTTAATTATTCCGAGGAACTCTGTCCAACTCTTCCGTCACTCACCCAAAATAACAGTGTTTGATGTTTTCCCAAAAATCTTCATGTAGCCTTGAGTGTGTGGAAAACAGGATTTCTAAACGATGTTTGGTCATTAAGCTGAGCATGTTTTAGTGATTCTGGACGCTCTCGTTTGTCTGAGACAGATATCAGACCTCAGCTAATATTTAGACATAAATTCAGGCGTTTAATGTCCGTCCAACCTCCTGACGTCTGTGACATCCTGCTTATGATCATACGTGTAATAAAACATTTATTTTTAGTATCGGACATTACTTGAAAATGTGATGTCCAGTTGTAGTCCATGTTCAAAACACAGATCAAAGCAGGAACATGAGAAATGTAAATTAGCTTGAATAATATAAAAAAGAGAAGAAATGGATGTAATACAAACTTCAGTGATATTTTACTCTGTTTGCCAAAACAACTAAAGGTCCGAGCAGTGAGCCCTGTGGGACGCCACCAACAAAACAACCAATCAAAATTCATTTGTTAGTTTAGTTTAGTTGTTTTGAGGCACTGAAGACAACAAAGCTGCTCAAATATCAGTCAACACATGAAACATGCTGATACTGTAATGTGACAAACACTCGTGCCTTACTTACGCCTCTTTTAGCCTCTGAACCAGCTCTGCTGCTCGTTCATGTTTTCAGGACGAACTTGACGCTGTGTTGGTTTCATTGAAGGAAGCACCACTCGAGTTTTTTAAAATCAGAGATGACTCGAAATGCAACACGACTTTTTAAAATCCAGTTTGAATCTTTTGTTTTCTACACATGCAAAAATCACTAAATGCATTTAAACAGCGATTCTGTTCGACTTTGTAGATACTAAACCCAAAAGAGATTAAAAATATTTTTGTGGACAGAGCTTCTGTGTTAGTGTGTGTGTGTGTCTCACAGGAAGTCAAGCAGAAGACAGTGTTGATAGCAAGAACACAGAAACCACAGTGTGTGTGTGTGTGTGTGATCCGTACAGTTTAGAGGGAGGAAATGACCAACCAAAGCACTGCTGTTAGTACGCAGGTTGTTTTATTCCTCTGAACCGGGCACTGCGTTTTGGTTGCGGAAAGTCAACGCAGCTTTGTGCGGCACCGCTGGGCCGAGGTTGAGAGGGCGAGCTGTAGAAGTTAGCTCGCGAGTGTCAGTTAGTCCAAAGAACCAACGTCGTGCTCAGTTTTAATTTCATATTCAAATATTTTTCTGACATCCAGTGAGGTCAAAGTGTCGTTGCTGCATGTCGGACAAACGAGCAGCATCGATAAAAAAACCAGAGAGAGAGAGAGAGCAGTGGTTGAGTGACAGAAACAGTGAATGAGGGAGAGAGAGCCGCTTTCATCGATTCATAGGTTACGTCTGCAGGAATTCGCCACATCACCTGATTTGGTCTGAACAGGAAGCCACACAGCAGCAGAAACCGGGGTGTGTGCAAATGTACTTATGTTTCTTACATTAAGGGGACTCCACCATGTGTCCTCTTAATGTAACACAGACGTGCTGCTGGAATTTAAGAACTTTATTTCTTCTGAGAGACATCGAAGCAAAAAGTTGTCACCCGTAAATCTGTCGTTAAATATCCTGATTCATAGAAATAAATCTGCACGGAGAGATGAAGTTTGAAACAGTCGCAGCTTCACTCATGACAAACTGAAGATGATTAACATTCATCACATGTGGACAGCATGGGAACAAGTGTGTGTGTGTGTGTGTTCATTAATCAGCATGAGCGCTGCGTGTCGCCCGTTGAATCGTCCGTCATGACGCTGTCGCCTTTGTGCTGCTCCGGCTGATAGACGGCGAGCTGAAGCGACACATTCACAGCCCGTCTCGCTGTCTGTCCGGAGATAAAGGGAGACGGATGACTCGTCGTCCGTCATTATTCTTTTCTTTCTGTGCTGCAGACAGACACACAAAGACTGGACGTCCCTCGCTAACGCAGCTGTAATGAATTATCGCTTCATCTCTGCGTCTTGTTTCTTTTAAAGTACGTGAGCGTTACAGACAAACTGTGGTTCACTCATTAATAACCTGCAGAGATGTGAGGAAGTCCCACACACACAATGAGGAGCTCTGATCCTCTGCTGGACTTGGAGTCAGTGGACTGATGTTAGATGAAGCGACTGAAGTTTCCTGTCACATCGATAGAAAGCACAAATATCGTAGAAATCATGATTTGGAGTAAAAGTATGTGAGTGCTGTTCATTCAGGATTCTTCTGTCTCTGAATGTGACGGGCATGCCGGCCCATCTAAAGGTTCTGCTGGTTCTGCTGGTTCTGCTGGTTCCTCGCTCTCTGGTCTCTGAAGGTCTCTCAGGTATCTCCACATGGATGAAGGAACGTCACCTCCAGCTGAACCTCAAACACTGAACTGCTGCTCCTCCCAGACAAACCTACAGGACACCTCCAGCTCAACACTGACCCTGTCTGTCTGCCTCTCAGGTTGATGACCAGCTGACCTTCAGTCATGTCAGGTAAATCAGGCCTTATCTAACTCGACATGCTACTCCTGACACAAGCTGCCGTCATCTCAACACTGACGGCCTCCAGCCTGCACAGTGAAACCTCCTCAGATGATTGAACGTGGCGGCTCGCCTGCTCTTCGACATGGAGCTCCTCCGTCAGCCCGCGTTGAGCTCAGATCTCTGACG
Source organism: Nibea albiflora (assembly GCA_014281875.1). Taxonomy (NCBI): domain Eukaryota; kingdom Metazoa; phylum Chordata; class Actinopteri; family Sciaenidae; genus Nibea; species Nibea albiflora. Next base: position 822,464 of record CM024809.1, on the reverse strand, counting down.
CGGACTGAAGACCTCCAGCTCTTCAGAGCGGACCTCCTCTGACCTGTTCTTACTGCTGCGCAGAGGTCTGATGTTTCCAGACTGAAGATTCAACGTGGAGACAAAGAGCTGCATTTACCAGCTGATGATGGATGCTAATTTAGTTTTTGTTTGTAATAAACTGCAGGTTTTAAGTCCCACATCTCCTCCCACAACCCTGCTGGAGAGCATTAACACACACACACACACACACACACACACACACACACACACACACACACACACACACACTCACACACACACACACACACACACACACACACACACACTCGTCACTCAGCTTCATTCACCTTTTTACTGCCGCTCAGTCGGGGTCACATCAACACACATTCAGCAGCCAAACCTCATCTTTCTACAGTCATTCAACACCAGGCAGGCAGGGGGGAGGTGTGTGTGTGTGTGTGTGTGTGTGTGTGTGTGTTTCCATAATCTACCCTTAATCCCCCATAATCCTCTTCTTCTTCTTTTAAAGGAAACTTGAATGAGTGAGTGACACAAATGAGAAGCAGCTTCGACCCTTCAGTGAAACAAACCAGTGAAATTACCCATCATGCTCCGGGTGTGGCGTCCCTCCAGCAGCATTCAGACACTTTTGGACGACTTTAAAGATGCTGATGATGGAGGAACAACAAACTGCTTCACTTAGACTCCTGGGAAAAGTCTTGTCTCAGAGACTACGTCCAGGTTTTAGACAGTCTGCGGGGACGTCACAGAGACTACGTCCAGGTTTTAGACAGTCTGCGGGGACGTCACAGAGACTACGTCCAGGTTTTAGACAGTCTGCGAGGACGCCACAGAGACTACGACCAGGTTTTAGACAGTCTGCGGGGACGTCACAGAGACTACGTCCAGGTTTTAGACAGTCTGCGGGGACGTCACAGAGACTATGTCCAGGTTTTAGACAGTCTGCAGGACGTCTCAGAGACTACGTCCAGGTTTTAGACAGTCTGCGGGGACGTCTCAGAGACTACGTCCAGGTTTTAGACAGTCTGCGGGGACGTCTCAGAGACTACGTCCAGGTTTTAGACAGTCTGCAGGACGTCACAGAGACTACGTCCAGGTTTTAGACAGTCTGCGAGGACACCACAGAGACTACGTCCAGGTTTTAGACAGTCTGCAGGGACGTCACAGAGACTACATCCAGGTTTTAGACAGTCTGTGGGGACGTCACAGAGACTACGTCCAGGTTTTAGACAGTCTGCAGGGACGTCACAGAGACTACATCCAGGTTTTAGACAGTCTGCAGGACGTCACAGAGACTATGTCCAGGTTTTAGACAGTCTGCAGGACGTCACAGAGACTACGTCCAGGTTTTAGACAGTCTGCAGGGACGTCACAGAGACTACATCCAGGTTTTAGACAGTCTGCAGGACGTCACAGAGACTACGTCCAGGTTTTAGACAGTCTGCAGGACGTCACAGAGACTACGTCCAGGTTTTAGACAGTCTGCAGGACGTCACAGAGACTACGTCCAGGTTTTAGACAGTCTGCGGGGACGTCACAGAGACTACGTCCAGGTTTTAGACAGTGAAATGTGGAGCAGGTTACCCACAATGCAACAGGGGCAACATTTCTTAGAGCTGAGCGTCTGCAGAGTCATTCTGTTTATATAACAGGAGCTGGTGTGTGTGTGTGTGTGTGTGTGTGTGTGTGTGAAACCATTTGGTGGTTTCGACCTCAGCATTGCTCCGTTTGAGTGTCAACCACTCGCTGCAGAGTTCCCATGATGCTCCACACTCACGACTGTGTGTGTGTGTGTGTGACATTTGCTGTGGTGGAAATTGTGAGTACATTTGGTCGGCTTTGTAGTGGAAACACTGTGTGTGTGTGTGTGTGTGTGTGTGTGTGTGTGTGTGTGTGTGTGTGTGTGTGTGTGTGTGTGTGTGTGTGTGTGTGTGTGTGTGTGTGTGTCTGTGTGTGTGTGTGAGGGCCGGTTCAGGTTGTCTGACCTGTGAAGTAAACTGCAGCTGCTGTTAGCTCAGTTTGTTGTGCCAGAACAGGAGCTGAGTGACATTTTCTGTTTGTTGATCAGAAAATGTTGCTGCTGGCTTCAGGTTCACTGTCTGTCTGTCTCTCTCTCTCTGTCTGTCTCCCTCTCTCTGTCTCTCTCTCTCTCTCCCTCTCTCTGTCTCTCTCTCTCTGTCTCTCTGTCTCTCTCTCTCTCTCTGTCTCTCTCTCTCTGTCTCTCTCTCGTCTCAATCTTCGTATCTCGGATCTCTCGTCTCTCGTCTCCTCTCTCTGTCTCTCGTAGTCTCTCTCTCTCTCTCTCTCTGTCTCACTCTCTCTCTCTGTGTCTCCCTCTCTCTGTCTCTCTCTCTCTGTCTCTCTCCTCTCTCTCTCTCTCTCTCTCTCTCTCTCTCTCTTCTCCATCAGGTCAATTAAAGTGTCTCTCAGCAGCCGTGACGTCACCCGGTCCTCCTCCTCCGTAATGTCCCTGCAGGAGGAAAACCTCCGTGCAGGGACGGAGAGGAGCAGAGGAGTGGAATCCTGCAGACAGCAAACATACAAACACTCCTCCTCCACCTCCTCCTCCTCCTCCTCATCCTCTTCTTCTTCTTCGGTGGTGCTCCCCGCTCGCAGTCATGCTGGACACGCTCACCTTCCTCCTGGAGAAGCTCTTCCTCCTCGCCCACATCAAGCTGTCCAGCCTGGTGCCTCCTCTGGGCGGAGAGCCGCCGCTCACCAGACGCTGCGACCGGGAAGATTCTCCTCCGCAGCCCGCCGGAGCCCCGCAGAGGTTCCAGCGGGGAGACCTGCTCGAGGTCCCGCGGACTTTATTCACCCACTTCGGCATCTACTTGGGCGACAACCGGGTGGCGCACCTCATCCCGGACATCCTACCGGTGCTGACCTCCGACACCAGGCAGATCCAGGAGATGGTGACCAACAAGCGGCTGCTGCTCGGGGTGCTCTCAAAGCGTGCGAGCATCCGGGTGGACTCGGTGGAGGATTTCGCGTACGGAGCCGGCATCATGCTGAACGCCATGGACCGGGCGGTGAACCGGAGCCCGCTGTCCGGAGAGGAGGTGGCCCGGCGGGCGGAGCGCCTGGTCGGCGCAGTGTCCTACAGCCTGCTGTGGAACAACTGCGAGCATTTCGTCACGTACTGCCGCTACGGGACGGCGCAGAGCCTGCAGACTGACAAGGTGAGCGTCTGGGACCGGGTGGCGCCTTTTACGCGCGCGGTGCCAGATTTTACGCGCAGCTTTGAGGGCGGATGCTTTGATGTAGCTTTTACGCGCCGAAGTTAGATTGAAGCGTTCACACTGAGGCACCTTTGAACCGTTTTCACACCGGTGTCACCAGAACCTTACAGTCCAAAGACGCATAACACATCTCTGTCTGGTTCTGTGCGCCTTTACGCACCACACGAGCTCATGTCCGACTGTGCAGCCTCATAAACTGCACAGAGCTACTTCTGTTCTGGTTCGAGGTCTGCGGAGGTGTTTTTGTGTCCTGCATCAGGTTTTAAAAATGTGTTGTGGGGGGAGGATGGAGGAGTGACTGGAGGTTTAAACTGTGGAAAGAAAGAACCTCAAACCAAAAGTAGATCATAATAACAGGCTGAGTAATGAATACATGATGAGGGAAACCACGAATCTGAAGCAAAAGTTCAAAAATCCTCAAAAATATTCAAAAAAGTACAAAAACTTCATAAAACATTTAATTTTTCAGCCTCACCTGTTAAAAAAAAGTCTCTAAGTTTGAGTGTCGAGGTCTGAAAGGTGAAACTCAAACTCAAAGGTCGACTCCACCTGAGTGCTTCAGCATGCTTAAAAAAAAAAACGACAGGAAAATCTGGGTCGGCTCCTCGGAAAAGTCCTGAGAACAAGAGCTGCATTCAGCCCGGAGCCAGAAACCAAGGAGCCAGTCCAGACTGATGATGATGGAGGAGGAGGAGGAGGCGGCTCAGAGTTTTCCAGAGTCTCCAAAGTTGGAAAAATCTTTGTAATTATTCGGTGGATTGAAGATGTTTTCATCCAGATGTTTCACAATAAAAGCTGCCTAACTGAGGCTTTTAATGTGAAGCAGCAGCAGCAGTGGACGTGTTAGTTCATCCAGCTGATCGATTACAAGCTGTCAGTCTTTCATTTATTTGACTCTAACACGGGGGTGGTGGTGGTCAACATGATCAGAGACGGGGGGGAGGGGGCAGCCCGTGGTGCAGCAGATCGAGTTTCACTTGCTGTAATTGCTAACTGGAGCCGAGCCTGCATCTCTTCCAGGTTCATTAAAGGAGAGGGAGGCCCGGGGGTCAACAGGAGCTCCTACAGGGGTGAGGGGGCCTCGAGGGGCCCCGCTGTTGGACAAACAAAGGTTCTTTTACTTGAAGTCGGTCATCCTCGCTCTCTGAGCAGCACGCAGAGTTTGAGGATTTCGAGTTCGGGACGTTTCAGTCGAAGACCTCAGGTCAGGGTCAGCTGACCCCGGACAAGATACAGCTCTGCTCTGTGCCGCCTGTTAATATAAATGAATATAAATATCTGATGTCTTTGAACAAACTGTGTCAATATGCAGCACGTAAACATTTATGAACATCAGCTAACTTAATAAAAACAAGTTACAACATCAGACCTTCAAATATTTCAGTTTGGGGCTCAAAGATGTTCGACTTCACATGAAACAAATGTCTTGAACTCAGCTCTTTGTTTCTTCCCTTTCAGTTCTGCGAGTGGCTGAAGTCGCTGATCCGGGACCAGCGTAACGTTCTCCTGACGGCGCTCCTCGGACTCCTCTCCATGGCGTGCTTGGGAATCTCCTCCAGCACGGCCCTGCCCGCCCTCCTCGTCCCCTTCACCCTGTGGATGGCCAGCTAGGAGCTCCTACTGGACCAATGTCTGAGCCTCAAACGAGCCGCCGCCATGTTGGAAGACGACTCACATAAAGGAAGTAGTCGTCTGCAAACAAGTTTATACATTAATGACTGTGGTACTACATTTCATTGCTAATCACACCGTAGGGACTGAACTTTGAAGACTGACAGTAGAAGAGAGTACCACCCAGACTGTCTGGCTGACAGGTCTGTGAGGTGACCAGCGCTTAGCAACAAGAACAGAAACAGTGTGAGGCGACGAAGAGACCAAAGATTACCGAATAATACTGCGTTTCACTGCTTTTATTTTGAAGGAGTTACTGAGGAAGTAACGTGAATGATGCTTTTGTGCATTTGTTGTCTTCCAATATGATCGAGCGTAACTTACTAACCTTTTCTCACAGCGAGGACAGATCAGCCAACTGTCATTCACCATGAAAACATTCATCTCACAGTCAGTGTCGGATCACCTTCCACCGAAGGACGGATCTATTTGAACAAAACAAACAAACAGCCCTCTACTTCCTGTTGGCACCCCTCTACTTCCTGTTGGCGCCCCTCTACTTCCTGTTGGGACCCCTCTACTTCCTGTTGGGACCCCTCTGCACTGCAGCCCGGTGAAGCTCTTCATGTAAATATGTGTAGATATCATGGCGACCTGATTGTTCTCTAACAGTCACAAACTTTTGTACAGAATTTATTTTTTATGACGCTGTAACACTTTATAGAGTTTGAATGTAAATAAAGGAAGTGGAAACAGAGCGGGCGTGTTGGAGCTGAGTCTGTTACAACACTATATTTACTCTATGGACGTAGTCTCTGAGACTCACAGACTGTCTAAAACCTGGACGTAGTCTCTGTGACGTCCCCGCAGACTGTCTAAAACCTGGACGTAGTCTCTGTGACTCACAGACTGTCTAAAACCTGGACGTAGTCTCTGTGACTCACAGACTGTCTAAAACCTGGACGTAGTCTCTGAGACTCACAGACTGTCTAAAACCTGGACGTAGTCTCTGTGACGTCCCCGCAGACTGTCTAAAACCTGGACGTAGTCTCTGTGACTCACAGACTGTCTTAAACCTGGACGTAGTCTCTGTGACTCACAGACTGTCTAAAACCTGGACGTAGTCTCTGTGACGTCCCCGCAGACTGTCTAAACCTGGACGTAGTCTCTGTGACTTCCCACAGACTGTCTAAAACCTGGACGTAGTCTCTGTGACTTCCCACAGACTGTCTAAAACCTGGACGTAGTCTCTGAGACGTCCCCGCAGACAGTCTAAAACCTGGACGTAGTCTCTGTGACGTCCCAGAGACTGTCTAAAACCTGGACGTAGTCTCTGTGACTCACAGACTGTCTAAAACCTGCATGTAGTCTCTGTGACGTCCCAGAGACTGTCTAAAACCTGGACGTAGTCTCTGAGACGTCCCCGCAAACAGTCTAAAACCTGGACATAGTCTCTGTGACGTCCCAGAGACTGTCTAAAACCTGGACGTAGTCTCTGTGACTCGCAGACAGTCTAAAACCTGGACGTAGTCTCTGTGACGTCCCACAGACTGTCTAAAACCTGGATGTAGTCTCTGAGTCACACCTGAGCACTCTTTCGTCGTTTACCTTGTTTATTTCTTTCAGATGAACATGTGACCTAACTTTCTAATCTTCATGTTTTCTTTCACAGTTTTTATTCTCGTCTTTTGTCCTTTAAGTTTCAGGAAACTCATTTTGTCCCTCTGAGCCTCCGTATGGCCTCACAGTACAGCAGCTCTCTCTGGTGGTCAGTTCATTCAAACACGTCTAAACAAATCTGATACATCGTTTGGATCTTTCAGTGAATATAATCTCTGCAGAATAAATATGTGACCTTCTTAATCCACAGACGTCACAATAATATTTAATAAAGTGAGTTCTCATATCACACTGTGAAACATTTAACCAAGAAAATGTGTTTAAATTACATGAGAAGTGAATTTATATATCACATGTGTGTGTGTGCAAATTACTTATGCAGTGATGTTTAAACAGAGCTTTTATTTATTTTATTTTATTTTATTTTATTTTATTTTATTTTATTTTATTTCGTGTCCTCTTGTTGTCCCGCCTTCGGTGCCGCAGATCGACGTTACTGATTGGCTGAGAGAGACCCCGCGTCCTGTCAATCACAGTAACGGCAGTTACAGTTAGTTAGCGTTAGTTGAAGTAACGTTGTACCAAAGTTACCGGAGCGTTCGTGGATCAGCAGGTTGAGCGTGCGGACAAAATGTCGGCTGACGGAGCAGGTGAGACTTACCTGGCTAACGTTAGCATACAGAGGCGCTAGCTTCAGTTAGCTTCGTGTTAGCGTCAGTTAGCTCTGTTAGCTCTGTTAGCTCGTCTTGTTTGTTTACTTAAACTTTCTTATTTTAATAGATCGAACATCAGGAGATCTGTTAAAGTTCATATCAAGTAAATTAATAAAAATAGATTAGTTGAAGCTAACATCATAAATGTTTTTAGATTTAGCATGTTGAAGTCAGAGTATTTGATGTTAGCTCAGTTTAAACTGAAGTTTGAATAAATTATTTATTTATATTCTGAATTTAAATAATAGAAATGTTAGAGCTAAAGTGTGATAGCAAGCTAATAAACTTTACATTAGCCAACAGCAGCTAACAGACTGAGCTAACATTAGCTGTCAGCAGCTAACAGACTGAGCTAACATTAGCTGTCAGCAGCTAACAGACTGAGCTAACATTAGCTGTCAGCAGCTAACAGACTGGGCTAACATTAGCTGTCAGCAGCTAACAGACTGAGCTAACATTAGCTGTCAGCAGCTAACAGACTGAGCAAACATTAGCTGTCAGCAGCTAACAGACTGAGCTAACATTAGCCAACGGGACAGCAGCTAACGGGACAGCAGCTAACAGACTGAGCTAACATTGGCTATCAGCACCTAACAGACTGAGCTAACATTAGCTATCAGCAGCTAACAGACTGAGCTAACATTAGCTATCAGCAGCTAACAGACTGAGCTAACATTAGCTGTCAGCAGCTAACAGACTGAGCTAACATTAGCTATCAGCAGCTAGCGCTCTAACGTTAAATTTCGATGTTTCTGCTTTGTCACGTGACCTGAACGCCTCGATTGTCGAGGCAGACAGCGACAGGGCGTCGGACGGCGACGCGGAGGGAGCCTCCGGCAGAGTCAGCCCGCTGGTGGGCGTGGCCGAGTTCATCGCGTCCTGCGCCAAACAGATGGCGCTGCTCGACCTGATGGAGAAGACGGGGTACAACATGGTGCAAGTGAACGGACAGAGAATGTACGGAGGGCCGCCGCCAGGTGAGTAACATTACTGACCAGCAGCAGTCAGCCAGCTCGTCTGTCTGTCAGCCTTTTATTTCACCAAGCTCTCACCAACCACTAAAAGTCAGTCCCAGATTTACTCTTGTGCGGCGGCCTCGTTGCTGAGATGTTTGTGTGTCGTAGGCTGGGAGGGTCCGCCGCCGCCGCACGGCTCCGAGGTGTTCGTGGGGAAGATTCCCAGAGACATGTACGAAGACGAGCTGGTCCCGCTGTTCGAGAGAGCCGGCAGATTGTACGAGTTCAGACTGATGATGGAGTTCAGCGGGGAGAACCGCGGCTACGCCTTCGTCATGTACACCAACAGGTAGCTGTCTGCTTCTCTCTGCTCTTACAATAAGGACGTTAACGTGGTGCTAACGGGGTCGGGTCGTGTTGTGGTCCAGAGAAGCGGCTCAGAGAGCCATCCAGATGTTCGACAACCACGAGATCCGTCCGGGGAAGTTCCTCGGAGTGTGCATGAGCCGGAACAACTGCCGCCTCTTCATCGGCTCCATCCCCAAAGACAAGAAGAAGGAGGAGATCATGGAGGAGATGAAGACGGTACGAACATTAAAATAACATACAGCTAACTTCTAATTAACTCATTAAAGGACGATTTTCTGCCTTAAGACTTCCTGTTCTGGTCTGTAGTAGGAAAACTTGTTTTTCCTCCTCTGACATCAGGAATCATCAGCATGTTTCTGACGTTTCCTCCACCTCTCCTTGTTGGTCAGCTGACAGACGGGGTGGTGGATGTCATCGTGTTTCCGAGCCCCACGGATAAGAGCAAAAACCGAGGCTTCGCCTTCGTCGAGTATGAGACCCACAAAGCTGCAGCCATGGCCAGGAGGAAGCTCATCCCGGGTACGACTCTCTGCATCCACCTCAAACACGGCTCAACAACGTCTGCATGTTCTGACTCTGGGTCAGTCCCTGAGTTTGTCCAGCAGGGGGAGGTAGAACACAGAGCACAGGCAGACACAAACCAAATAAACCTCTTCATGTCACTGTTGTACAGCATGAACTGAGAACCAGAGTCAGGAGACAAACAGAGAGATCAGAGCAGGTACCAGAGTTTAGTCCATGAATCCACCTGCACAGTCTCCTTAAAGCATCATAATGCTCTTTAAATTTAACTCCCACTTTGAGATTTAATGATTTAAAGCTGCCTTTAAAGGCTCCAGCAGAGACAGCAGAACGTTCCACAGCGTCGTCCTTCAGTGCTGGTCAGCAGATCGATGTGACGCAGTGAAACTTTGTCTTCTGTTGACACGTTGAGTTATAAAGGCTTCGATGTGTTAACAGGAAACTTCCAGCTGTGGGGTCAGTCCATCCAGGTGAACTGGGCCGTGCCTGAGAAAGATGCAGACGAGGAGGTCATGCAGCGCGTCAGAGTCCTTTATGTAAGTAAACGAGCCCGTCCTGAACCAGCGGGTACAAACCTTCTTCAAGTCTGGATCACTCCAAAGCCTCAGGTCAGCTCCTGGCCGGCTCGCCTGCCTCTGCAGCCAGAGGTCAGAGAAATATTCAGCAGCTCGGAGGTGAGCAGCTCGCCAGTTACTGTGGAGAGCGAGCTACGATCTGAGGGCCAACACAGTCAGAGGGGGCTCACTGAGTCACATGACTCTGCTAACAGGCAGTTATCAGAGAGCATCATTCACCAGAAGACCTACGGCGTACTGACACAGATCAGACCTGTATAACTGTTTGTCTGTCCTCTGCAGGTGCGTAACCTGATGCTGAGCACCACTGAAGAAACGCTCCGTCTGGAGTTCTCCCGCTTCAAACCGGGCTCCGTGGAGCGAGTCAAAAAGGTCACCAACTACGCCTTCGTCCACTACCGCTGCCGTGACGACGCCGTGACCGCGCTGAGCCTCATGAACGGAGCGCAGATCGACGGGGTCAGCGTGGAGGTGATGCTGGCCAAACCGCCCGGGATCAAAGACGGGGGCATCGCTGGAAGGAGGTCCAACTGCAGGGGGTACCTGGGAAACAACGAAGCAGGAGCAGGAGCAGGAGCAGGAGGGATGATGGGAGACGGATGTCCTTCACTGAGGCCGATGTCCCACCCTGCACGCCTCGGGAGCTTCTACACTGGAGCAGTTGGTGAGGATCAAAGACTCAAACACATATTATACCATAAAACAAAACATGAGGTCGAGCTCCTCGTGAGTGAAACCAGTTCTCCTTCTTCTTCTCACGACTTCATGATGCAGAGCATGTTGTCATCTCATACTGCCAGGCTGAGCGTCTCTGTCAGCCTCTCCACAGTCATGATCACAGCTGTAACAGGAAAGTTTCTCTGCAGAGCCCGACCACCCAAACAATCCATCTGACCCGTCCTCAGGAGAGTGTGAAGAATGAGTGTGCTCTCCAAGGAGCTTACATGTAAGCTTCCAACGGGCTCTGCCTGTAACATCCTCCTCATATCTGACCAGCTTTCATCTGGTAGCATCGCAGTGACTCTTTGTCCGTGTTGACAATCATCTGGTGATGAAGTGAAACTGCACTTTCCCGCCGCCCGCAGACTCTCTGTGAAAATGAGAAAAGTTTCACGCTCTCACAAATGGACTGTGAAATATTGATGAGAGCGAAGATGTCCTGATATGAGAGACGGTGGAGACGTATAGGAGGTCGACCCGTGAGAAATTAAACATTTATTCTTGGAGGGAAGAGCACTGGGTGGAGGCAGGAAGGGTGGAGGAGGCGAGGAGAGACTGATGGAGGTTTAAGGAGGCGTTTCCCGTCCAGCACCTGAATGAATTTAAAGCTGCCCGACGTTCAGAACCGTGAGTTCAAGTTCATGTGGCGGATTGAAGACGCGTCGGCAGACACACTCATGATTAGCATAAGTGGATCTGCTTCATGTATCACGGTGATTACAGCGGCTCAAGTGTTTTGTTTACTGACAGCTAATGAAGAAGGCCACACAGACGAGACAGTTCAAGCATGAACAGTGTTTATACACTCCGTTAACGCTTCCTAACAACACGCGTCGCCTCGGATCTCAAACTGCTTCCTGTTTGTTTGTAACGTGTCGGCAGATTCTGGACGGAGACGCAGAGAGAGAGTTAAAGAGCGAGGCGTGACGCTCAGAGCGCAGAGCTGAGTCAGCCAGCTCTTAATGAACACTGAACTGCCGGAGCTGTCGGCTCAGCCACGAGTGCTGCTTCTCCTGACGCTCCACACACACCTGTCAATCAAAGCGTCCATAACGTGTGTGTGTGTGTTCCTGTGTCCACAGAGGAAGCAGACAGGTGTGTGGTCCCCCTGATCCCGGGCACCGCCCTCTCCCCCACCGGCCTGCAGGCTCTGGATCAGAGTCAGATCGGCTCGGCCGTCAGTCTGCTCGAGCTGTACTGCCGCAAAAACTACTGGTCACCGCCCGAGTACCACCTGTACTCCACACCTGGGCAGGACGGGAAACTGCTGCTCGTCTACAAGGTCGACTACAGCAACACAACACACACTTTAAATACACACACTGTGTAAATACATACATGTTATGGATATTATTAAAAGTGTGTGTGTGTGTGTGTGTGTGTGTGTGTGTGGTGTGTGTGTGTGTGTGTGTGTGCAGGTGGTGATCCCATCAACGCGAAGCACCTTCATGCCCGACAAGCTGTGTGTGCAGCTGGATGACGCCAGAGAGGTGGCTGCACAGACCGCCCTGTGGACCCTGGGTACTGTTCACACACACACACACACACACACACACACACACACACTTCCTGTTTGTTGAACGTCCCCTGTTGTCTTGTGTGACGACACTGTCCACTGTTGGACAGGATTACGTACACACACACACTCACAGACTCCTTTACACTCGACATGGAGGCTCCACCTTAACGTTCATGTGGTGTGTGTGTGTGTGTGTGTGTTGCGGGGATGTTTTACCTGGACACACTGTGGCGTTACCTGAGCAGAGGTGAGGCGGTCTGCGAGCAGCTCGACATGCTGACTCACATCTGAAGTCAAAGTTGATGCGGTGACAAAGTGTGTGGCTGCTCAGTGTGTGTCTGCTCAGTGTGTGTCTGCTCAGTGTGTGTCTGCTCAGTTCAAACTGTGACGAGTCTCGTTGTGTTGAGGAAGCATCGCTCAGCTCGGACGTTAAATCGTAAAGTTGGTTTCTGTCTCGTGATCTCTGCTGGTTAACAGTCTAAGTCACAGCAGAGTTTATGTTGTTTACTGTGCAGAGGCGTCGTAAAGGAAACTGCTGTGCAGTAAATATGAGAGTCTTTATGAGCCGTCCTCACGGAGCCGCACACCGTGCAGCCTTTAAAACTCTCCATTTGTATTCAGACAGGACTGACTGCGTCTCTGCAGCCTCGAGCTGAAGCAGCAGTTATTACATTTCTTCATCTTCATCGTTTATTAAGATTCACATCATTTCCTCTTCCAGTGTTTAACGTTCATGAAGATACACGAGAGATCTCAAACCGTACACCTGACCGTACACCTGACTGTACACCTGACCGTACACCTGACCGTACACCTGACCGAACACCTGACCGAACACCTGACCGTACACCTGACCGTACACCTGACCGTACACCTGACCGTACACCTGACCGTACACCTGACCGTACACCTGACCGTACACCTGACCGTACACCTGACCGTACACCTGACCGAACACCTGACCGTACACCTGACCGTACACCTGACCGTACACCTGAGAGCTGAAGGACTATTCCACTCTCGTTAGGCAGCCTCGTTATGGCGTGTTCGGGTTTGCAGGCGTTCAGTTCTCGTGATGTTGTGGTGATGGCGTGGTGATGGCGTGGTGATGGCGTGGTGATGGCGTGGTGATGGCGTGGTGATGTTGTGGTGATGTTGTGGTGATGGCGTGGTGATGGCGTGGTGATGTTGTGGTGATGGCGTGGTGATGGCGTGGTGATGTTGTGGTGATGGCGTGGTGATGGCGTGGTGATGGCGTGGTGATGTTGTGGTGATGTTGTGGTGATGGCGTGGTGATGTTGTGGTGATGGCGTGGTGATGGCGTGGTGATGGCGTGGTGATGTTGTGGTGATGGCGTGGTGATGGCGTGGTGATGTTGTGGTGATGGCGTGGTGATGTTGTGGTGGTGATGTGGTGATGGCGTGGTGATGTTGTGGTGATGTTGTGGTGATGGCGTGGTGATGTTGTGGTGATGTTGTGGTGATGGCGTGGTGATGTTGTGGTGATGTTGTGGTGATGGCGTGGTGATGGCGTGGTGATGTTGTGGTGATGGCGTGGTGATGTTGTGGTGATGTTGTGGTGATGGCGTGGTGATGGCGTGGTGATGTTGTGGTGATGGCGTGGTGATGTTGTGGTGATGTTGTGGTGATGTTGTGGTGATGGCGTGGTGATGTTGTGGTGATGGCGTGGTGATGGCGTGGTGATGTTGTGGTGATGGCGTGGTGATGGCGTGGTGATGTTGTGGTGATGGCGTGGTGATGGCGTGGTGATGTTGTGGTGATGGCGTGGTGATGTTGTGGTGATGTTCTCGTGATGGCGTGGACACACGTGGAGACTCTGCCTGAATGTTGTTGAAATCCGTCTTTCTGTCTCAAAGTCTGCACAGTCGTGACCTGAGGCGGGCTCGGCTGTAACATGAAACCTTCTCACAGCATCAAATGACGAAATAAATCCAACCTGTGAGAAACAATGAACAGACTGTGAGGAGCCAGCCTGTTCTTCAGCCGGCCAGCAGGGGGCCATCGAGGTGTTTTGTCTCCAAGCTGGGAGCTGTCACACGTCCGTCTTCATCTGGACTGAAATGTGTGGACGGAGTCAAATACAGGTTAGACAGGACGCCGCGCTCACGCCGGCTCTGCCCTGTGAGCCCTGCAGAGGTCGAACTGATGGTGCATGTAACAGTTTGTAGAAACTCGTCTTCCACTTGTCTTCTTCTTGTAACACAGCTGCGTGTCCTCAAGACGTCCACAAACTTTTACTAAGCGTGTCTCGAGGGTTGAAGCTTGAACTGGAAGTAAAAGGAGGAAACCTTTGAGAGCACCAAGAGGCTGAAATGTGTCATTAAAATGTTTTGAATGAAGTCAGGCAGCAGGTTTGTGTCTCTGCAGCTCTCCTGTCCCTGCGGTCTGAATCAGCGACCACAAACCAACCACACGCAATTAAAATGTGTTTTCTGGACACGAGATGTGACTTTGAAAACGTAGAAAGTTGTGGAGTGCCTCGGCTGCTGAATCCGCCCTGTGGACCTTTTAATCAAACTCTCTCACTGCATCCATTTTTTATCACGCTGCAGCTCCAGAGGAAGCCGAGTATGTCTGCTGGTGAGAGAGCTCACCACATACAGAGTGCCTTCTCCTGCTCCTGCTCCTGCTCCTCCTGCTCCTCCTCCTCCTGCTCCTTGCCTCCTCCTGCCTCCTGCTCCTCCTGCCTCCTGCTCCCTCCGCCTCCTCCTCCTCCTGCAATCCTCCTGCTCCTCCTCCTCCTGCTTCCGCTCCTCCTGCTCCTCCTGCTCCCTCCTGCTCCTGCTACTGCCTCCCTGCCTCCTCTGCCTCCTCCTCCTCCTCCGGCTCCTGCTCCTCCT